>CANTUQ010000167.1:3000000-3542093 GCA_947683425.1 Excoecaria cochinchinensis | reverse complement strand
TTAAGGCTCTAAAAGTTATAAATTGTTGCACTGAAAAGTCTAGATGAACGGGAACCAGTTGTGTCTAGTGTGTCTAGAGTGTTTTAAGATGAAGTCCTGCTTGCTACTGGTAAGTACCTGATATACTCGAAAGGGGAGTTTAAGGTCCTCACTTTCTATCGCTAGTAAATAATGCCAAAAGATATTGCTAGAATGAAGTTTTGTCAAAATAAATTTACTATTACAATCGTTGCAATGCCAATATAAATGAGCCTTTTCTTAAGCGAAGAGTAACATTTTTTTTTTAATCTAAGTGAATAACAGCATTCACTATCTATGCAGCAGCCTGATTGCTCCATCTCTTAAATAAAACTACTGTTCAATGAAGAAAGAAACTTGCTCTGGAAAGAAAAAGAAAGGCATATCAAAAAGTACATGATATAAGATGCTTTATGAAATGCTCAATATAGAAAATAGCGGTCCAGAGGTTCCTAAGAAAAGAATCCTACTGATTTATGAAGGAAACTGAAAGAGGAAAGTAACACACGTGGAGTTTTTGAAGAACCAAAGTAAGGTAAATGAACAGAAAATTTATTACTAGTATTGTTTAGTTTAACTGAATTTTATATTTTCCACTCTCTCCAAAGCAAAACAAAGCCTTGAATATAGCCTTCCAGAAGCCATTCTCTAATATAAAAGAACATTTTATCTTTCATCATAAGAATTCTCCTTCATGACTTACACTAAAACTTTAAAGCTCTAACACCAAAATTGGTTGGTACAACGGATAAATTAAAATAAATTAACAGATTAAAAATATTGACACCAATAATTTAATGTGGTTCACCCTTTAGTTTGGATTACGTCAACGGGATAAATTTCGAAAATATTTCTTCCACTAATAAAATTAATGGATACAAAAGAAAAAGTTAATACAATAATTTTGAGATAAACTCAAAATAATAGCAAACAAGTGTTTTCCAAACTCACTATTTTGTCACTCTTTATTTTTCTAAAATACTTTTCTCTCTCACAAACTTATGAAAATTTGATATTAAAAATTGAAATAAAATAAGGTCTATTTATAGACGATTTTATACGCGTTAATTACGCGTTTTGAACATATTTAAATGAGCTGTTCACTTACCAAGAAAAAATTCAATTCTTTTTTTCCTGCCTCAAATTTTGACATTTTTTTGAATGATGTGGGCCCCACATGTTGGAGGAATCCACGCCTAACAATTCTTTTCCTTCCGACTACATGGTGGGTGTGGGGGGGGCGGGGGGGGGGGGGGTGCTCCACTAATCTTGCAGTTAGCCGACAATACTCAAAATTCTGTTTTGGTAGTATTTTTGTCAACATGTCCGATCCATTTTTTTTCGTATAGATCTTCTTAAGCTGTAATAACTTTTTATCCATCACATTCCTTATCCAGTGATATTTCACATCAATATGTTTTGATTTCGAATAAAATGAGGTATTCTCTCCAAGATGAATAGCACTTTGACTATCACAGAATAACTGATATCTGTCTTGCTGCAAATCAAGTTCTTTCAATAACTTATTCATCCATAGCGATTCTTTACAAGCTTCCGTTGTTGCTATAAACTTCGTTTTAGGAGTAGAAAGTGCAACACATTTCTGTAACTTTGACTGCCATGACATAACTCTCCCTGCAAAAGTAATCAGGTAACTAGAAGTAGAATTTCTAGAATTCACATCGCGGCCATATCTGCATCTGTGTATCTAGCTAACACAGGTTTGTCATTTTCAAAACATAGACATACTTTGAAAGTTCCTCGAAAATACCTGAAAATCCATCTTAGAGTTTTTGGTTGTATAACATATGTGCATATTAGTGATTAAGGCGGGAATAAGCTTGATCCTAAATCAAAAAAATGCACTTTCATCGGTTATGGTGAAGACGAGTTTGGCTACCGCCTTTGGGATGATGAAAACAAAAGGATGATCCGTAGTAAAGACATCATATTCAATGAAGAGGTTATAAAGACAGATATAACACAGACTCTAGCAACTCAAACCAGAGTGGGCCAGTGTATGCTGAGGTGGATGATGCCCCAAATGAGAGTCCTCAGTCAGAGGAATCAGATGATCACAACAACGAGCAGCAGTCTGACACACAACAACCTACTACTACAGCTCCTGTATTAAGAAGGTCCTCTCGACCTCATGTGCCTAACAAGAGATACATGAATCATCAGTTACTGACTGGTGATGGAGAACCTGAATGCTATGAGGAAGCATGCCAAACACATGATGCCAGCAAGTGGGAGCATGCTATGAAAGACGAGATGAAGTCCTTGACCCTCAACCAAACATGGGAGCTAGCTGAGTTACCTGTAGGAAAGAAGGCACTTCACAACAAATGGGTGTACCGTGTAAAAGAGGAATATAATGGTTCCAAGAGATATAAAGCTCGGCTAGTTGTCAAAGTATTCCAGCAAAAGGAAGGAGTTGACTACACCGAGATTTTTGCACCTATTGTGAACTCAATACTATCAGGTCTGTGTTGAATATTGTGACTAGTGAAAATCTACATCTTGAACAGATGGATGTGAAAACTGCATTTCTTCACGGAGACTTAGATGAGGAAATATACATGCATCGGCCTGAAGGTTTCTTAGAAAGAGGAAAAGAGAATATGGTGTGTCAATTAAAGAAGAGCTTGTATGGTCTGAAACAAGCCCCCAGATAGTGGTACAAGAAATTTGACGGCTTCGTGCATAAAGAAAATTTTCAGAGGTGCAATGCTGACCATTGTTGCTACATCAAGAGGTATGAGTCCAGTTATATTATTTTGTTACTTTATGTTGATGATATGTTAATAGCTGGTTCAGATATGGGTAATATCAAGATTTTAAAGTGGTAGTTGTCAAAAGAATTTGAGATGAAGGATTTGGGTCCAGTGAAGAAGATCCTTGGAATGCAAATCACAAGAGATAAACAAAAAGGGACTTTAAAGTTATCTCAAGCAAAGTACATCAACCGTGTTTTGCAAAGATTCAATATGAGTAATGCCAAGCCGGTCAGCACACCCTTGGTTAATCACTTTCGACTATCTAAAGAGCAATCACCAAAGACGGAGGAAGAAAGGGAATTCATGGCAACAATTCCTTATGCCTCAGCTATTGGAAGTTTGATGTATGCTATGATCTGTACGAGGCCAAACATTGGCCATGCAATGGAAGTTGTCAGCGGGTTATATCAAATCCAGGAAAAGTTCATTAGAAAGCAGTTAAGTGAATTTTGAGGTATCTACGAGAAACTACAGAAAAGTGCTTGTATTTTGGCAAAGGAGAACTAAAAGTACAAGACTACGTAGATGCAGACTTTGGAGGTGAAGTTGATCACAAGAGAAGCACCACAGGTTATATATATTCACAGTTGGAACTACAGCTGTTAGTTTGGTGTCGTAAATACAGAAGATTGTTGCCCTATCCACTATAGAAGCTGAGTACATAGCAGTGACAGAAGTCAGTAAAGAACTGATATGGCTTCAAGGATTGTTAACAGAGCCGGGATTTATCCATGAAAAGAGTGTTTTGCACAGTGATAGTCAGAGTGCAATACATCTAGCAAAGAATTCAATATTCCATTCCAGAACGAAGCACATTGGTTTTCGTTATCATTTTATCAGATCTCTGCTTGAGGATGATGTGCTAAAATTGAAGAAAATTCAAGATAGTAGGAACCAAGCAGATATGTTGACAAAAGTTGTGACTATCAATAAATTGAAGTTGTGCTCAACTTCAATTGGCCTGCTAGAATAAAAGACCAGGGTAGATTGCTACATGATCGAGGTGTGAAGACAGATTGAAATCAGTTTTCAAGTGGGAGATTGTTAGTCAAAAATAAATGGCTCATTTTTGTCAAATGGGTCCACATTTCTTTTTCTTTCTCATTAATGCATGGGAGGAGGAGTCTATAGACTCCTCCACCCTCTCAAATTTATATGTGAAAAATATAGTGAACATAGAGAAAGTTGAGTGAAAGAAAATTGAAAGCAATTTTCTGAGTGTATTTGGGTTATAGGTTGTAAGAAATTGTGAGTCTTTTGTAAACAATTCATATATTTTTTGGTGAAAGGTCTGCAGCAGTTTGGAGACATAGGCATAATTAGCTGAACTCCGTTATCAATTTTTGTATACTATTATTTCGCATTTACTTTCGCTCTCACAAATCAGATCGTAAGAAAATTTGTATAATTTTCCCAACACAAAGCTACCTTCATTCTTATTCTCATTCTCCCTTTCTTCCAATCAATTATAACAGAACCTGCAGTGTCCTTCTCATTCCCTCTCTTAGCATTCCTCAATAAATAACTTTCCTGTAGGTCAAGCACATAACTAACCATCCCAGAAAGCAAAATATCAATAAATTCAAATCGAACTAAGACAAATAATACAGAAAATAATTTCTTGGCTATGCTATTTGGTGTGATGTCACCATATCCAATAGTACACATTGTCACAATGCAAAAATACAAGGCATCAACAATTGGATTTGTTTCATGTGCAAGGATCTTATCACGATTAAACCTATATATCACCACACCAATAGACAAATATACTATCAATAGAATAAAAGCTTGGCGAACTATTGATTGAGAGCCAAACTGAGGCTTGGATACAGAGTACTAGCATCATTGATAATAGCCATAGCAGGAGCTGTTTTGGACCTGTGGAGAGTTTTGTGCCATGCGTAATTTTTGTCAAGCAACCAAGATTGTTGTTGAAGGGCTCTCGGTGATGGCTCTTGAATTGCATTGAGTTCTTGAGTAGAAGAGGAAGAAGGAGAAGGTATTGGTGAGTTGATGGAGAGTGCTAAGGCATCAACAAATGGAGAAGAGTCATCAATAGTTGAAGAAGGGCCAAAAATTATGCGTTCTTTAAGCTCAAAAGGGAGAGGCAGAGAGACTTCATCGTCCTGCGGTAGAGGGACAAATTAACACTTGAAAAAAGAGTGCAATATCAATTAAAAACAAAACTCAGAGTAAAATGTGAAATTACAAAAGAAAAAGCAAAATAAAGAAGAGAGAAAACCGATGGCCATTATGCCGATCCGCAATGGATTGTTGCTATGAAATTATAATGACAGAGAGAGATTGGAGATTTTTTAAATAACAGTAGAACTGAAGAAGTTTGAGCATAGAGTGAACGAAGAAGTTGACAAATGATATACTATTGAATTTACAAAGTGTGTAGAACAATGAATCAATGATCCCAAGATGACAAATTTAATTGAGAGTGAGTATTTAGAAGAACAGGTTGAAGTTCTTCAGCTATGCATCCACACAACAAGGATGAAATAAATAAATGAGTAAAAATGAAACATGTCAACAATTTTTTTTTTAAAAAAAAATTCAAAGTGTTATCAGATTGTAATTAGAAATTAAGATAAAAAAAAATCAAATATAGATTAAACATGAATATCTTGCTGCTTTGTAATAAAAAATGGCATATGAAAATGAATTACCTAAATAAGAAAATAAATTCTAGATAATTTTTTCTTTATGAAAAATAAATATGTAAAAATAATCTATAAAAGATCCAAAAAAATAGTTTTTGAAAAGGGAGTTTTTTCTATTAGAAATGACTATCCGCAACAGTTTTGATATTTTAATTAAATACTTATAGGTGAACTGATAGAACTGAAACAACTATTATTTAACTGAAAAAGTTAAAATAAACAAGCACTAAATTCTATGTAAAGTCGTAAGTACTGTAGCATGATAATATAAGATGGCATCCAATACTAAATTAATAAGATAATGTTGTTGGTTTAACAGAACAATAAATAAGTTAATTAAATAATTGTCAAATTAATGAGAAAAAAGATTAATATTTTTTCGAAAAATAGAGACTCATACACTTTTTTAAAAGCCTTCTCTTTACTATTTATATAGATTTTTGAGAATTTTTTTTGTTGTATTTAAAGTGTCAAATTTCAAAAACATTAATTATATATTTTTTCACTACAAGAAAATCGGAGAATAGAGACGAAAAATAGAGATGAAATTCCGTCTCTAAACCCGAATAGAGACGGAAATATACCTCTCTATTTGGTCGGTTGCTAAATATAGAGACGGAAATATAAATTTTCTTATCTAAAAGTAGAGACGGAAATATAAATTTCCGTCTCTAAAAATAGAGACGGAAATTTACTTTTTACTTTCCATCTCTAGAGACGGAAAGTAAATTTCCTTATCTAATTTTAGAGACGGAAATTAAATTTTTTTTAGAGACGGAAAACAAAATTCCGTCTCTATTTTTTAAAGGTTTTTTTAAATATATAAAATAACAAATAATATTAAAATTAAAATTGCCGAAATTTCTATAATAAAACAAGTATTAAAAAAATAAATAGATTTAATAAAAATGTAATTAATATTAATATATATATGTAATTTAGTAACATTACAAATAAACGTACGTGAACAAATTAAAAACACTAACTAAGCTAGAGGTGAATGAGGACGATCAGCCGACGGTGCTTGTGTATTATCAGGTAATTTTCAATACGGTTCATTAATATGTCGACCGTGCTGCGAAACTCAATAATCTCATTAGTAGTTGTCGCAAGTCTACTAGCCGTAGTCATAAAGGATAAGGAGGCATGCGAATAGCAAGTATTCGCATAGGAGCCCAAACCGAACACTCATCCACAGTGGTCCCTAACGCCAGCTGCGTCATAAAACACCCGAGAATGGTCCACATTATCGCCATCTGCTTGCTGACTTTGAAGACTCTCTAGTACCCGTTCCTATAATAAAAATTATTCGAATATTATTTAGTACTAAAATAAATTTAAGAAGTTATAACAAAATATATATTAAATTGTGAAATTAACATACATGAACTTGTTTAACTCGATTTTTGATAAATGTCACACCGTCATGATTTGGCATATGTGTATGCAAAAACAACTCATGAGGATTAGATTTTCTGCCCAAACTAAATTTCTGTAAACAACTTATAGGTTAATAACATTTCCGTTTCTAAATTTTTGTCTGTATTTTCACTTTTTATTGTAGTGTTCTGATATATATATATATATATATATATATATATATATATATATATAATAGGGTAAGAATATATAATTATAGAAAATTAGTAAAATGATATTTTAGTAAATTATAATAATATTTTATAGAATCAATATTAATTAATGATTTTTTTAGTTTGCATGAATAGCTGAAAGTTGTCACATTAAATGAAATAGCTGAAAGAGTAACTGATAGAGTTGGGATGCACCCATGACTCTTTATTGGATTGAGTTCAAATCCAGATTAAATTAAATTATTTAATCTGAATTAAATTACCAAATTTTATCTCAGAAAGAATTCTGAGTTAGACTAGAGATAACACTCTAGCCTTTAGTATCTCTATAAATAGAGGTGAGGTCTTCATAATTTGGTAACGAAAAAACGTATATGCCGCAAGACTGTTCGTTCCCACTCACGATTTATTGTGTTAATCTTACAGGGGCTTTTAAATTGTGATCTAGCTGCTCTTATCTCGAGTGGGTAATAGCCAGACCGGTGACCAAATAAAATGGAATCCTTGTATCATTTCCGCAACGAGATTTACGCGCTACAACAAGTATGTATCAATTACTTTCTTCTTTTATTTTCCCATCAGTAACAATTAATTATTCCAAACAATATTGATTTAAAAAATAAAAAATTACTTGTTTTGTTAATTATCTATTTCACTCATAAAATTAAAGAAAAGTAAGTTTCTAAATGAAACTTTTTAGCTTTTTTTTTTCTTTATCCACTGTTGTTTTTCTCAAAGTGATATTTAAATTCATATAAAATAAGTGTTAATTAAAAGGTTCTATTAGGTTTTCTATAACCTTGCAGTATCTGAGTTTTTTTTTTTTTTGACATATGATTGCATATATATTATTAAGATTGGCTTTGAGATAAGTTGGCCATTTTCTTTTTCTTCTTCTATACTCGGAAGGGAAGGTGTTTCGAGATCTGCATCAATGGAGTATAGCATTTTAGTTTTATCTTTATTTTCTTGCTTTGTTAGTTTCAGTTTTTTTAGTTTTATTAAAATTAAATTTCAGACTACATATTAACTTTCAAAAATAATTGGATGAAATATTATTAAAAACTACCAAAAGAATTGAAATATTATTAATTTTCAATAACTATATTTCCTCAAATTTATGTATTTGAAGCTGTGATAGATTCTTTCATATGACATATCTCCAAATTGCAATACTTTCTAGCATATGTACATAAAAGCACCGATTTACTTTCAATATTATTGGTATAGACCAAAAAGCACCGAACTTCAACAGCCTCCCTTCTCAACTATCAGATCCATCTGAGCTGCTCTCAGTATAACATCTTCAACACTCCTTGCCTTTTCAGGTTTAACTAGAAAAATTTAGTCACAACAATTTACAGGATAAAAAGGAAAGATAAAATCAAAGCACAAGTATTCTTCAACACCCGACAAATTAGATATGATGCTACTTTGTGGATAAACTTTTTCTTCTTCTTACTAATTGTTCAAGTAAATTTTGATCCCATTTCTTTTTCTAGAATGCATGTTCTTTCTTTCAACTTTCTTTTTTTGAATGTGGAAATTAAAGTGTTGGGGCCATTGCAATTTCTATTTTCCCAATAAGTGTTTGCAAAGAAAATACAGGAGATAAGTGGTGGAGTTATTTACTTCCAGAAGTTACAGATAATAATGTTAATTTTGTAATTTCACTGGACCAGCCTCCTTGAATTTTTTTTTTTCATTTTCTTTTGCATTGTTGGTTGTGCACGAACATGACCATTTTTTAGTCAACATTGAAATTTATTATTTGTTCCTCTGGACTCTGTGCATTCTTTCCAAATTTTGATGACTGCTTTTTTGCTCTTCATGCAAGTACGACAAAAGGATTGATTTTGGTGTACAATGTCATGGAGTTCCTATCGCATTGTGAGGTAGATGTTTATTTATTTATTTTAGTTTTTTTTTGGGAGAATGAATATTGAGTGATGGAATTCAATCTCTATATCTTTCTATGTTCTTTACAAATTTCATTTTTTGCCAATTTTCACCCTATCTTTTAATATTTGTAAAGCTATTAGTGAGCAAGATGTCAAATTCTGGCTTATTAATTTATGCAATGATTTTATCAGTGTCAACAGGTAAGTTTCATTAGCACACCATACTATCAGTCTTGAAAAATTGTGCTCATTTATCCCATGCTATAGTTTATCTTGAATTTGTGCTTTCTAGTCTAATTTTGGGCTCCAATCACCTTATGTTTGTCCATGATCATTTTAAACAATGAACCATGATAACAAATGACTGCTTTATTTTTTTTCTTGTCCCTGTAACAGATGAATTGCAATTAGAAATGAATCTTTGCCTAAATAACAAAAAGGATTTTCACCTTTTTTCCTTTGTAAAAGTATTATCAAATAGCATGATGTAAAATCTTCTCAAGTACCTTTTGGTTTTTTCTTCAAAAGTTTGCCACTTTTTTCCCTGAACGGTCACCGAGTGCTTTGCAATTTGCATGAGTTTCCTTTCATTAACAATCAATCTTGTTATATCTATTGATTTCCATGAGTGGAAACATACTTCTTCTTGTGTATTATTTTCTTACTCAAAAATATTTTTTTGTTGTTCTGACTAGCTGGATCTCAACTACTTGTTGAAATTAATGACCAGCAATCACATAGGATTCCTTGTGCAGGTATTTTCTTAGATATTTACTTTCAAGTTCCTTCATTTTCCTAGGAATTTTGTTGCTTCCTTGAACCGATTGATAATTGAACAAATATTTATTTTACTTTCATATTTTTGGTTTTTTGGCATTTCTGCATGTATTTAATGAATAAATTTTCAGATAGATGCTCTTCCAATTGAATGTACATTGCAATAGCATCTGAACAGGGAACCATTATCAGAGTCAACCTATAGCAGTCTATATAAGGATGTGACCATAGACATAGCCTGCATATGTTTTGCGTAGGATAAGTAGAGTGGAACTTCATTCTTAGATACTATTGACTCACAAAATTTGCAACACAAAGTTGCCTGTGAAACCATATAAATGACTTTGACTTGCTAAAATAATAATATCTGGGAGCTAGAGAAAATTGAGATGAAACAAAATTCGGGGTGGTTCTTTTTTAATTTTCTCTTATGAATACAAGTTGTATGGATAACCAGGTCCGTTGAGGAGTTGATGTTTTGTCTCTAAAGAGATAATGTAACAATATACTATCCATGTGTTTTTTTTGTTATTATTTCGTCAATCAGTTTTCTCTGTTCGGAGTAAATTTGATAACATTTTGTGGTAGATCCTTAAGTGGAACCATCTGATAGCTAAGCCAGTTGTATGCTATGAATATATTTGTGATTCATACCCATTTTCATTTTCTCTTTCCCCTTTTATTGTTTTGATTCATCTTGAAGTAAATTGCAAACATTACAAATATACACGTATATCGTTCAACATATGCACAAAACCGAAAAAACCATCCATCATTCTCAGCAATATCTCCCACTAACCTCTGATTAAAAACATGAAGAGAACCTGAAGACCTTGCAGCTACAAGAACGTCCGAAAGGTTTGTATATTTGTAATGTTTGCAATTTTTTGAATGTGGCTATGCAGTGTTTAGTTTGTTTCTACAGTGCCTTCATATATAAGATATAACACTCCGATACCCCATTTGAAAGGATACCGGAGTGCTACGCTCACACGGCATACAAATATACATACACAATACATATACAATACAAATACCTACATGCGTATAAGCAGAAGCATTCAATAGGCAAAAGAATATGGAACCATAATACATATATATAACAAATTATAATTATACATTACTTGCAAAATTACAAAAAGGTCCTTAAATATATATGCCACTATACCAAAAAAAAATTACATAATTACATGATAAAATGATATACAAAATATAGGAGCTGAAATTAAAAAAAAATAATAATAATAACTCTAACTCCTAGTGGCCGACCTTGCAAATACTCGACACGAACCGGACCTGCCACCTATATAGAAAAACACTCGTACTAAACGATAACGCTTAAATACAAAAATAAAAGAGCACAAATAACACAATACAGGAATACCACGAGATCATACGAGTATAAATAAAAATATAAGCTTAACGAAATCACGACAATAGCAAAAATCAGAGATATCATAATCATAATACGAATAAACACTAACCGAATGTCATTCATACAAAGACTTAACACTTCACTGAACATAAAATCATGCATCTCATATACTAGCCTGAATTTCATTGGTGGTGGATACGGGTACACTATCCTACCTACCCCTCTACCTCGGACCTGGTCTGGCCAGGCCCCTCAGGGCCCGGCCCGACCTTGTCCTAGCCTCCCGACCCGGACAGGCATAGGGCCCGATCCCCCGCCCCTATCCTACCGGCCCAGACCGGGCAACCAGGGCCAGGACCAGGACCGACCTTACCCCCCTGGACCAGGCCCCCCCCATGGCCCTGCCTGACCCTATTCTAACCCCTGGACCAGGCCCCTCAGGGCCCGGCCCGACCCTATCCTACCCTGGACCAGGCCTGACCCTACCCTACCTACCCTCTACCTCGGACCTGGTCTGGCCAGGCCCCTCAGGGCCCGGCCCGACCTTGTCCTAGCCTCCCGCCCCGGACCAGGCATAGGGCCCGATCCCCCGCCCCTATCCTACCGGCCCAGACCGGGCAACCAGGGCCAGGACCAGGACCGACCTTACCCCCCTGGACCAGGCCCCCCCCATGGCCCTGCCTGACCCTATTCTAACCCCTGGACCAGGCCCCTCAGGGCCCGGCCCGACCCTATCCTACCCTGGACCAGGGCCTGACCCTACCCGCGGACTAGGTCCCCCTAGGGCCCGGCCCGACCCCCCCCAACCGATCCTAGGGGGACCGGACAGGCCCTATCCTACCCCCCGGACCAAGCTCCCCCAGGGCCCGACCCGACCCTATCCTACCCCCCTCCCCGAACCAGGCTCCCCCAGGGCCCTATCCTACCCCCCTCCCGACCAGGCTCCCCCAGGGCCCGGCCCGGCCCGACCCTATCCCCCCCCCCCGGACCAGGCTCCCAGGCTCCCCCAGGGCCCGACCCGACCCTATCCTACCCCCCTCCCCGGACCAGGCTCCCCCAGGGCCCGACCCGACCCTATCCTACCCCCCCTCCCCGCCAGGCTCCGACCCGACCCGACCCTATCCTACCCCCAAGACCAGGCCCCCCCCAAGCCTAGCCGACCCTATCCTACCCCCCCCCGGACCAGGCCGCCCCAAGGCTCGGCCCAACCCTATCCTACCCCCCCAGCCTAACCCCCTTCCCGGACCAATGGCCTGGCCCGGCCCTAACCTACCCCCCTCGCCAGACCTCGCCAGACCAATGGCCCTGCCCGACCCTATCCTGCCCCCCCGCCCAGGACCAGGCCCGACCCTATCCTACCCCCCCGGACCAGGCCCCCCTAGGGCTCGGCCCGACCCTATCCTACCCCCCCCGGACCAGGCCCTATCCTACCCCCCCGGACCAGGCCCCCCAGGGCTCGGCCCGACCCTATCCTACCCCCCCCGGACCAGGCCCCCCAGGGCTCGGCCCGACCCTATCCCCCCCCCCCCCCCGGCCAGACCCTATCCTACCCCCTTCTCGAACCAGGCCCCATGGCTCGGCCCGACCTTATCCTACCCCCCCCCCCCAGGGCCCGACCCGACCCTATCCTACCCCCCGGACCAGCCCGACCCTATCCTAACCCCCCGGACCAGGGCCCGACCCGACCCTATCCTACCCCCCGGACCAGGCCCCCCCAGGGCCCGACCCTATCCTACCCCCCCCCCCCCCCCCGGACCAGGCCCCCCTAGGGCTCGGCCCTATCCTACCCCCCCTTCCCGGACCAGGCCCCATGGCTCGGCCCGACCCTAACCTACCCCCCTCGCCGGACCAATGGCCCGGCCTAACCCTAACCTACCCCCTCCCCGGACCAGGCTCGGCCCGACCCTAACCTACCCCCCATGGCCCGGCCCGGCCCGACCCTAACCTATGCCCCTCGCCTGACCAGGCCCCGGCTGACCTAATCCTACCCCCCTTCGCCGGACTAGGCCCCCAAGGCCCGACTAGCCCTATTCTACCCCTAGGGCCCGGCCCTATCCTACTAATCGGCCCGGCCCGGCTGTACCCTACCCTCCCGCCCTAGCGGCCTGGTCCAAGCCCCAAGGCCGGGCCCTATTTGACCACCCCCCCTCGGACCAGACCACCAGGGCTCGACCCTACTATCCTACCAGTCGGCCCGGACCAGGGCCCGGTCCTACCCTATCCTAGCCGGACCCGTACCCTAGCCGGGCCAAATAACTAAGCCCTAAATTAAAATCTAACCTAAATTTTAAATTTAAACTAGAAACTAGAAACCTTAATCCTAGCTACATAGCATGCTAGATTTAAAAAAATTTAAAAATATCTTTTATACACATACTCAATTTTGATTTTTTTTAAAAAAAAATATCTTTAAGAAATATTGAAAATTTTAACCATTTCATATTGATAGAATTTTACATTTTTAGAAAAGATTAAAAAAAAATATTACATTGAATGTCATTTACCCCATAAAAAAGAGAGCAAAAATCCCAAATTTAATTAAACAATAAATTTTTTCAGTATCGATACTCCACTTTTGTCTGAAAATCAACCACAATAACATTAAATATTCAGGTTATTAAAAAGAAAAAAAAAATGATACAACCTGATTGTCATAAGCCGTAATATAAAATTCTTAGAGTTCTAGTATTCATCAATTTCCAAACAATAAACTGTGTAATTTTGGTTAATTAGCATGAACCTCTAGCAATTCAAAATCAACAAAAATCGAATACAGAGAACCAAGTAGGAAAAGCTCCACAAAGGCAGATACAAAATTTTTTGTTTGTTTTAATCTTCTAGACTAAGAAAGTTCCATAAAAAAAAAAAAAAGATAAATTTACGGTCCTCTCCTCTCTTACTTGCGGATATGGGTCTTCTGTTCTTACAGTTCTTAGTCAAAATCACATTCGTATCAATAATTAAACCGAAATGGCGTAGAGAAAATTACAAATAATTCGGTTCGCTTACCTCAAATTTAGAACCCGGAACCTTGAGCAATTCCCCTCTTCCCTACTTCAGTCATTTGGCTTCCGCTGAAAAGCCAAAATTTCCTCGCCCACGCCGGTAACTTGCCTGCATATTTTATCATTTAAATCATTAGGCTTTAGGCCGTTAGTAAAAGTTGAAGTCAAGCACATAGCGTCATTACGCCATCTTTGCACCTTTTTTTTTCCACTGAAAACCCTAAATATCGTTCACTTTGAACATTACAAGCACAAGCCACCAGAGTGTCGAGGTAATTTATATCTCAAAATTTGTGATTTTTTTAAGAAAAAAAAATCATGCTGTATCTTCGTCTCTCTGTGAATATATAAGCAAGGACGCACCATGAATGCCTCTATAATAGGTGAGCTCTTTCTTTCTTTCTGTTAAAATTTGGATTTCATAAGTGAAAAAAAAAAAAAAATTACCTGTGAAATTTGGTGTCTTGGTTGTAAGATCCATTGTCGTGGCACTCTTCTTTGTTCCTACTTAATTTGAAAACCAGAAATCTAGAGAAGAATTGTAAGAATTTTGAAAACCAGAAAATTAGGGAGAATTTTGAAAAATGGAGAGAGGGTTTCAAAAAAATGGGGAATGAAAAACGGAGAGATGGTTTATAAAAGATGACCGTTTAATTACAGAGAAAGAAAAAGACCCTTTACAAAAGGTTTCAGAAAATGGAGAATGCAAAATACCCAGATTTTCTAACAAAAAGCCCGTTGTAGAGTTTAAAAAAAAATAACCGTTGTAGAGTTTGAAAAACAATGGCCGTTATAGAGTTTAAAAAGTAAAATGTCCTTTAATTTTATGTCAATTTAATGAGAACGTCTAGGATAAAATGACAAAATTTGAAATTAGATTTGGATGTCGAACAATAAACCCCTCTTGCTTCTCGAAAGGTTTACTGAAGCATAGCAACTCTCCAAATTCTGGATCCTACAACGGTTTTTCCATTAAGGGCTGACTCTGCTAACGGTGGAAAGAGAACAAATCAGTTATTTGAATCTTCTTCTCCATCACTAGGAAATCAGTTACGAGTAGCCACTCCTCTAATTACCCTATTCTTTGCGCTTCCTTCAATGAAGACAACAGGTAATATTAATATTTATCTTAACATTAACCAATTTTTTCAGTTTCACTCTTTTCTACTGTTAATTTCATATATATATATATATATATATATATATATATATATATATATATATATATATATATATATAATTTTCTTTAATTGTATATAGTGATTTTTCAGTATCCACTCGGGATGGATTCACAAAATATTCGATCCCACTTCGGGACGTGTCTTTTATGAACGAGGCATGTTTCAGTGTTTAAATTTCTCTGGCTTTTTTTTTTTTTTGGAAAAGAAAATCTGTCTTTCTAAGAATTATATTGGTGAAATAGTGTTTTCTATTTGTTTTTAAGCTGTTGGAGCTTTTATCATAGTTGAAATGCTGTATAGCTCTAGTCTTCTTGCTATTGTTGGAGCTGGTGAACAGGTATTGCTTTCTTACCCTTTCAGTCCTCTAGGCTCCCGTCTCCTAGTTATTTATTTTTTCATTTATTTTTTTGAATTTTGAGTATATGTTAATCCAAAATGGTGCTATTGAACTGCAAGCAGCCTTCTTTGTCACCCCAGCATCCCTGTTTGTTCAATACTACCACTGGAACTGCTCTCCGGTAATTGAATTTTTTAACTTCAATTCTTGTTGTCCGCTTAAATAGAAAAAGGTAGATGATTTATTGTTGCTGTATATGATTTATTTTCTCCTCAAATTTGTTTATCCATTGAAGTTATTTAATGAGAATAACTTTTTTCTTTTTGCTTCAGTGTCCAAACTGTAATTCGTGTATGATGTTTGGGACCTCAGTAGAGAGGTGAGATTGGCATTTGTGTTTGCATAGCTGTAACCAGCTCAAGTGTTTAATTTTGCATTTTCCCTTTCTATTTGTCAGGGGTTAGTATGGTAGGATTCTTCTCAGGAATCTGTGTATGACTTATGGAAATATTTACTCCGAGTTAAATAACCACTTGAGCTATTGATATTGTTGAGAAACGTTATATGAAGATTTGATTCTGCATTTACAATTTCAAATTTAGTTTTTAGAATCTGATCTACTGTTTTACTACACCTTCTCTTATCAAGAATTTATTTTGAAGAGATACATGATTTCCTTGAAGCCTCATTCACAATGATTTCCTCATTTTAGATTTTGAATCTTTGTATCAAGTAGTTTTCTTTGTTTAATACTACCTGATTCTGTACATGATGCTCTGGATCCAGTTCATCATCACGTGCTTCATAATGCATTTCCAGCGGGAGTGAAAAGGTAAAGCTATATTTGTCTAACAATTACCAGTGAAGGTGTTGGGTGGATGGTTAATAATTCCATAAGATTACAGATATCCAACTGTACTTCAAACCTGAATTTTACAAATTGACAGCACTATATTTGGACCAAATTTAACAATTTTTTTTTTTATGTGTCTAATCTCATCATTCCTGCTTACCCTTCTTCGGGTGACCAATTTCTACTTCGGTCTTGCCAGTTCAATTGTGAGATCATCTTTTCTAATTTTATCAATATAGTGTCTATTCCCCTTTTGTGGGAAAAGGATGGGTGTCATATATCGTTTTACCAATAATTTCCATGAATCACTTAAAAAGGAAGATTATAGCGGATTAATGGGATGAATTTTGTTCCGTAAACATACAATTGGTGTATCCTAGATAAGCTATTAACATTTCAGTTTTGAAAGGATACATTATTGAATGGGATTACTTCTAATGACAATACGTGAAATGGCACATCTATTTCCTCTAGACGCAGATATTATTTTACATGTCTTGACCCACAAACTTATTTTACTCTATAGCCGGAGCAGTTATTAGCTGCCTTATTAAAATTATTGGTGATTTAAAGGCACTGATTTACAGAGGAATGTCATCTAATACAGTTATTTGGTAGTGCGCAAGGTGGACAAGGTTGCCGTTACATCATCAACTGAGTTTACTGCTTCTAGGTGAGTTCTTTTTTTTTTTCTGGAGTCAGACTTTAGAATTTCATTCTTTCTTCCTGTCCTTTTCAAGCTGCTATTCATTTTAGGCACCTAGTGCTTCTAGAAGCCATGCATATGCTTCCTACTTTAGTTTTTTGGCTAATCAAATAGGTGCAGTAAATTGAACATGATTTTATAGCTTTATGCATATACTTCCTATGTGGTTATAGTTTGGGCTACTAAACTGGAATAACAATCAAATTGAAAGGCCAATTTTTGTACATTTGATTACTTTTCTTGTCATTTGAGTTACTTGAACATAGTAATCAGGATTGATATGAAATTTGTGCATGTAAATCATTGATAGTGGCGATAAAAGAATCCAATGACTAAAGATAAAGCTTTTTCTATTTTGAAATATTTTTGAGTTTATCTATATATGATTTTCTTTTTTCTAAATTTTGTTATTAGCTCTGTCATGAACTCATTTTTATTATTATTATTATTATTGCAAGATGCAATTTCATAATCCAAGTCTCCTGGATTATGAAGAGAAACTAACCAAGAGGAAAATATAGTAAAAAAAATCCTAGAGTTTAAGATCTCCTGAAGTGTGGAAGACTGTAAGGTCTTCGAGGACATGAAACACAAATAAGTTTTGTCCAAAAGTCATTGAACCATCAATCAGAACCAAACATGAATTAACATGTTTGTTAACACTATGTATTTGACAAGGAGGAGACACACAATTAAGCTTTTTCCAAAATTCATTGAACCATCAGTCAGAACCAAGTATGAACTGACATATTCATTAACACCATGCCAACAATTTTCAGGGCAACTACTTCTAGAAACTACAGGGTGTCACTATATATACCTTCTATGCAGTTTGGAAAGGTATTCGGAGACTGATGTTCTCATTCAAACAGTTCAGTTTCCAATACATAATTAACAAACGCTCAAATGATTGTTAAAGACACTACCGTTATTTGCATGATAGGTAGACAGTGGTGAGAAACAGAACCATATGTTCCTCATAGGGTGTAAGCTTGGCAAGTAAGTACTTCTGTTCACAATGTTGTCTCTTTTTCAAACCCCAGAAGGAATGTATGGTCCGTGAAAGAAGAGAGGTTCACAATTAATACTACTATGTTGCCTTGATAAGGTTGTGTTGGCATAGTTGATAAACTGGAATTAAATAATTTCAACAATTATCAAAATTTATTATGCGAGGAGGAGCATATACAAACATTTTGTGCCCCAATATTGAAGTCAGTACATTGACCTTCTTGTTTATTATGTGCTACCTGATGTCTTTCATATGCTTGTTTGGATTCTCAGTTCACACATCACTGACAATGCAACACAGATACGAGGGAAATGTTGCTGATATTGAATTACTAAAAAATAAAATTGCATATTCAATCACTGCTTATTTGATGAATGTTGAGAAAAAATGGATAGCACAAATTAAAATCGTTATGGCTCTAAAAGTTATAAATTGTTGCACTGAAAAGTCTAGATGAACGGGAAACAGTTGTGTCTAGTGTGTCTAGAGTGTTTTAAGATGAAGTCCTGCTGGTTACTGGTAAGTACCTGATATACCTTCTCGAAAGGGGAGTTTAAGGTCCTCACTTTCTATCGCTAGTAAATAATGCCAAAAGATATTGCTAGAATGAAGTTTTGTCAAAATAAATTTACTATTACAATCGTTGCAATGCCAATATAAATGAGCCTTTTCTTAAGCGAAGAGTAACATTTTTTTTTTTAATCTAAGTGAATAACAGCATTCACTATCTATGCAGCCGCCTGATTGCTCCATCTCTTAAATAAAACTACTGTTCAATGAAGAAAGAAACTTGCTCTGGAAAGAAAAAGAAAGGCATATCAAAAAGTACATGATATAAGATGCTTTATGAAATGCTCAATATAGAAAATAGCGGTCCAGAGGTTCCTAAGAAAAGAATCCTACTGATTTATGAAGGAAACTGAAAGAGGAAAGTAACACACGTGGAGTTTTTGAAGAACCAAAGTAAGGTAAATGAACAGAAAATTTATTACTAGTATTGTTTAGTTTAACTGAATTTTTATATTTTCCACTCTCTCCAAAGCAAAACAAAGCCTTGCATATAGCCTTCCAGAAGCCATTCTCTAATATAAAAGAACATTTTATCTTTCATCATAAGAATTCTCCTTCATGACTTACACTAAAACTTTAAAGCTCTAACACCAAAATTGGTTGGTACAACGGATAAATTAAAATAAATTAACAGATTAAAAATTATTGACACCAATAATTTAATGTGGTTCACCCTTTAGTTTGGATTACGTCAACGGGATAAATTTCGAAAATATTTCTTCCACTAATAAAATTAATGGATACAAAAGAAAAAGTTAATACAATAATTTTGAGATAAACTCAAAATAATAGCAAACAAGTGTTTTCCAAACTCACTATTTTGTCACTCTTTATTTTTCTAAAATACTTTTCTCTCTCACAAACTTATGAAAATTTGATATTAAAAATTGAAATAAAATAAGGTCTATTTATAGACGATTTTATACGTGTTAATTACGCGTTTTGAACATATTTAAATGAGCTGTTCACTTACCAAGAAAAAATTCAATTCTTTTTTTCCTGCCTCAAATTTTGACATTTTTTTTTAATGATGTGGGTCCCACATGTTGGAGGAATCCACGCCTAACAATTCTTTTCCTTCCGACTACATGGTGGGTGTGGGGGGGCGAGGGGGTGCTCCACTAATCTTGCAGCTAGCCGACAATACTCAAAATTCTGTTTTGATATAATTTTTGTCAACATGTCCGATCCATTTTTTTTCGTATACATCTTCTTAAGCTGTAATAACTTTTTATCCATCACATTCCTTATCCAGTGATATTTCACATCAATATGTTTTGATTTCGAATGAAATGAGGTATTCTCTCCAAGATGAATAGCACTTTGACTATCACAGAATAACTGATATCCGTCTTGCTGCAAATCAAGTTCTTTCAAGAACTTATTTATTCATAGCGATTCTTTACAAGCTTCCGTTGTTGCTATAAACTTCGTTTCAGGAGTAGAAAGTGCAACACATTTCTGTAACTTTGACTGCCATGACATAACTCCCCCTGCAAAAGTAATCAGGTAACTAGAAGTAGAATTTCTAGAATTCACGTCGCCGGCCATATCTGCATCTGTGTATCTAGCTAACACAGGTTTGTCATTTTCAAAACATAGACATACTTTGAAAGTTCCTCGAAAATACCTGAAAATCCATCTTAGAGTTTTTGGTTGTATAACATATGTGCATATTAGTGATTAAGGCGGGAATAAGCTTGATCCTAAATCAAAAAAATGCACTTTCATCGGTTATGGTGAAGACGAGTTTGGCTACCGCCTTTGGGATGATGAAAACAAAAGGATGATCCGTAGTAAAGATATCATATTCAATGAAGAGGTGATGTATAAAGACAGATATAACACAGACTCTAGCAACTCAAACCAGAGTGGGCCAGTGTATGCTGAGGTGGATGATGCCCCAAATGAGAGTCCTCAGTCAGAGGAATCAGATGATCACAACAACGAGCAGCAGTCTGACACACAACAACCTACTACTACAGCTCCTGTATTAAGAAGGTCCTCTCGACCTCATGTGCCTAACAAGAGATACATGAATCATCAGTTACTGACTGGTGATGGAGAACCTGAATGCTATGAGGAAGCATGCCAAACACATGATGCCAGCAAGTGGGAGCATGCTATGAAAGACGAGATGAAGTCCTTGACCCTCAACCAAACATGGGAGCTAGCTGAGTTACCTGTAGGAAAGAATGCCACAAATGGGTGTACTGTGTAAAAGAGGAATATAATGGTTCCAAGAGATATAAAGCCCGGCTAGTTGTCAAAGTATTCCAGCAAAAGGAAGGAGTTGACTACACCGAGATTTTTGCACCTATTGTGAAACTCAATACTATCAGGTCTGTGTTGAATATTGTGACTAGTGAAAATCTACATCTTGAACAGATGGATGTGAAAACTGCATTTCTTCACGGAGACTTAGATGAGGAAATATACATGCATCGTCCTGAAGGTTTCTTAGAAAGAGGAAAAGAGAATATGGTGTGTCGATTAAGGAAGAGCTTGTATGGTCTGAAATAAGCCCCCAGATAGTGGTACAAGAAATTTGACGGCTTCGTGCATAAAGAAAATTTTCAGAGGTGCAACTCTGACCATTGTTGCTACATCAAGAGGTATGAGTCCAGTTATATTATTTTGTTACTTTATGTTGATGATATGTTAATAGCTGGTTCAGATATGGGTAATATCAAGATTTTAAAGTGGTAGTTGTCAAAAGAATTTGAGATGAAGGATTTGGGTCCAGTGAAGAGGATCCTTGGAATGCAAATCACAAGAGATAAATAAAAAGGGACTTTAAAGTTGTCTCAAGCAGAGTACATCAACCGTGTTTTGCAAAGATTCAATATGAGTAATGCCAAGCCGGTCAGCACACCCTTGGTTAATCACTTTCGACTATCTAAAGAGCAATCACCAAAGACAGAGGAAGAAAGGGAATTCATGGCAACAATTCCTTATGCCTCAGCTATTGGAAGTTTGATGTATGCTATGATCTGTACGAGGCCAAACATTGGCCATGCAGTGGAAGTTGTTAGCGGGTTTATATCAAATCCAGGAAAAGTTCATTAGAAAGCAGTTAAGTGAATTTTGAGGTATCTACGAGAAACTACAGAAAAGTGCTTGTATTTTGGCAAAGGAGAACTAAAAGTACAAGACTACGTAGATGCAGACTTTGGAGGTGAAGTTGATCACAAGAGAAGCACCACAGGTTATATATATTCATAGTTGGAACTACAGCTGTTAGTTTGGTGTCGTAAATACAGAAGATTGTTGCCCTATCCACTACAGAAGCTGAGTACATAGCAGTGACAGAAGTCAGTAAAGAACTGATATGGCTTCAAGGATTGTTAACAGAGCCGGGATTTATCCATGAAAAGAGTGTTTTGCACAGTGATAGTCAGAGTGCAATACATCTAGCAAAGAATTCAATATTCCATTCCAGAACGAAGCACATTGGTTTTCGTTATCATTTTATCAGATCTCTGCTTGAGGATGATGTGCTAAAATTGAAGAAAATTCAAGATAGTAGGAACCAAGCAGATATGTTGACAAAAGTTGTGACTATCGATAAATTGAAGTTGTGCTCAACTTCAATTGGCCTGCTAGAATAAAAGACCAGGGTAGATTGCTACATGATCGAGGTGTGAAGACAGATTGAAATCAGTTTTCAAGTGGGAGATTGTTAGTCAAAAATAAATGGCTCATTTTTGTCAAATGGGTCCACATTTCTTTTTCTTTCTCATTAATGCATGGGAGGAGGAGTCTATAAATAGACTCCTCCACCCTCTCAAATTTATATGTGAAAAATATAGTGAACATAGAGAAAGTTGAGTGAAAGAAAATTGAAAGCAATTTTCTGAGTGTATTTGGGTTATAGGTTGTAAGAAATTGTGAGTCTTTTGTAAACAATTCATATATTTTTGGTGAAAGGTCTGCAGCAGTTTGGAGACATAGGCATAATTAGCTGAACTCCGTTATCAATTTTTGTATACTATTATTTCGCATTTACTTTCGCTCTCACAAATCAGATCGTAAGAAAATGTGTATAATTTTCCCAACACAAAGCTACCTTCATTCTTATTCTCATTCTCCCTTTCTTCCAATCAATTATAACAGAACCTGCAGTGTCCTTCTCATTCCCTCTCTTAGCATTCCTCAATAAATAACTTTCCTGTAGGTCAAGCACATAACTAACCATCCCAGAAAGCAAAATATCAATAAATTCAAATCGAACTAAGACAAATAATACAGAAAATAATTTCTTGGCTATGCTATTTGGTGTGATGTCACCATATCCAATAGTACACATTGTCACAATGCAAAAATACAAGGCATCAACAATTGGATTTGTTTCATGTGCAAGGAACTTATCACGATTAAACCTATATATCACCACACCAATAGACAAATATACTATCAATAGAATAAAAGCTTGGCGAACTATTGATTGAGAGCCAAACTGAGGCTTGGATACAGAGTACTAGCATCATTGATAATAGCCATAGCAGGAGCTGTTTTGGACCTGTGGAGAGTTTTGTGCCATGCGTAATTTTTGTCAAGCAACCAAGATTGTTGTTGAAGGGCTCTCGGTGATGGCTCTTGAATTGCATTGAGTTCTTGAGTAGAAGAGGAAGAAGGAGAAGGTATTGGTGAGTTGATGGAGAGTGCTAAGGCATCAACAAATGGAGAAGAGTCATCAATAGTTGAAGAAGGGCCAAAAATTATGCGTTCTTTAAGCTCAAAAGGGAGAGGCAGAGAGACTTCATCGTCCTGCGGTAGAGGGACAAATTAACACTTGAAAAAAGAGTGCAATATCAATTAAAAACAAAACTCAGAGTAAAATGTGAAATTACAAAAGAAAAAGCAAAATAAAGAAGAGAGAAAACCGATGGCCATTATGCCGATCCGCAATGGATTGTTGCTATGGAATTATAATGACAGAGAGAGATTGGAGATTTTTTAAATAACAGTAGAACTGAAGAAGTTTGAGCATAGAGTGAACGAAGAAGTTGACAAATGATATACTATTGAATTTACAAAGTGTGTAGAACAATGAATCAATGATCCCAAGATGACAAATTTAATTGAGAGTGAGTATTTTAGAAGAACAGGTTGAAGTTCTTCAGCTATGCATCCACACAACAAGGATGAAATAAATAAATGAGTAAAAATGAAACATGTCAACAATTTTTTTTTTTAAAAAAAATTCAAAGTGTTATCAGATTGTAATTAGAAATTAAGATAAAAAAAAATCAAATATAGATTAAACATGAATATCTTGCTGCTTTGTAATAAAAAATGGCATATGAAAATGAATTACCTAAATAAGAAAATAAATTCTAGATAATTTTTTCTTTATGAAAAATAAATATGTAAAAATAATCTATAAAAGATCCAAAAAAATAGTTTTTGAAAAGGGAGTTTTTTCTATTAGAAATGACTATCCGCAACAGTTTTGATATTTTAATTAAATACTTATAGGTGAACTGATAGAACTGAAACAACTATTATTTAACTGAAAAAGTTAAAATAAACAAGCACTAAATTCTATGTAAAGTCGTAAGTACTGTAGCATGATAATATAAGATGGCATCCAATACTAAATTAATAAGATAATGTTGTTGGTTTAACAGAACAATAAATAAGTTAATTAAATAATTGTCAAATTAATGAGAAAAAAGATTAATATTTTTTCGAAAAATAGAGACTCGTACACTTTTTTAAAAGCCTTCTCTTTACTATTTATATAGATTTTTGAGAATTTTTTTGTTGTATTTAAAGTGTCAAATTTCAAAAACATTAATTATATATTTTTTCACTACAAGAAAATCGGAGAATAGAGACATAAAATAGAGATGAAATTCCGTCTCTAAACCCGAATAGAGACGGAAATATACCTCTCTATTTGGTCGGTTGCTAAATTTAGAGACGAAAATATAAATTTCCGTATCTAAAAGTAGAGACGGAAATATAAATTTCCGTCTCTAAAAATAGAGACGGAAATTTACTTTTTACTTTCCATCTCTAGAGACGGAAAGTAAATTTCCTTATCTAATTTTGGAGACGGAAATTAAATTTTTTTTTAGAGACGGAAAACAAAATTCCGTCTCTATTTTTTAAAGGTTTTTTTTAAATATATAAAATAACAAATAATATTAAAATTAAAATTGCCGAAATTTCTATAATAAAACAAGTATTAAAAA
This sequence comes from Excoecaria cochinchinensis, assembly GCA_947683425.1. NCBI lineage: Eukaryota > Viridiplantae > Streptophyta > Magnoliopsida > Malpighiales > Euphorbiaceae > Excoecaria > Excoecaria cochinchinensis. The sequence goes on along the minus strand of CANTUQ010000167.1, from coordinate 3,517,111 downwards.
AATAAATAGATTTAATAAAAATGTAATTAATATTAATATATATATGTAATTTAGTAACATTACAAATAAACGTACGTGAACAAATTAAAAACACTAACTAAGCTAGAGGTGAATGAGGACGATCAGCCGACGGTGCTTGTGTATTATCAGGTAATTTTCAATACGGTTCATTAATATGTCGACCGTGCTGCGAAACTCAATAATCTCATTAGTAGTTGTCGCAAGTCTACTAGCCGTAGTCATAAAGGATAAGGAGGCATGCGAATAGCAAGTATTCGCATAGGAGCCCAAACCGAACACTCATCCACAGTGGTCCCTAACGCCAGCTGCGTCATAAAACACCCGAGAATGGTCCACATTATCGCCATCTGCTTGCTGACTTTGAAGACTCTCTAGTACCTGTTCCTATAATAAAAATTATTCGAATATTATTTAGTACTAAAATAAAACTAAGAAGTTATAACAAAATATATAATAAATTGTGAAATTAACATACACGAACTTGTTTAACTCGATTTTTGATAAATGTCACACCGTTATGATTTCGCATATGTGTATGCAAAAACAACTCATGAGGATTAGATTTTCTGCCCAAACTAAATTTCTGTAAACAACTTATAGGTTAATAACATTTCCGTTTCTAAATTTTTGTCTGTATTTTCACTTTTTATTGTAGTGTTCTGATATATATATATATATATATATATATATATATATATATATATATATATATATATATATATATATATATATAATAGGGTAAGAATATATAATTATAGAAAATTAGTAAAATGATATTTTAGTAAATTATAATAATATTTTATAGAATCAATATTAATTAATGATTTTTTTAGTTTGCATGAATAGCTGAAAGTTGTCACATTAAATGAAATAGCTGAAAGAGTAACTGATAGAGTTGAGATGCACCCATGACTCTTTATTGGATTGAGTTCAAATCCAGATTAAATTAAGTTATTTAATCTGAATTAAATTACCAAATTTTATCTTAGAAAGAATTCTGAGTTAGACTAGAGATAACACTCTAGCCTTTAGTATCTCTATAAATAGAGGTGAGGTACTCATAATTTGGTAACGAAAAAACGTATATGCCGCAAGACTGTTCGTTCCCACTCACGATTTATTGTGTTAATCTTACAGGTGCTTTTAAATTGTGATCTAACTGCTCTTATCTCGAGTGGGTAATAGCCAGACCGGTGACCAAATAAAATGGAATCCTTGTATCATTTCCGCAACGAGATTTACGCGCTACAACAAGTATGTATCGATTATTTTCTTCTTTTATTTTCCCATCAGTAACAATTAATTATTCCAAACAATATTGATTTAAAAAATAAAAAATTACTTGTTTTGTTAATTATCTATTTCACTCATAAAATTAAAGAAAAGTAAGTTTCTAAATGAAACTTTTTAGCTTTTTTTTTTTCTTTATCCACTGTTGTTTTTCTCAAAGTGATATTTAAATTCATATAAAATAAGTGTTAATTAAAAGGTTCTATTAGGTTTTCTATAACCTTGCAGTATCTGAGTTTTTTTTTTTTTGACATATGATTGCATATATATTATTAAGATTGGCTTTGAGATAAGTTGGCCATTTTCTTTTTCTTCTTCTATACTTGGAAGGGAAGGTGTTTCGAGATCTGCATCAATGGAGTATAGCATTTTAGTTTTATCTTTATTTTCTTGCTTTGTTAGTTTCAGTTTTTTTAGTTTTATTAAAATTAAATTTCAGACTACATATTAACTTTCAAAAATAATTGGATGAAATATTATTAAAAACTACCAAAAGAATTGAAATATTATTAATTTTCAATAACTATATTTCCTCAAATTTATGTATTTGAAGCTGTGATAGATTCTTTCATATGACATATCTCCAAATTGCAATACTTTCTAGCATATGTACATAAAAGCACCAATTTACCTTCAATATTATTGGTATAGACCAAAAAGCACCGAACTTCAACAGCGCTCCCTTCTCAACTATCAGATCCATCTGAGCTGCTCTCAGTATAACATCTTCAACACTCCTTGCCTTTTCAGGTTTAACTAGAAAAATTTAGTCACAACAATTTACAGGATAAAAAGGAAAGATAAAATCAAAGCACAAGTATTCTTCAACACCCGACAAATTAGATATGATGCTACTTTGTGGATAAACTTTTTCTTCTTCTTACTAATTGTTCAAGTAAATTTTGATCCCATTTCTTTTTCTAGAATGCATGTTCTTTCTTTCAACTTTCTTTTTTTGAATGTGGAAATTAAAGTGTTGGGGCCATTGCAATTTCTATTTTCCCAATAAGTGTTTGCAAAGAAAATACAGGAGATAAGTGGTGGAGTTATTTACTTCCAGAAGTTACAGATAATAATGTTAATTTTGTAATTTCACTGGACCAGCCTCCTTGAATTTTTTTTTTCATTTTCTTTTGCATTGTGGGCTGTGCACGAACAGGACCATTTTTTAGTCAACATTGAAATTTATTATTTGTTCCTCTGGACTCTGTGCATTCTCTCCAAATTTTGATGACTGCTTTTTTGCTCTTCATGCAAGTACGACAAAAGGATTGATTTTGGTGTACAATGTCATGGAGTTCCTATCGCATTGTGAGGTAGATGTTTATTTATTTATTTTAGTTTTTTTTTGGGAGAATGAATATTGAGTGATGGAATTCAATCTCTAGATATGGTTGAATTGTTCTAGCAAAGTTCTGTCTCATGAACATCTCATGAGAATAACCTAATGCTTCAAGGTCTTCTTGTGAGGGTTCAGAATATGGAGGAATTTGCACAGAAGGTTGGTGTGTGAATGGCATGAAAGTTGAATGGTAAAAGGGTAAAGAAGGTACTGGAGAGGGTTGTGGTTTGGCTAGATCTCTTTTAATTGTTTCAATCTCTGATTTCAATCTGGTAGCTTCAAGAGCTTTTGCTTTGAAGGTAGAATCATATGTCCATTGATTGATGGATGTCATTAATTGCTTATCCAATTCAGCAACTTGATTTTGCAATTTTGCAAGAAGCTGATATGTAGCAGCATTTTGACTTGTAATCTGAGAGTTAAGCGTATCTACACGAGTAGAAACATGATCAACTTTAGTCTCTATTCGTTGTAATAGCTTATTTTGTGCAAGTGAATTCTCAGATTGCCAATTGAGTACTGCTTCTGCTGGTGATACAGATCTGGGAGTTCCTTCAGTGGAAATACCAGGAGACTTCACAAATGGGGTTGTTCGAACTTTTATGGTAGGGTGAACAGTCTCAGAAAGAGAAGGAAATTCATCTATATATTGTCCAGTTGGATGATACATACAAACATAAGGAAGAGGGGTTTGCTGTATTTTGGGTTGCCATTTAAGGGAGGATACTGAATATGATTTTGGTGAAGGTTTGTGAGGCTTGGGTGTAGGTTTACATTTTTCTGGTGGAGGAGTTGGTTTTTCAGGAGGTTTATACCAAGATGGAGGAGTATAACTTACTGCATAATCATATTTACCAGAAGGTTGGCCAAGCATACCAACTGTAGGATCATCATCATCATCCAAATGATCCTGAAAACGTGCTTCTAATGAAGTCTTCTTTTTTGCTTTTCGTCTTCGTCGTCGGAGATCTTCATCATCGAGCTCTGCTTCCATGTAGTCTTGATGACAATCATCACAATTACAAAAATCCCAATAACAATGACCATTTCTTTTATAAGCATAGATTGGACGGCCATCATTGTCAAAAGCTTCAATAGGAATTCCATCTTCCCGTGGATAAGGCTGCATTATGAACTGTGTAGAGAAAACAGGAGCTGTTGTGGAATCAGCCGAATCTGCTTCAGGTGGAATGAAATGAGTTTCAATCATACCATCCGGTTTCTTAAGAAAGATAGGAGTAGTAGACTGAACTGGTTGTTTCTGTTCATGAAGAATCTCATAGCTCGTAAGCCATGATTTTGGAAAATATTCAAGCAATTCTTCTTTTGTCAATTGCTTTGGAATCTGAACATAGGTAGGAACCTGGTTAGAATCTGCAGAAATGAGTAGAGCATTATTGGATCCTGGAAGGGAAATGTCTATAGCATGATTTTGGACTCTATAGATCATTTGATAATGCAGTGTTGCTACTTCAGTTGTTTTCACCTGATCTGCTCCAGTAATCTGAATTTGGACTTTCAGATTATCAAGAATATGAGGATCATTCAACCTCATACAGAAGTTTGGGTAAAAGGTGAACATAACTGTTCCAGCATTCAAGGAGGTCTGTATAGTACCAATGACAACTTGTGAATAGGTGAGATACCTAGTATCAAGAAGAGCAATTCTAGCAAAGACAGGAAGTCCTTTGCGTCCATGATATGTTACAGCGATCCGAACAGCACCAAAATGAAGGTGAGATAGACCTTGATTAGTCCAGTATGGGATGGACTTAGAAGGAATATCAAGGGGTATAAACTGTTCTTGCCCAGTTGCTTTAATAGGATGCTGTCTGAAAGAAGAGGACTGAATATACTCTTTTACATGAGATTTAGGTTGGCGAATAAGTGTCTCGATGTTGGATAAAACATTGGATCTAGGTGTTTTAGTAAAAGCATCATAAGGATTAAGGAAAGGCAAATGAAAGTCTTGAATTTTTTGAGATTCATCTAGGAAATTAAGCTCATAAAGATAATCAAGGTTTTTTACGGTTGAAGGGGTAAGAGAAAAAGATGATCTTGAAGAAGAGGAGGAAGATAAAGATAAACTGTTCAAAGAAGCCATAAGTATGAAAATTCTCTTTCATCAAAATACCTTAGAATTAAACTAGAAGGCTCTGATACCAAAATACCCCAGAGTACGTCAAACACATAATCGAAAGAGTGCCTAGTCAAGTATGACTATCCTAAACGGCTCTTCCTGGCCAACTGATGGACTGTCATATTAGACTGACAGCACAGATAAAGAAAATCTGTTCAACGTACAAAGGAGTTTTAGATAGAAGGGTCCCCAGAATAATAATAAGAATATTTTAATGAAAGAGAATAGAGAAACTTAGAGACTCATAGTGAAGAGATCTTTATCAGAAAAGTTAGAGCTAAAGCTTGTTCTTTCTTCTTTATTTCATTACCTATTTATAGCCTATAAAGAGGCTTACAAACTTACAATACACACTAGAACATAAGATTACATACTAGGATAAGGAGGAATCTCCTTTTACAAAAGTTACTTTAGAAAAGTAAAATAAAGAGGAATCTTAAAAAGAAACTTTACAAAAGCTACTTTACTTAAAGACGGAATATATTCCCATCTTTTACAAAGCTACTTTAATAAAGATACTTTATTTATTCTTAATGGGCTCATGGGATGGTGACATGTTCATATCTTCAGGATCTGTGTCTATATCTTGACGGATTTGTGGGGTCCAGTCCAGCTCTTCATTTTCAAGATTTTTATCTCTATTTGGCTTTTGTTGCTCAGGTGTAGCCAAATGCTGTTCAGGAGATGACAAAAAGTTTTGTGCCATTGTATCTCTTAATAAAGCTTCATCATCAAAGAGATTGACATTAAGATCAAGATATGGATCCTGTGAATCTTGAAAAAGTGAATCCAGAAAATTTGGTCGGAGAGAGGATTCTGCTGTATCATATGTGGGAGGATTCAGTGAAGCTGGTTCAACATTATTTAATTCACAGAGAGTGTTCTGAAGATTTTTCTTCCAAAGAGGATGTCGACAATCATCAAAGTCATCAAGCACTTCCCAACACCATGCTTGTGGCTGGGTCCAGATTGAGTTACTGGCAGGATTCCAGATATAAGGCCTGTGGAAAAAATAAACAGCAGATAACTTTTTTGCCTTTTCAAGATCTTTCTGCCAGATTTTCCGTGCTTGAATTTGGCGAAGAAATTCATTACGCCACCATGACAGTGGTTCGTACCATTCTAAGAATTGCCAAATATAGGAACCTTGTCTGGATGGTCCTGTGAGAAGATCGAAAACATTGACAAGTGGGAAAATAACTGCATGAGTGTGCAAGACAGACAAACACCATAAGAACCACAGTTCTTCATCACAAAAAGGTGCATTTGGGTAAATCTTGAACAGAATACTCCAAGGTTTTTCAAGATTGAAGTAATTCTTGGTGAGATTTTTCTTAAGACAGAAGAGATGGAGAAAATAAAATAAATGACGAGTAGCAAATGCTTTTATTTGAGAAGGAGATCTTAGAGAACAGGTTGGAGGATGGGATGCTTTCCTCAGGGCCGGCATATGCAGGGTAGGAATCTGAGATTTTCTGGGACTTGGATTGGGTCGAAATCTATCCATGAAGAAGAGTAATGGAAAGATTGGAGATTGTAATGGGAGAGTAGGCTTATGAGCAAGTCGTGAAAGGTAATCAGGAATAAGGTTCTTATCCCCTTTTATATGCACAACTTGAAAGTTATATTTGCTAAACCATTCTGCCCATCTTAGAAGTTGGTGATGTGGCACTGACTTCCCTTTGAAGTTAAGCATCTTTGGGAAAGAGGAACAATCCATTACGACAGTATAGTGGTGTCCAATCAAGTGAAACTCAAACCTTTTGATTCCATACTTCACAGCTAAGATTTCTTTAAAGGTTGAGTGGTAGTGACATTCGAACTCTTTGAACTGACCACTTGCATATCCACAAATACTGTGGATTTTGTCTTTTTCTTCCAAAAGTACTGCTCCCCAACACTCATCACTTGCATCAGTCTGTAATATCCTTTTGCCAGTGGAAAGAATTTGAAGAGGTGGCAAATTCTGAGTGACTGCTTTGATTTTTTGGACTGATCTGGAGTGGATATCTGACCAGGTAGGTGGATTCTTTTTCAAAAGCTGTGTTAGTGGTTTGGACAGATGGCTAAAGTGATGGATAAACTGTCGGATGTAATTGGCTATTCCAAGGAACTTGCCTCTGGTCAACAATCTTGACATTTTGCTCCCCTTATCCAGTGCCGTATTTGTTGGGATTTTTACGCTTCACACGGCGGTATGAGGTTTCTTCACCGTCGTGTAACCTGTTACGTAAGTGATGATCTCCGTTGTACACGGCGGTATGGACATTCCTTACCGCCGTGTAATCCCCTTACACGGCGGTGAGGAAGAACCTTACCGCCGTGTGAGTTACCTAAAAACGCCAAAAACAACATAAAATCTTACTTTAGTATACCAGACAATATCTAATAAAATTTTAACAAAAATATACTGAAATGGGAACTTCTAAACTCAAAAGTAAGCTGGAAATTCATATAAAAACAACATACATTTTGAACTTATCAAAATACCCCACACTTAGCTTTTGCTCGTCCTCGAGTAAAATACCTCTTCAATTCCAACTTTCTCAATTTTCAAGCAAGAAAACAGAAATTCAAAACACCAAGAAAACACTTAGTAAATTCTACTTGATAGCAATTCTTATTTAAACAAAACTCAAAAGAAGAAAATACAATTAAATTTCCAGTGTGTGTGTGCAAAGGCCAAAACCAAAGTTTTAATAAGTTTCAAAATTAAAATTCCAGCACCAATCAATCAATGACCAAATAAGTTAGTGCACGAATGCACATCTGGTTTCTCAATTGAAACACTAGAAACACCATAGGCCTCTCCTTTAGTACCGGAACCCGAAGGTCATCTTCACTGAACAAATCAAGACATAAACATGATCATTAGGTCTTAAACAGGTTGTAATGCAATGTTCGATCGGTGATGGCTAACAAGGAAAATTTAGGAAATCAATACAGATTCAGCCACTCTACCAACTATTACCGCTATCCAATAAAATTTTTCCATAACCTACTTCCAAATTAACCACAGTTGCCAAGACTTAGCTATCTCCCATAATGAAAAATTTTGCATCCCAAGAAAATGAAATTTTCTTTTCCAAACCCAACCATCCAAGAATATGAGCATATTATTTTTCAATAGAAGGTACCCCACACTTGAATTTTTCTATAGACTTTATTTATTTTATTTTATTTTATTATTAATTTTTTTTTTTTAATGAGAGATACCGTAAATCCAGCTCCATGATATACTCATAACTTCTATTCTTGTAACCTATTTTTATTCCAAAAAGTGGAAATTTAACACCATATTAAGCAATATCCCAGAATTCCACAATTCTTCTTATACTTACTAATTATTTAACCATCAACACCTTTATTTTTCAACTTCCAATGTTCTCCCAACCCAATCCTAGAGTGGCCAATTCTCAAAAGGGATAGGTGAAAGCATTTAAGTTAAATGGTATATTAAGAGTATAACAAGAAAAATTGTATAGTACGCTTTTAGCATACCAAATTAGCTCAACGGGGTTATCAATGGAAAATTACTTCAATAGGTAGGAAAGTTTATTTAAGATAGCTTAAACAAAAATAATGCCTAAATCATGTCAAAATTCATGCCTTAATTGCTATATCGTTTCGAAGGGCAATGAGGAAGGTTCTAGTGTTCTAAAAATTTTCTGATCAAAAGATTTCATGCTGGTTTTTCTTTACTTGTAAAAGCTGGCCTAAGTGCACAATTCATGGAAATTGCAATTGTATATTTCTACTTTGAAAATTGTTAAGAAAAATAACTTTAAGACAGAATCTTACTATCTTGCAGACTTAGTGCTCTGAATGACCTTTTCAAGATTAACAATTGAGCTGGAATAACAACTTAAAAATTTGTTAAGCTAAGCATGAGTTAAATTGATGAGCTCAAATCACAAAATACAACTTAAACAACTAACTAAAGAAACCATTATCAAAAAGCAGAAAATATAACTTCTAAAATATAAAGGCAAAAGAAATAATAATATTAAGCTTTGATAAAATTAAACTTACTCAAAAGAAATAATAAAATTAAACTTACTAAAGTACTGCAGGGTTAGTCACATCCAAGTTACACAAACTAGCTACCCCACACTTAAAAGCTTGCTGTCCCCAGCAAGTAATTCAATCAACCAAAAATAATGAAAGTAGCAAAATAAAAGATCAGAGAACTCCCAGAAAAATCAGTCCTGTGGAGGTGGTGGTGGAGGGAAACGATCCCTCATGGTCTGGTAAAACTGCTCCTGCTCCTGCCGAGAGAGGTATATGGAATGCTCCAGCCTTGACAGACTCTGTGCTTGCATGGCTAACTGCTGCTCATGCATATCTAAGCGTCCCATAAGCTGAACATGTTCAGCATGGGTATCCTCTATGAAGCTCTCCCACTGGTCTAAGCGAGAATTTATCTGAGCCTGTCCAGTCTGCAAAGCCTCGAAATGGGCAGTAAGCTGAGAGAAGTCATAGGCTGGCATGGCTGGAGCGGGTCCTGCAGCAACTGCACCTGCAGCCTTCTCTGGCTGCTCATCCTCATCTTCAGCCCCTTCCACTGGCAACTGTACTCGACCCCTTTCAATGAGGCGCAAGTATTCTTCCCTTGTAGACAATCTGACTTGTTCATGAAACTGATGATCATCCACGATGATCGTCCACAATGATCCTCAAATTCTTCAGCATCTTGAAGTCTATGAAATTACTATCTCCTAAATCTGGTCCCAATGAGCTAAGGCCTACTCTCTTAGCCAAAACTGTGACCACCCATCCGATCGCGATCTTCTTTACTTTCCTGGGATTACCCTGCAAGTCTTCAAATTTCTTCCATAAGAAATAGGCGCCATTTAATGGGATCTGATGGACCATGCAATGTAAAAATAACGCCTCAGCCTGGTTTACCACGCCAGCAGCTTCAATGTGTCCATAAAAAGAGAGTGCAAAGAATCTATGTAAGATCCTCAAAGCATGGTCCCTCAGATGGTGTGCCTTGGACTGTCCAGTGACATATTGCGTGGCTGTGAGTGGATCGCGGATTGTGGCCCAAACTGTCTGTTTATTCAAGTCGGGTAGATGTCGAGCTCCATCTAATGGAAAACCCAAGGCCTCTGCGAATTCATTGAAGGTCAGTGTGTGTTTTCTCTTGTTTAACCAAAATGTTACCTCCCCGGGGTCTTCCTCATCGTCATTGTCAATCTTGCAATCTACGGTTGCAAGAAAATCCCTTGTCAACTTCGGGTGAACTCGCTCCCTTTTCTGAAAGAAGTCTGTCCATCCTATCCCCTCAATCAACTCATTGATTTCGTCACGTATGCCCAAGCTCTGTAGTGAATCAAAATCAAGAAATGTAGATGGTAGGAAGGTTGCCTCTGTTAGACATTGGTATGCGGTGTGGCACCTGGTTGGGACCCACGAGGGTATTGAGCTATCCTGTGAAGACGATGCCTGGTTTGTTCTAGATCTTTTTAGAGCCACTGCATCAATAAAGCAACACAATTAGTGGGAGGAGAATAACGGCTTAAATTTGCAACAAAATAGTACGCGAGCCGTAATTGAGCTCAAAACAAATTGCAGAACAATGAGACAGCAATGCTACAATGATAAACTTTAACAATGACAAAGGCTAGCAATTATGATAACACCCCCTAGTTCCCTTAGCAGCAAATGCACAAAAGAAATAGAATGTGAAAAATTACAGCATTCGCAACGAATTGTCATACTGCCATAATGTTTACATGCTTAAATGCCCACTCAAACTTTAATTACAGCTCGAGACAAACATATTTCAGAGTATATGAAAGCCTAAAAGAAAACCATGGTTGACAGCAACTATATGACAGAGAAGGGTTAAAGAATACTCATTTAGGCATTTTGACAAACACTTGGTGGGCACAAACTTTTGTGTACCAATCCAGCATTTCTCATTCACTTATTACCCACCATCAATTCAAAAATCATCAAGCAACCCATCCATTAAACAACGCACATTGATTTAAAGGAATAAAACACAAATTAAATCACCAAGTTAGGGCAAAGCACACAAATCAAACGAATGCAACATACATCCAGCCCCCAATTTCGGAAAAAAATAAAAAATTCAAGGAATACAACACCAAACCAGCCCCCATTGAAATTTAAAACACAAAATCCAGCCATTAATTGAAAATTAACACATGGAATCTACTTATTTCTTAAAGAAAGAGAGAATTAAGAGAAAAGGAATTGAAAAATACCTAAACCTTAGAACAATAGAGAAACAGAATTAAAAGAAAAGAGAGAAAGAAAACTCACTTGATTTGAAGAATGCAGACTTGATGCGCAAAAGCTAGGCTTAGAAATGATTTTAACCAGTTGAAAATTTGGTTTGCAGAACTTGGGTTAGAGAGATATGAGAGAGGGAAGTTTTGTTTTAAAAAGAATTGCAAAAGAAACTGACGACAGGGGTTTTTTAAAAACAGGGTTTAACGTGTTACACGACGGTATGAGAATTCCATACCGCCGTGTGCAACGTGACTGCATACGGGGATTTTCAATTCGACTTATTACACGGCGGTATGAGAATTCCATACCGCCGTGTAAAACACCACTAGAACCAAGTAATCTTAAATCCCGACATACACGGCGGTATGATGATTCCTCACCGCCGTGTACAACGCCACTGAAACAGTTATGAAAATGCACGTTTCACACGGCGGTATGATGGTTCCTCACCGCCGTGTAAAACGAGTTTTCGAGAAAAACTAACCCTTTAAATAAGCAACAATTACCCCAAGTACTCCAAAACGTTTTACATTATGTTCAAAAATCAACAGACCACTAAATAAAAATACAAATGACCTACAAACTAAAAATAATCAGACTTAATAATTTAAAACAAAAGAGAATAAGAATAGAAATTATTTTAGTTCTGATTTTTAGTCTCAGCTAGACTTTGAACTCACCTTATTCGCCGTCCAATAAAATAGCCACTGCTGCACCTTTAGCGTGGTTTTCAAAATAAGGTTTTAGACGATGACCATTTACCTTAAATTCCGTGCTCCCAGGTTGCTTTCTGATGGTAACAGCTCCGAACTTTTCGACCGCCACGACTTCAAAAGGACCCGTCCACTTTGATTTTAATTTTCCAGGGAACAATCTCAACCTGCTGTCATATAACAAAACTTTCATTCCTGGAACCAATTCTTTTCTTACTATCCTTCGATCATGCCACTTTTTTGTGTTGCTCTTGTACTTCTCAGCATGATTATATGCCCAAAATCTGAACTCCTCCAATTCATTCAGCTGTAGGGACCTGCATTTTCCTGCACTTTCAAGATCAAAGTTCAAAAATTTTGTAGCCCAATATGCCTTATGTTCTAACTCGACCGGAAGATGACATGACTTTCCAAACATCAGCCTAAATGGGGACATTCCAATGGGTGTCTTAAAAGCTGTTCTATAAGCCCAAAGAGCGTCATCTAGCTTAAGGGACCAATCCTTCCTAGATACACTGACTGTTTTCTCTAAAATGGCTTTCAACTCTCTATTGGATACCTCAACTTGTCCATTGGCCTGAGCATGATAAGGGGTTGTAACCTTATGTCTAACACCAAACTTTTTCAATAAAGCTTTAAATTGATGGTTCACAAAATGTTTACCACCGTCACTAATGATTGCTCTCGGGGTTCCATATCGAGTAAATATATTCTTCCTCAAAAATTTAAGCACAACTTTGGCATCACAGGTTCTAGTGGCCACAACCTTTACCCACTTACTTACGTAATCAACGGCCACTAAAATATATTCACAACCATAGGAAACCGGAAAGGGTCCCATAAAGTCGATTCCCCATACATCAAAAAGCTCTACTTCAAGCATATTGGTCAAAGGCATCTCATCTCGCTTTGATATATTCCCTACTCTCTGGCATCTATCACAAGCTTTCACATAAGATTGAACGTCTTTAAACATTGTAGGCCAATAGAACCCAGAAGATAATATTTTTATTACCGTTCTGTTTGGTCCATGATGTCCACCAGTTTCTCCACTATGACAGGCTGTGATAATCTCACCCTTCTCCTCATCTGGAATACATCTTCTCAGCACTTGATCTGCACACAAATGAAATAAGTAAGGATCATCCCAAATATAATGCTTTGCATCAGCCTTCAACTTCTTTTTCTGCTGCCTTGTGAAATCCTTTGGCATAAATCCCCCTTCGAGAAAATTAGCTAAATTAGCAAACCAAGGAACAGAAATCTCATTTTCAAACAAAGCACAAATATGTTCATCAGGGAATAAATCTGAAATCTCCCCTTTCTCAATGTGAACATTTTCTAGTCTTGACAAATGGTCTGCTACAAAGTTTTCTGCTCCCTTCTTATCTTTAATTTCCAGGTCGAATTCTTGCAGTAGAAGTACCCATTTGATCGGTCTTGGTTTGGATTCCTTCTTTGCAAATAGGTGTCTCAAGGCAGCATGGTCAGACCACACCACAATTCTTGCTCCCAGCAAATATGGCCTGAATTTTTCGAATGCATACACGATTGCAAGAAGTTCCTTCTCCGTTGTGGTGTAGTTCATTTGAGCTCCTGTCAAAATGTGACTCGCATAATAAACCGCACAAAATACCTTCTCTCTTCGCTGCCCAAGTACTGCACCAACTGCAAAATCACTAGCATCACACATTAATTCAAAAGGCAAATTCCAATCCGGAGAAATAATCACCGGGGCTGAAATGAGCCTCTGTTTCAAAGTCTGAAAAGCCAGTTTACATTCATCGTCAAAATTAAAAGGAGCATCTTTCATCAACAAATTGGATAAAGGTTTAGCAATTTTTGAAAAATCTTTGATAAACCGTCGGTAAAATCCTGCATGTCCCAAGAAACTTCTAATGCCTTTCACACTAGTTCGGGGTGGTAACTTTTCTATCACCTCTACCTTAGCCTTGTCAACCTCTATCCCCTTCTCAGAAATTTTGTGCCCAAGCACAATGCCTTCCCTTACCATGAAATGGCATTTTTCCCAATTCAGCACCAAGTTGGTCTCCTTACACCTTTCTAACACCAAATCTAAATGCCTAAGGCAGCTCTCAAAATCACTCCCATAAATGGTAAAATCGTCCATGAACACCTCCATAAATTTCTCTATGAAGTCATGAAAGATTGCCATCATACACCGCCGAAATGTAGCTGGTGCGTTGCACAGCCCGAAGGGCATTCTCCTGTATGCAAAGGTGCCATAAGGACAGGTAAATGTGGTCTTTTCTTGATCTTCTGGAGCTATGGGTATTTGCATGTAACCTGAATATCCATCTAAAAAATAATAGAATCCATTTCCTGCCAATCTTTCCAACATTTGGTCAATAAAAGGTAAAGGAAAATGATCCTTTCTGGTTGTATTATTTAACCTCCTATAGTCTATGCACACTCTCCATCCTGTCACTGTGCGTGTGGGAATTAATTCATTTTTTTCATTGGCTTCAACAGTCATCCCTCCTTTCTTCGGTACACATTGAACTGGACTTATCCAATTGCTATCAGAAATGGGATAGATAATACCTTCATCAAGGAGCTTGAGTACCTCCTTTTTCACCACTTCTTGCATTGCTGGATTTAGTCGCCTTTGGGGTTGCACCACCGGTTTGAAGTCAGTTTCCATAGGTATCCGGTGTGTACAATAGCTGGGACTGATTCCTTTTAAATCTGAAGTTGACCAGCCAATTGCTCCTTTATGCTTCTTGAGTACTTCAATAAGCATTTCTTCTTCCAAACCTGTCAATAAAGATGAAATAATTACTGGTTTTGCATTATCTTCTAAAAATATATATTTTAAATGTGAAGGAAGAGGGTTAAGTTCAGAATGTGTATCCCCCTTTCCCAAGTTCAGTCCTTCTTCCTGTGTGTTTTCTTCTTCACTTTCTTGCTCCACAGCTGCAATCACTTCCTCATCTTCCAATTTTTCATTCTCCAAAGAATGCAGTAAATCCTCATTCACCGGATCAGCTTCTAACATTTCCTCTTGCAATTCTTCTACACACTTGTCTATTGTATCCACAAAGTAAGCAGATTTTTCTATATCATCTGATGGATACCTTTGAGCTTTGTTCATATCAACAACTAATTTTTCATCATTGAATCTCAGGGTGACGGTTTGCCCATGCACATCAATCAAAGCTTTTGCTGTGTTTAAAAATGGTCTCCCCACAATAAGTGGTACTTTCCTATCCTCTTCCATTTCCATCACCACAAAGTCTACTGCAAAAATGAACTTTCCCACTTTCACTAACAGGTCCTTTATCACTCCCATGGGTCGCCTCATCGACCTATCCGCAAGTTGGAGTCTCATTCCCGTCTCCTTAAGATCACCAAGATTCAGCTTCCTGCAAATAGAATAAGGCATTAGATTTATGCTTGCACCTAAATCACACAAAGCATTACCATAAAAATTTTCACCAATAGCACAAGGTACAGTGAAGCTACCTGGATCTTCCAATTTCTCAGGGATCTTGTTCATGATTATAGCACTGCAATTTTCTGTTAGTTGAACAGTTCCATGCCCTTCTAATTTCTTTTTATTAGAACATAGTTCTTTCATAAATTTAGCATAGTTGGGCATATGAGCTAAAGCTTCAGCAAATGGTAAATTAATGTGTAATTTTTTAAACATTTCTATAAACCTAGCTTTTTGCTCATTTTTCTTTTCTTGTTTAGCAACAGCAGGAAATGGCAGTCTATTTATATCGAGATCCTCTACCCTTGGATTCACTATACTTTTACCTTTATCCTTTTTAGGAGCATTTTCATTTATTTCTAAATTAGAGTTAGAATTACTTACCGTCCGTGTTGGCTCCTCCTTTTCTGATGAAGAATTTTTACCTTGATCTTCTCTTTGTGCAACGTCCTTTCCACTTCGCAGTGTAATTGCTTTTGCTTCCTCTTTTGGATTCCGATCCACATTTGAGGGAAATGTTCCTGGTTGCCTTTGGGACACAGAATTTGCAAGCTGACCCAACTGAGTTTCCAGATTTTTCATAGAAGCATCTTGGTTTCGGTTCTACTGCTCTTGAGATTTCCACCTAGATTCTTGATTTGTCATGAATTGCTGCTGACTGCTTACAAATTGCTGCTGACTGTTTATGAAGCTAGCCACCATATCCTCAAGGTTTGGCTTCTTCTCTTGCATAGGTGGCCTAGGTGGGTATCCCGATGGATGGGATGATTGAGCTTGTGGTTGATTGAAGTTTTGTCCATGGTTGTGATGGGGTGGATATGGCATTTGGTATTGGTTGGATGTTTGGGGTTGGTATGAATGTCCTTGATTGTGCTGAGTACTTTGGTTGAAAGGAGGTCTTGCTGGTGGGTGAGAGGATGAAGCATTATGATTTCCATCTTTCCAAGAAAAATTCGGGTGATTTCTCCAGCCCGGGTTGTATGAGTTACTATAGGGGTCACTCCTCCGATAATCCCCTACAGCATTAACATTTCCCATTGCTGCACTCTCTTGAGCATATTGTCCACTTTCATACCACTCATCTTCTTGAGAAACAGAGGCTACATTTTTCACTCTTAAGTTATTCATCTCGTTCCGCATTGACTCCACCTGTGCCCTCAGCATTGACACTTCATCTACACTATGTATTCCTTGTCTCTTTGAGACTGATCTAGGATTAGCCCACTGAGCGTCATTTGCTGCCATTTCATCCAGCAGCTGGAATGCTTCTTCTGGTATTCTATTCATAAAAGAACCTCCTGATGATGCATCCAGCAAAGATTTTGTTTGTGGTGAAATACCAGAATAAAATTGTTGCATCAGATGGTAGATTGGTATTTCATGAAGCGGACAGCTTCTTAACAATCTTCTGAATCTTTCCCAAGCCTCATAAAAAGGCTCATCACTCAATTGGCTAAATTGAAAAATGCTGTGCTAAGGGCACAAGAAGAGGTACCAAGAAATTATGGAGGAGAAGTCCCTAGGCAGCGAACGATAAGGGACTATGCTGTGCCAAGATGGACTGAAGACCATAGGACAATTGTGCTGCCAAGAGGAGTACAATTTGAACTGAAACCAGCAACTATCAACATGGTGCAAAGAAATCAATTTTCTGGATCAGAAGTGGAAGATCCTGCACAACACCTGGACTTATTTTTGGAGATTAGTGACACAGTGCAGATTCCAGGAGTGACACCTGATGCTGTAAGACTGAAACTATTTCCTTTCACCTTGATTGGAAAGGCAAGAGAGTGGTTGCAAATGTTACCAAGACAGTCAATTACATCTTGGGATCAATTGCAAGAAAGGTTTCTGATGAGATTTTTCACACCTACAAAAACAGCAAATATTCGCAACAGCATTTTTCAATTTAGCCAATTGAGTGATGAGCCTTTTTATGAGGCTTGGGAAAGATTCAGAAGATTGTTAAGAAGCTGTCCGCATCATGAAATACTAATCTACCATCTGATGTAACAATTTTATTCTGGTATTTCACCACAAACAAAATCTTTGCTGGATGCATCATCAGGAGGTTCTTTTATGAATAGAATACCAGAAGAAGCATTCCAGCTGCTGGATGAAATGGCAGCAAATGACGCTCAGTGGGCTAATCCTAGATCAGTCTCAAAGAGACAAGGAATACATAGTGTAGATGAAGTGTCAATGCTGAGGGCATAGGTGGAGTCAATGCGGTACGAGATGAATAACTTAAGAGTGAAAAATGTAGCCTCTGTTTCTCAAGAAGATGAGTGGTATGAAAGTGAGCAATATGCTCAAGAGAGTGCAGCAATGGGAAATGTTAATGCTGTAGGGGATTATTGGAGGAGTGACCCCTATAGTAACTCATACAACCCGGGCTGGAGAAATCACCCGAATTTTTCTTGGAAAGATGGAAATCAGAATGCTTCATCCTCTCACCCACCAGCAAGACCTCCTTTCAACCAAAGTACTCAGCACAATCAAGGACATTCATACCAACCCCAAACATCCAACCAATACCAAATGCCATATCCATCCCATCACAACCATGGACAAAACTTCAATCAACCACAAGCTCAATCATGCCATCCACCGGGATACCCACCTAGGCCACCTATGCAAGAGAAGAAGCCAAACCTTGAGGATATGGTGGCTAGCTTCATAAACAGTCAGCAGCAATTTGTAAGCAGTCAGCAGCAATTCATGACAAATTAAGAATCTAGGTGGAAATCTCAAGAGCAGTGGAACCGAAACCAAGATGCTTCTATGAGAAATCTGGAAACTCAGTTGGGTCAGCTTGCAAATTCTGTGTCCCAAAGGCAACCAGGAACATTTCCCTCAAATGTGGATCGGAATCCAAAAGAGGAAGCAAAAGCAATTACACTGCGAAGTGGAAAGGACGTTGCACAAAGAGAAGATCAAGGTAAAAATTCTTCATCAGAAAAGGAGGAGCCAACACGGACGGTAAGTAATTCTAACTCTAATTTAGAAATAAATGAAAATGCTCCTAAAAAGGATAAAGGTAAAAGTATAGTGAATCCAAGGGTAGAGGATCTCGATATAAATAGACTGCCATTTCCTGCTGTTGCTAGACAAGAAAAGAAAAATGAGCAAAAAGCTAGGTTTATAGAAATGTTTAAAAAATTACACATTAATTTACCATTTGCTGAAGCTTTAGCTCATATGCCCAACTATGCTAAATTTATGAAAGAACTATGTTCTAATAAAAAGAAATTAGAAGGGCATGGAACTGTTCAACTAACAGAAAATTGCAGTGCTATAATCATGAACAAGATCCCTGAGAAATTGGAAGATCCAGGTAGCTTCACTGTACCTTGTGCTATTGGTGAAAATT
The DNA here is from genome assembly GCA_947683425.1 of Excoecaria cochinchinensis. Taxonomy (NCBI): domain Eukaryota; kingdom Viridiplantae; phylum Streptophyta; class Magnoliopsida; order Malpighiales; family Euphorbiaceae; genus Excoecaria; species Excoecaria cochinchinensis. Next base: position 3,498,508 of record CANTUQ010000167.1, on the reverse strand, counting down.
TTTATGGTAATGCTTTGTGTGATTTAGGTGCAAGCATAAATTTAATGCCTTATTCTATTTGCAGGAAACTGAATCTTGGTGATCTTAAGGAGACGGGAATGAGACTCCAACTTGCGGATAGGTCGGTGAGGCGACCCATGGGAGTGATAGAGGACCTGTTAGTGAAAGTGGGGAAGTTTATTTTTCCAGTAGACTTTGTGGTGATGGAAATGGAAGAGGATAGGAAAGTACCACTTATTGTGGGGAGACCATTTTTAAACACAGCAAAAGCTTTGATTGATGTGCATGGGCAAACCGTCACCCTGAGATTCAATGATGAAAAATTAGTTGTTGATATGAACAAAGCTCAAAGGTATCTATCAGATGATATAGAAGAATCTGCTTACTTTGTGGATACAATAGACAAGTGTGTAGAAGAAGTGCAAGAGGAAATGTTAGAAGCTGATCCGGTGAATGAGGATTTACTGCATTCTTTGGAGAATGAAAAATTGGAAGATGAGGAAGTGATTGCAGCTGTGGAGCAAGAAAGTGAAGAAGAAAACACACAGGAAGAAGGACTGAACTTGGGAAAGGGGGATACACATTCTGAACTTAACCCTCTTCCTTCACATTTAAAATATATATTTTTAGAAGATAATGCAAAACCAGTAATTATTTCATCTTTATTGATAGGTTTGGAAGAAGAAATGCTTATTGAAGTACTCAAGAAGCATAAAGGAGCAATTGGCTTGTCAACTTCAGATTTAAAAGGAATCAGTCCCAGCTATTGTACACACCGGATACCTTTGGAAACTGACTTCAAACCGGTGGTGCAACCCCAAAGGCGACTAAATCCAGCAATGCAAGAAGTGGTGAAAAAGGAGGTACTCAAGCTCCTTGATGCAGGTATTATCTATCACATTTCTGATAGCAATTGGATAAGTCCAGTTCAATGTGTACCGAAGAAAGGAGGGATGACTGTTGTAGCCAATGAAAAAAATGAATTAATTCCCACACGCACAGTGACAGGATGGAGAGTGTGCATAGACTATAGGAGGTTAAATAATGCAACCAGAAAGGATCATTTTCCTTTACCTTTTATTGACCAAATGTTGGAAAGATTGGCAGGAAATGGATTCTATTGTTTTTTAGATGGATATTCAGGTTACATGCAAATACCCATAGCTCCAGAAGATCAAGAAAAGACCACATTTACCTGTCCTTATGGCACCTTTGCATACAGGAGAATGCCCTTCGGGCTGTGCAACGCACCAGCTACATTTCAGCGGTGTATGATGGCAATTTTTCATGACTTCATAGAGAAATTTATGGAGGTGTTCATGGACGATTTTACCATTTATGGGAGTGATTTTGAGAGCTGCCTTAGGCATTTAGATTTGGTGTTAGAAAGGTGTAAGGAGACCAACTTGGTGCTGAATTGGGAAAAATGCCATTTCATGGTAATGGAAGGCATTGTGCTTGGGCACAAAATTTCTGAGAAGGGGATAGAGGTTGACAAGGCTAAGGTAGAGGTGATAGAAAAGTTACCACCCCGAACTAGTGTGAAAGGCATTAGAAGTTTCTTGGGACATGCAGGATTTTACCGACGGTTTATCAAAGATTTTTCAAAAATTGCTAAACCTTTATCCAATTTGTTGATGAAAGATGCTCCTTTTAATTTTGACGATGAATGTAAACTGGCTTTTCAGACTTTGAAACAGAGGCTCATTTCAGCCCCGGTGATTATTTCTCCGGATTGGAATTTGCCTTTTGAATTAATGTGTGATGCTAGTGATTTTGCAGTTGGTGCAGTACTTGGGCAGCGAAGAGAGAAGGTATTTTGTGCGGTTTATTATGCGAGTCACATTTTGACAGGAGCTCAAATGAACTACACCACAACGGAGAAGGAACTTCTTGCAATCGTGTATGCATTCGAAAAATTCAGGCCATATTTGCTGGGAGCAAGAATTGTGGTGTGGTCTGACCATGCTGCCTTGAGACACCTATTTGCAAAGAAGGAATCCAAACCAAGACTGATCAGATGGGTACTTCTACTGCAAGAATTCGACCTGGAAATTAAAGATAAGAAGGGAGCAGAAAACTTTGTAGCAGACCATTTGTCAAGACTAGAAAATGCTCACATTGAGAAAGGGGAGATTTCAGATTTATTCCCTGATGAACATATTTGTGCTTTGTTTGAAAATGAGATTTCTGTTCCTTGGTTTGCTAATTTAGCTAATTTTCTCGCAGGGGGATTTATGCCAAAGGATTTCACATGGCAGCAGAAAAAGAAGTTGAAGGCTGATGCAAAGCATTATATTTGGGATGATCCTTACTTATTTCATTTGTGTGCAGATCAAGTGCTGAGAAGATGTATTCCAGATGAGGAGAAGGGTGAGATTATCACAGCCTGTCATAGTGGAGAAGCTGGTGGACATCATGGACCAAACAGAACGGTAATAAAAATTTTATCTTCTGGGTTCTATTGGCCTACAATGTTTAAAGACGTTCAATCTTATGTGAAAGCTTGTGATAGATGCCAGAGAGTAGGGAATATATCAAAGCGAGATGAGATGCCTTTGACCAGTATGCTTGAGGTAGAGCTTTTTGATGTATGGGGAATCGACTTTATGGGACCCTTTCCGGTTTCCTATGGTTGTGAATATATTTTAGTGGCCGTTGATTACGTAAGTAAGTGGGTAGAGGCTGTGGCCACTAGAACCTGTGATGCCAAAGTTGTGCTTAAATTTTTGAGGAAGAATATATTTACTCGATATGGAACCCCGAGAGCAATCATTAGTGACGGTGGTAAACATTTTGTGAACCATCAATTTAAAGCTTTATTGAAAAAGTTTGGTGTTAGACATAAGGTTACAACCCCTTATCATGCTCAGGCTAATGGACAAGTTGAGGTATCCAATAGAGAGTTGAAAGCCATTTTAGAGAAAACAGTCAGTGTATCTAGGAAGGATTGGTCCCTTAAGCTAGATGACGCTCTTTGGGCTTATCGAACAGCTTTTAAGACACCCATTGGAATGTCCCCATTTAGGCTGATGTTTGGAAAGTCATGTCATCTTCCGGTCGAGTTAGAACATAAGGCATATTGGGCTACAAAATTTTTGAACTTTGATCTTGAAAGTGCAGGAAAATGCAGGTCCCTACAGTTGAATGAATTGGAGGAGTTCAGATTTTGGGCATATAATCATGCTGAGAAGTACAAGAGCAACACAAAAAAGTGGCATGATCGAAGGATAGTAAGAAAAGAATTGGTTCCAGGAATGAAAGTTTTGTTATATGACAGCAGGTTGAGATTGTTCCCTGGAAAATTAAAATCAAAGTGGACGGGTCCTTTTGAAGTCGTGGCGGTCGAAAAGTTCGGAGCTGTTACCATCAGAAAGCAACCTGGGAGCACAGAATTTAAGGTAAATGGTCATCGTCTAAAACCTTATTTTGAAAACCACGCTGAAGGTGCAGCAGTGGCTATTTTATTGGACGACGAATAAGGTGAGTTCAAAGTCTAGCTGAGACTAAAAATCAGAACTAAAATAATTTATATTCTTATTCTCTTTTGTTTTAAATTATTAAGTCTGATTATTTTTAGTTTGTAGGTCATTTGTATTTTTATTTAGTGGTCTGTTGATTTTTGAACATAATGTAAAACGTTTTGGAGTACTTGGGGTAATTGTTGCTTATTTAAAGGGTTAGTTTTTCTCGAAAACTCGTTTTACACGACGGTGAGGAACCATCATACCGCCGTGTGAAACGTGCATTTTCATAACTGTTTCAGTGGCGTTGTACACGGCGGTGAGGAATCATCATACCGCCGTGTATGTCGGGATTTAAGATTACTTGGTTCCAGTGGTGTTTTACATGGCGGTATGGAATTCTCATACCGCCGTGTAATAAGTCGAATTGAAAATCCCCGTATGCAGTTACGTTGCACACGGCGGTATGGAATTCTCATACTGCCGTGTAACACGTTAAACCCTGTTTTTAAAAAACCCCTGTCGTCAGTTTCTTTTGCAATTCTTTTTAAAACAAAACTTCCCTCTCTCATATCTCTCTAACCCAAGTTCTGCAAACCAAATTTTCAACTGGTTAAAATCATTTCTAAGCCTAGCTTTTGCGCATCAAGTCTGCATTCTTCAAATTAAGTGAGTTTTCTTTCTCTCTTTTCTTTTAATTCTGTTTCTCTATTGTTTTAAGGTTTAGGTATTTTTCAATTCCTTTTCTCTTAATTCTCTCTTTCTTTAAGAAATAAGTAGATTCCATGTGTTAATTTTCAATTAATGGCTAGATTTTGTGTTTTAAATTTCAATGGGGGCTGGTTTGGTGTTGTATTCCTTGAATTTTTTATTTTATTCCGAAATTGGGGGCTGGATGTATGTTGCATTCGTTTGATTTGTGTGCTTTGCCCTAACTTGGTGATTTAAGTTGTGTTTTATTCCTTTAAATCAATGTGCGTTGTTTAATAGATGGGTTGCTTGATGATTTTTGAATTGATGGTGGGTAATAAGTGAATGAGAAATGCTGGATTGGTACACAAAAGTTTGTGCCCACCAAGTGTTTGTCAAAATGCCTAAATGAGTATTCTTTAACCCTTCTTTGTCATATAGTTGCTGTCAACCATGGTTTTCTTTTAGGCTTTCATATACTCTGAAATATGTTTGTCTCGAGCTGTAATTAAAGTTTGAGTGGGCATTTAAGCATGTAAACATTATGGCAGTATGACAATTCGTTGCGAATGCTGTAATTTTTCACATTCTATTTCTTTTGTGCATTTGCTGCTAAGGGAACTAGGGGGTGTTATCATAATTGCTAGCCTTTGTCATTGTTAAAGTTTATCATTGTAGCATTGCTGTCTCATTGTTCTGCAATTTGTTTTGAGCTCAATTACGGCTCGCGTACTATTTTGTTGCAAATTTAAGCCGTTATTCTCCTCCCACTAATTGTGTTGCTTTATTAATGCAGTGGCTCCAAAAAGATCTCGAACAAACCAGGCATTGTCTTCACAGGATAGCTCAATACCCTCGTGGGTCCCAACCAGGTGCCACACCGCATACCAATGTCTAACAGAGGCAACCTTCCTACCATCTACATTTCCTGATTTTGATTCACTACAGAGCTTGGGCATACGTGACGAAATCAATGAGTTGATTGAGGGGATAGGATGGACAGACTTCTTTCAGAAAAGGGAGCGAGTTCACCCGAAGTTGACAAGGGATTTTCTTGCAACCGTAGATTGCAAGAATGACAATGACGATGAGGAAGACCCCGGGGAGGTAACATTTTGGTTAAACAAGAGAAAACACACACTGACCTTCAATGAATTCGCAGAGGCCTTGGGTTTTCCATTAGATGGAGCTCGACATCTACCCGACTTGAATAAACAGACAGTTTGGGCCACAATCCACGATCCACTCACAGCCACGCAATATGTCACTGGACAGTCCAAGGCACACCATCTGAGGGACCATGCTTTGAGGATCTTACATAGATTCTTTGCACTCTCTTTTTATGGACACATTGAAGCTGCTGGCGTGGTAAACCAGGCTGAGGCGTTATTTTTACATTGCATGGTCCATTAGATCCCATTAAATGGCACCTATTTCTTATGGAAGAAATTTGAAGACTTGCAGGGTAATCCCAGGAAAGTAAAGAAGATCGCGATCGGATGGGTGGTCACAGTTTTGGCTAAGAGAGTAGGCCTTAGCTCATTGGGACCAGATTTAGGAGATAGTAATTTCATAGACTTCAAGATGCTGAAGAATTTGAGGGTCATTGTGGATGATCATCGTGGATGATCATCAGTTTCATGAACAAGTTAGATTGTCCACAAGGGAAGAATACTTGCGCCTCATTGAAAGGGGTCGAGTACAGTTGCCAGTGGAAGGGGCTGAAGATGAGGATGAGCAGCCAGAGGAGGCTGCAGGTGCAGCTGCTGCAGGACCCGCTCCAGCCATGCCAGCCTATGACTTCTCTCAGCTTACTGCCCATTTCGAGGCTTTGCAGACTGGACAGGCTCAGATAAATTCTCGCTTAGACCAATGGGAGAGCTTCATGGAGGATACCCATGCTGAACATGTTCAGCTTATGGGACGCTTAGATATGCATGAGCAGCAGTTAGCCATGCAAGCACAGAGTCTGTCAAGGCTGGAGCATTCCATATACCTCTCTCGGCAGGAGCAGGAGCAGTTTTACCAGACCATGAGGGATCGTTTCCCTCCACCACCACCTCCACAGGACTGATTTTTCTGGGAGTTCTCTGATCTTTTATTTTGCTACTTTCATTATTTTTAGTTGATTGAATTACTTGCTGGGGACAGCAAGCTTTTAAGTGTGGGGTAGCTAGTTTGTGTAACTTGGATGTGACTAACCCTGCAGTACTTTAGTAAGTTTAATTTTATTATTTCTTTTGAGTAAGTTTAATTTTATCAAAGCTTAATATTATTATTTCTTTTGCCTTTATATTTTAGAAGTTATATTTTCTGCTTTTTGATAATGGTTTCTTTAGTTAGTTGTTTAAGTTGTATTTTGTGATTTGAGCTCATCAATTTGACTCATGCTTAGCTTAACAAATTTTTAAGTTGTTATTCCAGCTCAATTGTTAATCTTGAAAAGGTCATTCAGAGCACTAAGTCTGCAAGAGAGTAAGATTCTGTCTTAAAGTTATTTTTCTTAACAATTTTCAAAGTAGAAATATACAATTGCAATTTCCATGAATTGTGCACTTAGGCCAGCTTTTACAAGTAAAGAAAAACCAGCATGAAATCTTTTGATCAGAAAATTTTTAGAACACTAGAACCTTCCTCATTGCCCTTCGAAACGATATAGCAATTAAGGCATGAATTTTGACATGATTTAGGCATTATTTTTGTTTAAGCTATCTTAAATAAACTTTCCTACCTATTGAAGTAATTTTCCATTGATAACCCCGTTGAGCTAATTTGGTATGCTAAAAGCGTATTATACAATTTTTCTTGTTATACTCTTAATATACCATTTAACTTAAATGCTTTCACCTATCCCTTTTGAGAATTGGCCACTCTAGAATTGGGTTGGGAGAACATTGGAAGTTGAAAAATAAAGGTGTTGATGGTTAAATAATTAATAAGTATAAGAAGAATTGTGGAATTCTGGGATATTGCTTAATATGGTGTTAAATTTCCACTTTTTGGGATAAAAATAGGTTACAAGAATAGAATTTATGAGTATATCATGGAGCTGGATTTACGGTATCTCTCATTAAAAAAAAAATTAATAATAAAATAAAATAAAATAAATAAAGTCTATAGAAAAATTCAAGTGTGGGGTACCTTCTATTGAAAAATAATATGCTCATATTCTTGGATGGTTGGGTTTGGAAAAGAAAATTTCATTTTCTTGGGATGCAAAATTTTTCATTATGGGAGATAGCTAAGTCTTGGCAACTGTGGTTAATTTGGAAGTAGGTTATGGAAAAATTTTATTGGATAGCGGTAATAGTTGGTAGAGTGGCTGAATCTGTATTGATTTCCTAAATTTTCCTTGTTAGCCATCACCGGTCGAACATTGCATTACAATCTGTTTAAGACCTAATGATCATGTTTATGTCTTGATTTGTTCAGTGGAGATGACCTTCGGGTTCCGGTACTAAAGGAGAGGCCTATGGTGTTTCTAGTGTTTCAATTGAGAAACCAGATGTGCATTCGTGCACTAACTTATTTGGTCATTGATTGATTGGTGCTGGAATTTTAATTTTGAAACTTATTAAAACTTTGGTTTTGGCCTTTGCACACACACACTGGAAATTTAATTGTATTTTCTTCTTTTGAGTTTTGTTTAAATAAGAATTGCTCTCAAGTGGAATTTACTAAGTGTTTTCTTGGTGTTTTGAATTTCTGTTTTCTTGCTTGAAAATTGAGAAAGTTGGAATTGAAGAGGTATTTTACTCGAGGACGAGCAAAAGCTAAGTGTGGGGTATTTTGATAAGTTCAAAATGTATGTTGTTTTTATATGAATTTCCAGCTTACTTTTGAGTTTAGAAGTTCCTATTTCAGTATATTTTTGTTAAAATTTTATTAAATATTGTCTGGTATACTAAAGTAAGATTTTATGTTGTTTTTGGCGTTTTTAGGTAACTTACACGGCGGTAAGGTTCTTCCTCACCGCCGTGTAAGGGGATTACATGGCGGTAAGGAATGTCCATACCGCCGTGTACAACGGAGATCATCACTTACGTAACAGGTTACATGGCGGTGAGGAAGCCTCATACCGCCGTGTGAAGCGTAAAAATCCCAACAAATACGGCACTGGACAAGGGGAGCAAAATGTCAAGATTGTTGACCAGAGGCAAGTTACACGGCGGTGAGAGACTCTCATACCGCCGTGTAACCTATTTGTGAACCAAATCTGCACAAAATCAAAGACTTTGAAGGCCACCTTTTGACTTTGAACTTTGAACGGTTATTTAGGGACTGAAGTTAGACAGAAATGGGAGTCGATTTTTTCTGGGAACAAAAAGTAAATTTATTTTCTCTGCAACTTAAGTTAGGATTTTTCATATAGTTTTGGATTTAATTTAAGCTGTTGTTATTTAAATCTGGGAGGAATAATCAGAGATAGTTGAAGGTTATTATTTATTTTTGAAGTTTTGAGAACAATTGAACGGGAAGAACATCAATTTTATTGTTGTAAGAATTTCATTTTCAGATCTCAAATGGGTAATATCAACTTCTCTCTATTTAATTCAGTCTTTATTTCAAGTATGAGTGAGTAATTTTATTTCTTGTTAAGGGATGCCTTAATTCCCCAGTAAATCATGTGAATATTTTGTATTGATTGTATTATGCATATACTCAGTTGTATTTTCTCTGATTTTATTTGTTGTTGCTGAATAGAGTACAAGTTAAGGGGAGATCTACCAAGATAAACTTTAATTGTAATCAGTTCATAAATACATACAAATATACTTCAGTTTTATCTTCTCTGAAATTATCTGTTGTTGCTGGTTTGAATGCAAGTTAAGGGGAGATCTACCAAGATAAACTTTGATTGCAATCAGCCCATAAATACATACACATGTTCTGTTCGATTTTAATCAACTTTCATTGATTTGATGAATCCGAATTGGTAGTTAAAATCTGTGAATGTTTATTTTAATAGGTTCAGAATGGTAGAAGATAAATGAGTTTGATATCTGAATCCGGAATGGTAGGATTATTTAACTTAGAACTTTAAGATATGTAATAATGCTAATTTATGTGCTTTATCCGGATTGGTAAGTGCATGTTTTAGAGAAGCTGGATCCGAAAGGCAAGCTATGGTATAGGCAAGGTTATTCACTGATTGTATATGAAATTGTTGAATTAAGTATTCACATGATATTATTGGGGAGAATGGGTATTCCTTAGCAAGATCTCTTAGTTATTTTATCAAATTGCTGTATTATTAAATCGTTAATATTCTTAGACATTAATATCATCAGTTAGATTATTAATTTTTCTGTGTTAAATAATCACCACATCAAAATAATTGGGAATTCTTTAGCATACATTTAATTGTTAAAATTTACACAACACAGTCCCTTGGGTTCGATAACTTGTGGTCTTAATTATATTCCACTATATTACTTGCCGATTCAGTACACTTGCTGAGGTCGCGTCATTAGTGGTTTGGACAGATGGCTAAAGTGATGGACAAACTGTCGGATGTAATTGGCTATTCCAAGGAATTGTTGGACCTGCTTTTGAGAAAGTTGGTGATCTGGAAAGTTGAGTAATTCTTTTGCGAGATGTGGCTGAGGTTGATAGGTTCCATTAGCAAAATGCATTCCAAGGAAATCAATTTCATTCTGTGCAAGTATCATTTTTGATGGTGAAAGCATGATTCCATGTTCCTTTGTCAGAGATATGAATTGGTGGAGATGATTTCGGTGTGTAGGAACATCTGGAGAAAATATTAACACATCATCAATGTAGATAAGTGCAAAGGAAAGTATTGACTTATAAACTCTTATCATAGACTGTTGAAAGATGGAAGGTGCGGTTTTGAGACCGAAGGGCATAACAGTCCATTGATAATGAAAGTTTGGGATACATAAAGCTGTTTTGGGTCTATCATCTGGAATTATTCCGAGTTGCCAAAATCCTGCTTTGAGGTCAAACTTAGAAAAGATTTGAGCATTATGGAGGTAAGGGAAAAGAGAGGAAATGTTTGGTAAAGGGTATTTATTATCCTTTAGAAAAGGATTGAGAGGTGTATAGTCAATAACAAGTCTCTTCTTGCCTCGGACTTGTTCAGAGTGTTTATTAACATAGAATGCTTGACAAGCCCAATCAGACTGGGTAGGCTCAATCAAGTTCTGGGCTAAAAGCTGAGAACATTCATCCTGGGCTAAAGTAAAATCATCGGGTGACATTCCTGGATGAGTAGCTCTTGTAGGATTTATGTCTTCAGAATTTTTGAAAGGAAGGGTAATGAAGAATTCTAGTCTGGTCCATAAGGGGTTTGGATTTTTGGAGAGAAAATCAGTATGAGATATAGCACAACAATGAGTTTCAAGCTCATTTTTTATCTGAGCAAAGGGTCCTGGGTCAAAGACAGGGAAAAGTGAATGGGTAGTAGTATAAGGCTGAAAGGATTGCTTATGTTGAAGACCATTGGGTTTTATTCTGAGGCGAGGTAATTTGCAATAAGCATCAAAGCCGAAAACAAGATCTTTTCCTGGAAGTTCTGATCCAAAGGCATGGATCCAAACAAAACAATCAGGAAATAATTGAATTTTTATGGGGTTTCTGGTTTTGAGCTTTATTGTAAGAACACCTTTGTTGGCTGCCTGAAAATGTTGGGTATATGGAATCCAATAAGAGGAAGGAAGAATTTTTGGATTTAATATGGTGTTATGGGCTCCAGTGTATATGAAGGCTATTATACTAATAGGATTAGCATATTTGTCAGGAAATACCTTAGCTGGGACCAGTGGAATTGGATGGGTAGATAGTATGGATTTGGGTAGAGATGGAAATGGTTTAATGGTTGAGATTTCAGAAATACTTTCATCCTCATCAGAGGAATCAGAATCCGAGAAATCAGAATCAGTATACTCAATTGCAAAAAGAGTATATGGGTCTGGTTCATCATTTTCAGAGAAGAGTGATTCGATGTCATCATCTTGGATATTGATGGGAGAAGTTTGTTGAATTTGTTGAAGAAGTTGTTGAGACTTTTTCTTTCGAGGACATTTCTTTGCAAAGTGACCTTTCTGGCCACAAACAAAACATCTGTCACCTTTTGGTTTGTGTCTCTTTCGTCTGAAAAACCGAACTTTCTTCCCTTGATAAGGAAGACGATACTTGGAAAACTTCTTCTTGTGAAACTTGAATCTTTTATGCTTCTTATAAGGAGAACATGAACAATCTTTCTTAGGAAAACATTTGATTTCCAAATCAGGTCGTTTGCAAGCTGCTTTGATCTGTGGATCTTTTCCTTTTAAGAAAGTATTCTTAATCATCTTTTGAGAACCACGGAGGCGTTCAAGTGCCATGAGAACTCTTTGATAAATTTGTCCCAATGAGAGAGAGTTGAGCTGAATACCTTGTTCCCGAAGATAGAACATTGTACTATCAGAAAGTTGTTCTGGAATGGATGACAAGAATCGTTGTTTCAGATTAGGATCATTTGCTCCATTAAGCATATAAAAGAGTTTAGACATCCTTTTATAATGCTTATTGAGATCCTTTGGAAGGAGAGAACAACATTTCATTTTGAAAAATTTGTCTCTGGAGGTATTCTCAAAATCTCGGACATCACCAATGAACTCAGCATGAATCTTTTGGAGTACATAAGTGATAGATTCAGATCTGACAAATTGAGTTTTTGAATATTCGTCAAGGCGAGTGAACCAATCTCTTAGTCTGCCTGTGAATCTGCATTGGAATTCATCAAGAATGGGTTGCAAAGTAGTAACCCCTTGTGGTCGAGTTCTTGATTTAAGATCAAGCCAAGCATAAAATTCTTGAAGACGATCACGCCATTGTTCACTAGAGATATCTTCAAATTGAAACCATGGGCCACCTATTGGTCTGGAGTCAGCAGGAAGTGGAGTTGTAGTATCAGCCATGTCTTCTTCTGGCTCTTCTGCTTCATATTGAGTAGTAGTGCTTTCTGCAGGTGGAGGATCTGCCATGAATAAAGGAAAATGCTTTGGATCTAGTTCATCATCAGAGATAGAACTAGTATCACTGTCATCTGTTTCTGTGGTATTAGAAGAATCATCAATAGTGGCAAATGAGATAGCAGGTAAAGTCTGCAAGGCTTTCTGTTTCAATGTTTGGATTATGGGATTTGGATATGAGGGTTGTTGGATCATATGAGATGCTGGTGGTTCAGAGATAACAATGCCTTTTTGTTTGAGATTTGGAGAGGGAATAGTGGGTATAGTTGTCTCAGTAGAGGTAGAAGGTATATTGGAGGGATGAGATAATGGTTTGGATAGTTTTGGTGGTTGAATTTGTGGTTGAATTGTTCTAGCAAAGTTCTGTCTCATGAACATCTCATGAGAATAACCTAATGCTTCAAGGTCTTCTTGTGAGGGTTCAGAATATGGAGGAATTTGCACAGAAGGTTGGTGTGTGAATGGCATGAAAGTTGAATGGTAAAAGGGTAAATAAGGTACTGGAGAGGGTTGTGGTTTGGCTAGATCTCTTTTGATTGTTTCAATCTCTGATTTCAATCTGGTAGCTTCAAGAGCTTTTGCTTTGAAGGTAGAATCATATGTCCGTTGATTGATGGATGTCATTAATTGCTTATCCAATTCAGCAACTTGATTTTGCAATTTTGCAAGAAGTTGATATGTAGCAGCATTTTGACTTGTAATCTGAGAGTTAAGCGTATCTACACGAGTAGAAACATGATCAACTTTAGTCTCTATTCGTTGTAATAGCTTATTTTGTGCAAGTGAATTCTCAGATTGCCAATTGAGTACTGCTTCTGCTGGTGATACAGATCTGGGAGTTCCTTCAGTGGAAATACCAGGAGACTTCACAAATGGGGTTGTTCGAACTTTTGTGGTAGGGTGAACAGTCTCAGAAAGAGAAGGAAATTCATCTATATATTGTCCAGTTGGATGATACATACAAACAGAAGGAAGAGGGGTTTGCTGTATTTTGGGTTGCCATTTAAGGGAGGATACTGAACATGATTTTGGTGAAGGTTTGTGAGGCTTGGGTGTAGGTTTACATTTTTCTGGTGGAGGAGTTGGTTTTGCAGGAGGTTTATACCAAGATGGAGGAGTATAACTTACTGCATAATCATATTTACCAGAAGGTTGGCCAAGTGTACCAACTGTAGGATCATCATCGTCATCCAAATGATCCTGAAAACGTGCTTCTGATGAAGTCTTCTTTTTTGCTTTTCGTCTTCGTCGTCGGAGATCTTCATCATCGAGCTCTGCTTCCATGTAGTCTTGATGACAATCATCACAATTACAAAAATCCCAATAACAATGACCATTTCTTTTATAAGCATAGATTGGACGGCCATCATTGTCGAAAGCTTCAATAGGAATTCCATCTTCCTGTGGATAAGGCTGCATCATGAACTGTGTAGAGAAAACAGGAGCTGTTGTGGAATCAGCCGAATCTGCTTCAGGTGGAATGAAATGAGTTTCAATCATACCATCCGGTTTCTTAAGAAAGATAGGAGTAGTAGACTGAACTGGTTGTTTCTGTTCATGAAGAATCTCATAGCTCGTAAGCCATGATTTTGGAAAATATTCAAGCAATTCTTCTTTTGTCAATTGCTTTGGAATCTGAACATAGGTAGGAACCTGGTTAGAATCTGCAGAAATGAGTAGAGCATCATTGGATCCTGGAAGGGAAATGTCTATAGCATGATTTTGGACTCTATAGATCATTTGATAATGGAGTGTTGCTACTTCAGTTGTTTTCACCTGATCTGCTCCAGTAATCTGAATCTGGACTTTCAGATTATCAAGAATATGAGGATCATTCAACCTCATACAGAAGTTTGGGTAAAAGGTGAACATAACTGTTCCAGCATTCAAGGAGGTCTGTACAGTGCCAATGACAGCTTGTGAATAGGTGAGATACCTAGTATCAAGAAGAGCAATTCTAGCAAAGACAGGAAGTCCTTTGCGTCCATGATATGTTACAGCGATCCGAACAGCACCAAAATGAAGGTGAGATAGACCTTGATTAGTCCAGTATGGGATGGACTCGGAAGGAATATCAAGGGGTATAAACTGTTCTTGCCCAGTTGCTTTAATAGGATGTTGTCTGAAAGAAGAGGACTGAATATACTCTTTTACATGAGATTTAGGTTGGCGAATAAGTGTCTTGATGTTGGATAAAACATTGGATCTGAGTGTTTTAGTAAAAGCATCATAAGGATTAAGGAAAGGCAAATGAGAGTCTTGATTTTTTTGAGATTCATCTAGGAAATTAAGCTCATAAAGATAATCAAGGTTTTTTACGGTTGAAGGAGTAAGAGAAAAAGATGATCTTGAAGAAGAGGAGGAAGATAAAGATAAACTGTTGAAAGAAGCCATAAGTATGAAAATTCTCTTTCATCAAAATATTCTTATTATTATTCTGGGGATCCTTCTATCTAAAACTCCTTTGTACGTTGAACAGATTTTCTTTATCTGTGCCGTCAGTCTAACAGGACAGTATATTCCTATTAAAGCAATTGGGCAAGAACAGTTTATACCCCTTGATATTCCTTAATCCTTTCCTTAATCCTTATGATGCTTTTACTAAAACACCCAGATCCAATGTTTTATCCAACATCAAGACACTTATTCGCCAACCTAATCTCATGTCAAATAGTATATTCAATCCTCCTCTTTCAGACAGCATCCTATTAAAGCAACTGGGCAAGAACAGTTTATACCCCTTGATATTCCTTCTGAGTCCATCCCATACTGGACTAATCAAGGTCTATCTCACCTTCATTTTGGTGCTGTTCGGATCGCTGTAACATATCATGGACGCAAAGGACTTCCTGTCTTTGCTAGAATTGCTCTTCTTGATACTAGGTATCTCACCTATTCACAAGCTGTCATTGGCACTGTACAGACCTCCTTGAATGCTGGAACAGTTATGTTCACCTTTTACCCAAACTTCTGTATGAGGTTGAATGATCCTCATATTCTTGATAATCTGAAAGTCCAGATTCAGATTACTGGAGCAGATCAGGTGAAAACAACTGAAGTAGCAACACTCCATTATCAAATGATCTATAGAGTCCAAAATCATGCTATAGACATTTCCCTTCCAGGATCCAATGATGCTCTACTCATTTCTGCAGATTCTAACCAGGTTCCTACCTGTGTTCAGATTCCAAAGCAATTGACAAAAGAAGAATTGCTTGAATATTTTCCAAAATCATGGCTTACGAGCTATGAGATTCTTCATGAACAGAAACAACCAGTTCAGTCTACTACTCCTATCTTTCTTAAGAAACCGGATGGTATGATTGAAACTCATTTCATTCCACCTGAAGCAGATTCGGCTGATTCCACAACAGCTCCTGTTTTCTCTACACAGTTCATGATGCAGCCTTATCCACAGGAAGATGGAATTCCTATTGAAGCTTTCGACAATGATGGCCGTCCAATCTATGCTTATAAAAGAAATGGTCATTGTTATTGGGATTTTTGTAATTGTGATGATTGTCATCAAGACTACATGAAAGCAGAGCTCGATGATGAAGATCTCCGACGACGAAGACGAAAAGCAAAAAAGAAGACTTCATCAGAAGCACGTTTTCAGGATCATTTGGATGACGATGATGATCCTACAGTTGGTACACTTGGCCAACCTTCTGGTAAATATGATTATGCAGTAAGTTATACTCCTCCATCTTGGTATAAACCTCATGCATAACCAACTCCTCCACCAGAAAAATGTAAACCTACACCCAAGCCTCACAAACCTTCACCAAAATCATGTTCAGTATCCTCCCTTAAATGGCAACCCAAAATACAGCAAACCCCTCTTCCTTCTGTTTGTATGTATCATCCAACTGGACAATATATAGATGAATTTCCTTCTCTTTCTGAGACTGTTCACCCTACCACAAAAGTTCGAACAACCCCATTTGTGAAGTCTCCTGGTATTTCCACTGAAGGAACTCCCAGATCTGTATCACCAGCAGAAGCAGTACTCAATTGGCAATCTGAGAATTCACTTGCACAAAATAAGCTATTACAACGAATAGAGACTAAAGTTGATCATGTTTCTACTCGTGTAGATACGCTTAACTCTCAGATTACAAGTCAAAATGCTGCTACATATCAGCTTCTTGCAAAATTGCAAAATCAAGTTGCTGAATTGGATAAGCAATTAATGACATCCATCAATCAACGGACATATGATTCTACCTTCAAAGCAAAAGCTCTTGAAGCTACCAGATTGAAATCAG
The DNA here is from genome assembly GCA_947683425.1 of Excoecaria cochinchinensis. NCBI lineage: Eukaryota > Viridiplantae > Streptophyta > Magnoliopsida > Malpighiales > Euphorbiaceae > Excoecaria > Excoecaria cochinchinensis. The sequence continues at coordinate 3,482,104 of CANTUQ010000167.1, read as the reverse complement.
AGATTGAAACAATCAAAAGAGATCTAGCCAAACCACAACCCTCTCCAGTACCTTATTTACCCTTTTACCATTCAACTTTCATGCCATTCACACACCAACCTTCTGTGCAAATTCCTCCATATTCTGAACCCTCACAAGAAGACCTTGAAGCATTAGGTTATTCTCATGAGATGTTCATGAGACAGAACTTTGCTAGAACAATTCAACCACAAATTCAACCACCAAAACTATCCAAACCATTATCTCATCCCTCCAATATACCTTCTACCTCTACTGAGACAACTATACCCACTATTCCCTCTCCAAATCTCAAACAAAAAGGCATTGTTATCTCTGAACCACCAGCATCTCATATGATCCAACAACCCTCATATCCAAATCCCATAATCCAAACATTGAAACAGAAAGCCTTGCAGACTTTACCTGCTATCTCATCTGCCACTATTGATGATTCTTCTAATACCACAGAAACAGATGACAGTGATACTAGTTCTATCTCTGATGATGAACTAGATCCAAAGCATTTTCCTTTATTCATGGCAGATCCTCCACCTGCAGAAAGCACTACTACTCAATATGAAGCAGAAGAGCCAGAAGAAGACATGGCTGATACTACAACTCCACTTCCTGCTGACTCCAGACCAATAGGTGGCCCATGGTTTCAATTTGAAGATATCTCTAGTGAACAATGGCGTGATCATCTTCAAGAATTTTATGCTTGGCTTGATCTTAAATCAAGAACTCGACCACAAGGGGTTACTACTTTGCAACCCATTCTTGATGAATTCCAATGCAGATTCACAGGCAGACTAAGAGATTGGTTCACTCGCCTTGACGAATATTCAAAAACTCAATTTGTCAGATCTGAATCTATCACTTATGTACTCCAAAAGATTCATGCTGAGTTCATTGGTGATGTCCGAAATTTTGAGAATACTTCCAGAGACAAATTTTTCAAAATGAAATGTTGTTCTCTCCTTCCAAAGGATCTCAATAAGCATTATAAAAGGATGTCTAAACTCTTTTATATGCTTAATGGAGCAAATGATCCTAATCTGAAACAAGGATTCTTGTCATCCATTCCAGAACAACTTTCTGATAGTACAATGTTCTATCTTCGGGAACAAGGTATTCAGCTCAACTCTCTCTCATTGGGACAAATTTATCAAAGAGTTCTCATGGCACTTGAACGCCTCCGTGCTTCTCAAAAGATGATTAAGAATACTTTCTTAAAAGGAAAAGATCCACAGATCAAAGCAGCTTGCAAACGACCTGATTTGGAAATCAAATGTTTTCCTAAGAAAGATTGTTCATGTTCTCCTTATAAGAAGCATAAAAGATTCAAGTTTCACAAGAAGAAGTTTTCCAAGTATCGTCTTCCTTATCAAGGGAAGAAAGTTCAGTTTTTCAGACGAAAGAGACACAAACCAAAAGGTGACAGATGTTTTGTTTGTGGCCAGAAAGGTCACTTTGCAAAGAAATGTCCTCGAAAGAAAAAGTCTCAACAACTTCTTCAACAAATTCAACAAACTTCTCCCATCAATATCCAAGATGATGACATCGAATCACTCTTCTCTGAAAATGATGAACCAGACCCATATACTCTTTTTGCAATTGAGTATACTGATTCTGATTTCTCGGATTCTGATTCCTCTGATGAGGATGAAAGTATTTCTGAAATCTCAACCATTAAACCATTTCCATCTCTACCCAAATCCATACTATCTACCCATCCAATTCCACTGGTCCCAGCTAAGGTATTTCCTGACAAATATGCTAATCCTATTAGTATAATAGCCTTCATAGACACTGGAGCCCATAACACCATTTTAAATCCAAAAATTCTTCCTTCCTCTTATTGGATTCCATATACCCAACATTTTCAGGCAGCTAACCAAGGTGTTCTTACAATAAAGCTCAAAACCAGAAACCCCATAAAAATTCAATTATTTCCTGATTGTTTTATTTGGATCCATGCCTTTGGATCAGAACTTCCAGGAAAAGATCTTGTTTTCGGCTTTGATGCTTATTGCAAATTACCTCGCCTCAGAATAAAACCCAATGGTCTTCAACATAAGCAATCCTTTCAGCCTTATACTACTACCCATTCACTTTTCCCTGTCTTTGACCCAGGACCCTTTGCTCAGATAAAAAATGAGCTTGAAACTCATTGTTGTGCTATATCTCATACTGATTTTCTCTCCAAAAATCCAAACCCCTTATGGACCAGACCATAATTCTTCATTACCCTTCCTTTCAAAAAGTCTGAAGACATAAATCCTACAAGAGCTACTCATCCAGGAATGTCACCCGATGATTTTGCTTTAGCCCAGGATGAATGTTCTCAGCTTTTAGCCCAGAGCTTTATTGAGCCTACCCAGTCTGATATGGCTTGTCAAGCATTCTATGTTAATAAACACTCTGAACAAGTCCGAGGCAAGAAGAGACTTGTTATTGACTATACACCTCTCAATCCTTTTCTAAAGGATAATAAATACCCTTTACCAAACATTTCCTCTCTTTTCCCTTACCTCCATAATGCTCAAATCTTTTCTAAGTTTGACCTCAAAGCAGGATTTTGGCAACTCGGAATAATTCCAGATGATAGACCCAAAACAGCTTTCTGTATCCCAAACTCTCATTATCAATGGACTGTTATGCCCTTCGGTCTCAAAACCGCACCTTCCATCTTTCAACAGTCTATGATAAGAGTTTATAAGTCAATACTTTCCTTTGCACTTATCTACATTGATGATGTGTTAATATTTTCTCCAGATGTTCCTACACACCGAAATCATCTCCACCAATTCATATCTCTGACAAAGGAACATGGAATCATGCTTTCACCATCAAAAATGATACTTGCACAGAATGAAATTGATTTCCTTGGAATGCATTTTGCTAATGGAACCTATCAAGCTCAGCCACATCTCGCAAAAGAATTACTCAACTTTCCAGATCACCAATTTTCTCAAAAGCAGGTCCAACAATTCCTTGGAATAGCCAATTACATCCGACAGTTTATCCATCACTTTAGCCATCTGTCCAAACCACTAACACAGCTTTTGAAAAAGAATCCACCTACCTGGTCAGATATCCACTCCAGATCAGTCCAAAAAATCAAAGCAGTCACTCAGAATTTGCCACCTCTTCAAATTCTTTCCACTGGTAAAAGGATATTACATACTGATGCAAGTGATGAGTGTTGGGGAGCAGTACTTTTGGAAGAAAAAGACAAAATCCACAGTATTTGTGGATATGCAAGTGGTCAGTTCAAAGAGTCCGAATGTCACTACCACTCAACCTTTAAAGAAATCTTAGCTGCGAAGTATGGAATCAAAAGGTTTGAGTTTCACTTGATTGGACACCACTTTACTGTCGTAATGGATTGTTCCTCTTTCCCAATGATGCTTAACTTCAAAGGGAAGTCAGTGCCACATCACCAACTTCTAAGATGGGCAGAATGGTTTAGCAAATATAACTTTCAAGTTGTGCATATAAAAGGGGATAAGAACCTTATTCCTGATTACCTTTCATGACTTGCTCATAAACCTACTCTCCCATTACAATCTCCAATCTTTCCATTACTCTTCTCCATGGATAGATTTCGACCCAATCCAAGTCCCAGAAAATCTCAGATTCCTACCCTGCATATGCCGGCCCTGAGGAAAGCATCCCATCCTCCAACCTGTTCTCTAAGATCTCCTTCTCAAATAAAAGCATTTGCTACTCGTCATTTATTTTATTTTCTCAATCTCTTCTGTCTTAAGAAAAATCTCACCAAGAATTACTTCAATCTTGAAAAACCTTGGAGTATTCTGTTCAAGATTTATCCCAATGCACCCTTTTGTGATGAAGAACTATGGTTCTTATGGTGTTTATCTGTCTTGCACACTCATGCAGTTATTTTCCCACTTGTTGATGTTTTCGATCTTCTCACAAGGTTCCTATATTTGGCAATTCTTAGAATGGTACGCACCACTGTCATGGTAGCGTAATGAATTTCTTCGCCAAATTCAAGCACGAAAAATCTGGCAGAAAGATCTTGAAAAGGCAAAAAAGTTATCTGTTGTTTATTTTTTCCACAGGCCTTATATCTGGAATCCTGCCAGTAACTCAATCTGGACCCAGCCACAAGCATGGTGTTGGGAAGTGCTTGATGACTTTGATGATTATCGACATCCTCTTTGGAAGAAAAATCTTCAGAACACTCTCTGTGAATTAAATAATGTTGAACCAGCTTCACTGAATCCTCCCACATATGATACAGCAGAATCCTCTCTCCGACCAAATTTTCTGGATTCACTTTTTCAAGATTCACAGGATCCATATCCTGATCTTAATGTCAATCTCTTTGATGATGAAGCTTTATTAAGAGATACAATGGCACAAAACTTTTTGTCATCTCCTGAACAGCATTTGGCTACACCTGAGCAACAAAAGCCAAATAGAGTTAAAAATCTTGAAAATGAAGAGTTGGACTGGACCCCACAAATCCGTCAAGATATAGACACAGATCCTGAAGATATGAACATGTCACCATCCCATGAGCCCATTAAGAATAAATAAAGTATCTTTATTAAAGTAGCTTTGTAAAAGATGGGAATATATTCCGTCTTTAAGTAAAGTAGCTTTTGTAAAGTTTCTTTTTAAGATTCCTCTTTATCTTACTTTTCTAAAGTAACTTTTGTAAAAGGAGATTCCTCCTTATCCTAGTATGTAATCTTATGTTCTAGTGTGTATTGTAAGTTTGTAAGCCTCTTTATAGGCTATAAATAGGTAATGAAATAAAGAAGAAAGAACAAGCTTTAGCTCTAACTTTTCTGATAAAGATCTCTTCACTATGAGTCTCTAAGTTTCTCTATTCTCTTTCATTAAAATATTCTTATTATTATTCTGGGGATCCTTCTATCTAAAACTCCTTTGTACGTTGAACGGATTTTCTTTATCTGTGCTGTCAGTCTAACAGGACAGTCCATCAGTTGGCCAGGAAGAGCCGTTTAGGATAGTCATACTTGACTAGGCACTCTTTCGATTATGTGTTTGACGTACTCTGGGGTAAAGCTATTAGTGAGCAAGATGTCAAATTCTAGCTTATTAATTTATGCAATGATTTTATCAGTGTCAACAGGTAAGTTTCATTAGCACACCATACTATCAGTCTTGAAAAATTGTGCTCATTTATCCCATGCTATAGTTTATCTTGAATTTGTGCTTTCTAGTCTAATTTTTGGCTCCAATCACCTTATGTTTGTCCATGATCATTTTAAACAATGAACCATGATAACAAATGACTGCTTTATTTTTTTTCTTGTCCCTGTAACGGATGAATTGCAATTAGAAATGAATCTTTGCCTAAATAACAAAAAGGATTTTCACCTTTTTTCCTTTGTAAAAGTATTATCAAATAGCATGATGTAAAATCTTCTCAAGTACCTTTTGGTTTTTTCTTCAAAAGTTTGCCACTTTTTTCCCTAAACTGTCACCGAGTGCTTTGCAATTTGCATGAGTTTCCTTTCATTAACAATCAATCTTGTTATATCTATTGATTTCCATGAGTGGAAACATACTTCTTCTTGTGTATTATTTTCTTACTCAAAAATATTTTTTTTTTGTTCTGACTAGCTGGATCTCAACTACTTTTTGAAATTAATGACCAGCAATCACATAGGATTCCTTGTGCAGGTATTTTCTTAGATATTTACTTTCAAGTTCCTTCATTTTCCTAGGAATTTTGTTGCTTCCTTGAACCGATTGATAATTGAACACATATTTATTTTACTTTCATATTTTTGGTTTTTTGGCATTTCTACATGTATTTAATGAATAAATTTTCAGATAGATGCTCTTCCAATTGAATGTACATTGCAATAGCATCTGAACAGGGAACCATTATCAGAGTCAACCTATAGCAGTCTATATAAGGATGTGACCATAGACATAGCCTGCATATGTTTTGCGTAGGATAAGTAGAGTGGAACTTCATTCTTAGATACTATTGACTCACAAAATTTGCAACACAAAGTTGCCTGTGAAACCATATAAATGACTTTGACTTGCTAAAATAATAATATTTGGGAGCTAGAGAAAATTGAGATGAAACAAAATTCGGGGTGGTTCTTTTTTAATTTTCTCGTATGAATACAAGTTGTATGGATAACTAGGTCCGTTGAGGAGTTGATGTTTTGTCTCTAAAGAGATAATGTAACAATATACTATCCATGTGTTTTTTTTGTTATTATTTCGTCAATCAGTTTTCTCTGTTCGGAGTAAATTTGATAACATTTTGTGGTAGATCCTTAAGTGGAACCATTTGATAGCTAAGCCAGTTGTATGCTATGAATATATTTGTGATTCATACCCATTTTCATTTTCTCTTTCCCCTTTTATTGTTTTGATTCATCTTGAAGTAAATTGCAAACATTACAAATATACAAGTATATCGTTCAACATATGCACAAAACCGAAAAAACCATCCATCATTCTCAGCAATATCTCCCACTAACCTCTGATTAAAAACATGAAGAGAACCTGAAGACCTTGCAGCTACAAGAACGTCCGAAAGGTTTGTATATTTGTAATGTTTGCAATTTTTTGAATGTGGCTATGCAGTGTTTAGTTTGTTTCTACAGTGCCTTCATATATAAGATATAACACTCCGATACCCCATTTGAAAGGATACCGAAGTGCTACGCTCACACGGCATACAAATATACATACACAATACATATACAATACAAATACCTACATGCGTATAAGCAGAAGCATTCAATAGGCAAAAGAATATGGAACCATAATACATATAACAAATTATAATTATACATTACTTGCAAAATTACAAAAAGGTCCTTAAATATATATGCCACTATACAAAAAAAAAAATTACATAATTACATGATAAAATGATATACAAAATATAGGAGCTGAAATAAAAAAAAATAATAATAATAACTCTAACTCCTAGTGGCCGACCTTGCAAATACTCGACACGAACCGGACCTGCCACCTATATAGGAAAACACTCGTACTAAACGATAACGCTTAAAGACAAAAATAAAAGAGCACAAATAACACAATACAGGAATACCACGAGATCATACGAGTATAAATAAAAATATAAGCTTACCGAAATCACGACAATAGCAAAAATCAGAGATATCATAATCATAATACGAATAAACACTAACCGAATGTCATTCATGCAAAGACTTAACACTTCACTGAACATAAAATCATGCATCTCATATACTAGCCTGAATTTCATTAGTGGTGGATACGGGTACACTATCCTACCTACCATCTACCTCGGACCTGGTCTGGCCAGACCCTATCCTACCCCCTGCCTTGGACCAGGCCCGACCTTAACCTAGCCTCCCGCCCCGGACCAGGCATAGGGCCCGATCCCCCGCCCCTATCCTACCGGCCCAGACCGGGCAACCAGGCCCAGGACCGACCTTACCCCCCTGGACCAGGCCCCCCCATGGCCCGGCCTGACCCTATTCTAACCCCTGGACCAGGCCCCTCAGGGCCCGGCCCGACCCTATCCTACCCTGGACCAGGGCCTGACCCTACCCGCGGACTAGGTCCCCCCAGGGCCCGGCCAACCCGGCCAGACATTAGTCTCCCTCCCCCCGATCCTAGGGGGACCGGACAGGCCCTATCCTATCCCCCGGACCAGGCCCAGGGCCCGACCCGACCCTATCCTACCCCCCTCCCCGGACCAGGCCCGACCCTATCCTACCCCCTCCCTGAACCAGGCTCCCCCAGGGCCCTATCCTACCCCCCTCCCCGGACCAGGCTCCCCCAGGGCCCGGCCCGACCCTATCCCCCCCGGACCAGGCTCCCCCAGGGCCCGACCCGATCCTATCCTACCCCCCTCCCCGCCAGGCTCCCCCAGGGCACGACCCGACCCTATCCTACCCCCCGGACCAGGCCCCCCCCAGGCCTAGCCCGACCCTATACTACCCCCCCCCCCCCCCCCGCACCAGGCCGCCCCAGGGCTCGGCCCAACCCTATCCTACCCCCCCGGCCCTATCCTAACCCCCTTCCTGGACCAGGCCCCATGGCCCGGCCCGACCCTAACCTACCCCCCTCGCCAGACCAATGGCCCTGCCCGACCCTATCCTACCCCCCCCCCCCAATCCCGACCCTATCCTACCCTCCCGGACCAGGCCCGCCTAGGGCACGGCCCGACCCTATCCTACCCCCCCGGACCAGGCCCCCCCAGGGCTCGGCCCGACCCTATCCTACCCCCCGGACCAGGCCCCCCCAGGGCTCGGCCCGACCCTATCCTACCCCCCTCCCCGGACCAGGCCCGACCCCACCCTATCCTACCCCCCTCCCCGGACCAGGCTCCCCCAGGGCCCGGCCTGACCCTATTCTAACCCCTGGACCAGGCCCCTCAGGGCCCGGCCCGACCCTATCCTACCCTGGACCAGGGCCTGACCCTACCCGCGGACTAGGTCCCCCCAGGGCCCAGCGAGACATTAGTCTCCCTCCCCCCGATCCTAGGGGGACCGGACAGGCCCTATCCTACCCCCCGGACCAGGCTCCCCCAGGGCCCGACCCGACCCTATCCTACCCCCCGGACCAGGCTCCCCCAGGGCCCGACCCGACCCTATCCTACCCCCCTCCCCGGACCAGGCCCGACCCGACCCTATCCTACCCCCCTCCCCCCCTCCCCGAACGAGGCTCCCCCAGGGCCCTATCGTACCCCCCTCCCCGGACCAGGCTCCCCCAGGGCCCGGCCCAGGCTCCCCCAGGGCCCGGCCCGACCCTATCCCCCCCGGACCCCCAGGGCCCGACCCGACCCTATCCTACCCCCCTCCCCGCCAGGCTCCCCCAGGGCCCGACCCGACCCTATCCTACCCCCCGGACCAGGCCCCCCAAGCCTAGCCCGACCCTATACTACCCCCCCCCCCCCCGGACCAGGCCGCCCCAGGGCTCGGCCCAACCCTATCCTACCCCCCCCGGCCCTATCCTAACCCCCTTCCCGGACCAGGCCCCATGGCCCGGCCCGACCCTAACCTACCCCCTCGCCAGACCAATGGCCCTGCCCGACCCTATCCTGCCCCCCCACCAGGCCCGACCCTATCTCCCCCCCCGGGCCAGACCCTATCCTACCCCCCTTCCCGGACCAGGCCCCATGGCTCGGCCCGACCCTATCCTACCCCTCGGACCAGGCCCCCCTAGGCCTAGCCCGACCCTATCCTAACCCCCCGGACCAGGCCCCCCCAGGGCCCGACCCGACCCTATCCTACCCCCCCGGACCAGGCCCCCCTAGGGCTCGGCCCTGGGCCGAGCCCGGCCCTATCCTACCCTTCCCCATGGCTCGGCCCGACCCTAACCTACCCCCTCGCCGGACCAATGGCCCGGCCTGACCCTAACCTACCCCACCCCCTCCCCGGACCAGGCTCGGCCCGACCCTAACCTACCCCCTCCCCGGACCAGGCTCGGCCCGACCCTAACCTACCCCCTCCCCGGACCAGGCTCGGCCCGACCCTAACCTCCCCATGGCCCGGCCCGACCCTAACCTATGCCCCTCGCCTGACCCCGGCTGACCTAATCCTACCCCCCCTCGCCGGACTAGGCCCCCAAGGCCCGACTGGCCCAATCCTACTATTCGGCCCGGCCCGGCTGTACCATACCCTCCCGCCCTAGTGGCCTGGTCCAAGCGGCCTGGTCCAAGCCCCAAGGTCGGGCCGGGCCCTATTTGACCCCCCCCTCGGACCAGACCACCAGGGCTCGACCCTACTATCCTACCAGTCGGCCCGGACCAAGGCCCGGTCCTACCCTATCCTAGCCGGACCAGTACCCTGGCCGGGCCAAATAACTAAGCCCTAAATTAAAATCTAACCCTAAATTTTAAATTTAAACTAGAAACTAGAAACCTTAATCCTAGCTACATAGCATGCTAGATTTAAAAAAATTTAAAAATAGCTTTTTATACACATACTCAATTTTGATTTTTTTAAAAAAAAAATATCTTTAAGAAATATTGAAAATTTTAACCATTTCATATTGATAGAATTTTACATTTTTAGAAAAGATTAAAAAAAAATATTACATTGAATGTCATTTAGCCAATAAAAAAGAGAGCAAAAATCCCAAATTCAATTAAACAATAAATTTTTTCAGTATCGATACTCCACTTTTGTCTGAAAATCAACCACAATAACATTAAATATTCAGGTTATTAAAAAGAAAAAAAAATGATACAACCTGATTGTCATAAGCCGTAATAAAAAATTCTTAGCGTTCTAGTATTCATCAATTTCCAAACAATAAACTGTGTAATTTTGGTTAATTAGCATGAACCTCTAGCAATTCAAAATCAACAAAAATCGAATACAGAGAACCAAGTAGGAAAAGCTCCACAAAGGCAGATACAAAATTTTTTGTTTGTTTTAATCTTCTAGACTAAGAAAGTTCCATAAAAAAAAAAAAAAGATAAATTTACGGTCCTCTCCTCTCTTACTTGCGGATATGGGTCTTCTGTTCTTACAGTTCTTAGTCAAAATCACCTTCGTATCAATAATTAAACCGAAATGGCGTAGAGAAAATTACAAATAATTCGGTTCGCTTACCTCAAATTTAGAACCCGGAACCTTGAGCAATTCCCCTCTTCCCTACTTCAGTCATTTGGCTTCCGCTGAAAAGCCAAAATTTCCTCGCCCACGCCGGTAACTTGCCTGCATATTTTATCATTTAAATCATTAGGCTTTAGGCCGTTAGTAAAAGTTGAAGTCAAGCACATAGCGTCATTATGCCATCTTTGCACCTTTTTTTTTCCACTGAAAACCCTAAATATCGTTCACTTTGAACATTACAAGCACAAGCCACCAGAGTGTCGAGGTAATTTATATCTCAAAATTTGTGATTTTTTTAAGAAAAAAAAAAATCATGCTGTATCTTCGTCTCTCTGTGAATATATAAGCAAGGACGCACCATGAATGCCTCTATAATAGGTGAGCTCTTTCTTTCTTTCTGTTAAAATTTGGATTTCATAAGTGAAAAAAAAAAAAAATTACCTGTGAAATTTGGTGTCTTGGTTGTAAGATCCATTGTCGTGGCACTCTTATTTGTTCCTACTTAATTTTGAAAACCAGAAATCTAGAGAAGAATTGTAAGAATTTTGAAAACCAGAAAATTAGGGAGAATTTTGAAAAATGGAGAGAGGGTTTCAAAAAATGGGGAATGAAAAACGGAGAGATGGTTTATAAAAGATGACCGTTTAATTACAGAGAAAGAAAAAGACCCTTTACAAAAGGTTTCAGAAAATGGAGAATGCAAAATACCCAGATTTTCTAACAAAAAGCCCGTTGTAGAGTTTAAAAAAAAATAACCGTTGTAGAGTTTGAAAAACAATGGCCGTTATAGAGTTTAAAAAGTAAAATGTCCTTTAATTTTATGTCAATTTAATGAGAACGTCTAGGATAAAATGACAAAATTTGAAATTAGATTTGGATGTCGAACAATAAACCCCTCTTGCTTCTCGAAAGGTTTACTGAAGCATAGCAACTCTCCAAATTCTGGATCCTACAACGGTTTTTCCATTAAGGGCTGACTCTGCTAACGGTGGAAAGAGAACAAATCAGTTATTTGAATCTTCTTCTCCATCACTAGGAAATCAGTTACGAGTAGCCACTCCTCTAATTACCCTATTCTTTGCGCTTCCTTCAATGAAGACAACAGGTAATATTAATATTTATCTTAACATTAACCAATTTTTTCAGTTTCACTCTTTTCTACTGTTAATTTCATATATATATATATATATATATATATATATATATATATAATTTTCTTTAATTGTATATGTTACAGATTGTCATTGAGTTTGAATATAGAACGTAATTATAGGAGTAGATAGAGGAGCAGAAATAGTTGACTTCTAACTTGATTTATGTGTATAAATACATGTAATTGCTATGATAAATAACACAGAGAAAAAGAGTTTTGATTTCTCACATGGTATCAGAGCCTTGGGCTCTTGTCTGAGGATTGCGTTTTCCTCATTTCTGGGTTTGGGTTACTGCTTGCGACTTCCTGGTTTGGGTCAGTAAAGTGAGGAGTTTGGGTCACCAGGTTGTGACCGTTATTTTGTCTCACCGCCACCGCAAGAAGGAGCGCCTCCATCAGACCGGCCGTTCCACCCTTTCCCGGCGACCATCGGAGCCGCGAGTGGGACTCACGCGCCACTCCGATCTCAACGATCTTTCTCACGCGCCGGCGCGTGGGAGCGTGTCCGCTGTCCGACGGTCTTCCGATCTCTTCTCCGGCGTCGCCCTGTCATCTCCGGTCAGAATCCGGTGCCTTCATGGTGTGATTACCTCTGGTTGATGGTCTTTGAGTCTTGGGTTTCCTCCTCAGCTTCTGTTCTTCTTCCTCGCAAGCTTCTGTTCTTTGCGTCTCATTTGAAGAGAGTTTGACAGCCCTCTGATTGAAGCTCCGGTGTCTCCTGGTGGTCTTTGATCCGATCCTACGGTTAGTTTCCTCATCGGATATTTTCCGAAAGTTGCTCACTTAGCTTCCTGAGTTACGTGAGGTTTGGTTTTCTGGTTTCTATCTGTTGCACCTTTGATATTAGAATTCTATTTTTTTTTGGCCTTTGCTGAATAATAAATTAGATTTGATCCTCATATATTGGTGGTAGCAGTCCTCATATATTGGCAGTAGCAGTGGGGTTTTAGTGAAATTTGATTTGGTAGGAAAATGGCGGATCATAGTAAATCTATTGGAGATGCGAAATCTGCTGTAACTGAAATTATTTCAGCACCCACTAAAATAACTGAGCATAAATTAAATGGGTCAAATTTTTTAGAGTGGAGTAGAAAAATAAAAATTTATTTAAGAAGTGTTGAGAAAGATGATCATCTAATTGAAGAACCCTCTAACGATAAAATTTGGCTTAGAGATGATGCTCGATTGCTTTTACAAATTGCGAATTCTATTGAAAGTGATGTGGTGGGGTTAGTAGATCACTGCGAGTATGTCAAAGAGCTAATGGATTATTTAGCTTTCTTGTATTCGGGTAAAGGAAATGTTACTCGCATCTATGATGTATGTAAGGCTTTTTATCGTGCTGAAAAAGATGAGAGTAAATCTCTTACTGCTCACTTTATGGAGTTCAACAAAATTTATGCAGAATTGAATGTCTTATTGCCGCTTAGCACAGATATTAAGAAATTACAAACTCAACGGGAACAAATGGCTATAATGAGTTTTCTAGCCAGTCTTCCTTCAGAATTCGAGACTGCTAAATCTCAAATCCTTTCTAGCCCTGAACTTACTACTCTTCAAGATGTTTTTAGTAGATTGCTACGAATAGAGAAGAATGCTCAGCTGATCCAACAGCCCAGTGTACTAGTTGCTAAAGGAGAAGAAAATGGAGTTGGAAAGAACCGCAATAGAGGAGGAAATGTCACTAGAAATAATGACTTCAGCAATGTTACTTGCTATTATTGCAAAGAACCTGGACACACAAAACGATATTGTAGGAAACTACAGAATCGTAATCAAAGAACTCAAACTGCTAACATTGTTACTTCTAGTTCATCTTCTGAGAAATCTGTTATTATTCCAGCTGAAGAGTATGCTCGTCTTTTGAAAGAATCCACTCCAATTGATGATTCAGGTAAAACATGCCTTATTTCTTCCTCAAATCAATGGGTCATTGACTCAGGTGCTACGGATCATATGACAGGTAATCCTCGAACTTTTTCTACCTTTCAGCCTCATAAAATACCCTCCCCTGTGACAATAGCTGATGGATCAACGTATCATGTTGAGGGTTCTGGAGTTGTTAAACCCACATCTTCTATCACTTTATCTTCAGTTTTAAGTTTGCCTAATCTTGCTTTCAATTTGATCTCTGTAAGCAAACTTACTAAAGACTTAAAGTGTTGTATCTCATTTTTCCCGACCATTGTTTATTTCAGGATCTTTTGACGAAGCAGATACTTGGTAGAGGACATGTATCTGATGGTCTTTATGTTCTAGATTCATGGGTACCTCGCTCTGTGGCTTGTTCTAGTGCTATTTCACCTTTTGAAGCTCATTGCAAGCTGGGACATCCCTCGTTGCCTATTTTGAAGAAAATAAATCCTGAATTTAATAAAGTCTCGTCATTAGATTGTGAGTCCTGTCACTATGCAAAACATCATCGAGGCTCATTAGGTCCTAGAATTAATAAACGAGCTGAGTTTGCTTTTGAATTAGTTCACTCTGATGTTTGGGGTCCATGTCCTGTTATATCCAAAACAGGATTCAGATATTTTGTTACTTTTGTTGATGATTTTTCTAGAATGACTTGGATTTATTTTATGAAAAATCGTTCTGAAGTGTTCACTCATTTTTCTGCCTTCTTTGCTGAGATTAAGAATCAATTCAATGTTTCTGTGCACATGTTACGAAGTGATAATGCTAAAGAGTACCTGTCAGAACCATTTCAAACCTATATGACTCAACATGGCATTCTCCATCAAACATCATGTGTTGATACACCCTCTCAAAATGGAGTGGCTGAACGGAAGAACAGACATCTCCTTGAGACTGCTCGTGCCTTGTTGTTTCAGATGAAAGTTCATAAGCAATTTTGGGCTGATGCTGTATCCACAGCATGTTTTCTGATTAACCGGATGCCATCTACGGTCCTTAATGGTAACAGTCCCCACTATGTCCTTTTTCCTCATAAACCTTTATTTCCCATAGAGCTAAGAATGTTTGGAAGCACGTGTTATGTTCGTGATGTACGGCCCCATGTTACAAAACTAGATCCCAAAGCTTTGAAGTGTGTATTCTTGGGATATTCTCGTCTTCAAAAGGGGTATCGGTGTTATTCTCCCGATCTCAACAGATATGTGATTTCTACTGATGTAGCATTTTCAGAGCAAATACCATTTTTCTCTACCAAGTCTACTTCTACCAGTCAGGGAGAAGAAGATGAATGTCTCATTTATAAATCTATACCAAGTTCTGAACAATCAGTGGATAGTGTTTCTCATGATGTTACTCCTATTGATCAGACTTCAGTTCCAGACAAGCCACCTATTGTTCAAGTTTATTCAAGGAGAACTGTGACTACTGATACATGTCCTACACCAGAATCAAATTCGTCATTGGATCCTCCACCAAATGATCTTGATCTTCCCATCAGCCTTCGCAAAGGTAAACGCACATGTAAATCTACTTATTCCATTGCTAACGTTATTTCATATGATCACTTATCTCCACCATCTAGTGCTTTCATTGCTTCTTTAGACTCCACTTCCATACCTAAAACAGTTAAAGAAGCTTTATCTCATCCTGGATGGCGCACAGCAATGCTTGAAGAAATCAAAGCTCTAGATGATAACCACACTTGGGAGTTAGTAGATTTACCTCACAACAAAAAGGCTGTTGGATGCAAATGGGTTTTTGCAGTTAAAGTCAATCCAGATGGATCTATTGCCAGACTTAAGGCCCGACTTGTAGCCAAAGGATATGCACAGACATATGGAGTAGATTACTCTGACACTTTTTCTCCTATAGCTAAGTTGGCTTCTGTTCGTTTATTCATCTCTCTTGCTGCTTCTCAGCACTGGCCATTACATCAACTGGATATCAAAAATGCATTTCTTCATGGAGATCTACAAGAAGAGGTATATATGGAGCAACCACCTGGTTTTGTTGCTCAGGGGGAGTATGGGAAAGTTTGTCGCTTAAAGAAATCTCTGTACGGACTAAAACAGAGTCCTCGTGCTTGGTTTGGCAAATTTAGTAAGATTGTCCAAGAGTTTGGGTTAAAAAGAGTCAAACTGATCATTCCGTATTCTACAGACAATCAGCAGCTGGTGTTATTCTCCTTGTTGTATATGTCGATGACATTGTAATTACAGGAGGTGATCATGAAGGAATCTCTTCTCTTAAGTATTTCTTGCATGATAAATTTCACACTAAAGATTTGGGTCAGCTGAAATACTTTCTGGGAATAGAAGTTTCAAGAAGTAAGAAGGGAATTCTTTTATGTCAAAGAAAGTATGTTCTTGATTTACTTGCAGAAACTGGAAAATTGGGAGCTAAATCACGTAGTACCCCTATGGCCCCAAATGTACAACTCACAAAGGATGATGGTGATCCTTTTGATGATCAAGAAAGATACAGGCGGTTAGTTGGAAAATTAAATTATCTTACAGTTACTCGTCCAGATATTGCATTTGCAGTGAGTGTTGTTAGTCAGTTTATGACAGCTCCAACAGTCAACCATTGGGAAGCTTTAGAGCATATCCTATGTTATTTAAAAAGGGATCCTGGACTAGGTATTCTTTATAGTGATCATGGGCATAACTGCATTGAATGCTTTACAGATGCAGACTGGGCAGGATCTAAGACTGATAGAAGATCAACTACAGGATATTGTGTTTTTGTTGGAGGAAATTTAGTGTCTTGGAGAAGCAAGAAGCAAACTGTAGTGTCCAAATCAAGTGCAGAATCTGAATATAGAGCCATGTCACAGGCTACATGTGAAATCTTATGGATTCGTCATTTGCTTGATGAAATTGGTATAACTTTCTCTTCTCCAGCAAAACTTTGGTGTGATAATCAGGCTGCTCTCCACATTGCCTCAAATCCAGTGTACCATGAGCGAACCAAACATATTGAAGTTGACTGTCACTTTATTCGTGAGAAAATTCAAGATAATGTGATTTCAACAGGACATGTAAAGACAACAGAGCAATTAGGTGATGTATTTACAAAGTCCTTAAATGGACCTCGGGTTGAATATTTATGTAACAAGCTGGGCATGATCAATATCTATGCTCCAGCTTGAGGGGGAGTGTTACAGATTGTCATTGAGTTTGAATATAGAACGTAATTATAGGAGTAGATAGAGGAGCAGAAATAGTTGACTTCTAACTTGATTTATGTGTATAAATACATGTAATTGCTATGATAAATAACACAGAGAAAAAGAGTTTTGATTTCTCACAGTATATAGTGATTTTTCAGTATCCACTCGGGATGGATTCACAAAATATTCGATCCCACTTCGGGACGTGTCTTTTATGAACGAGGCATGTTTCAGTGTTTAAATTTCTCTGGCTTTTTTTTTTTTTGGAAAAGAAAATCTGTCTTTCTAAGAATTATATTGGTGAAATAGTGTTTTCTATTTGTTTTTAAGCTGTTGGAGCTTTTATCATAGTTGAAATGCTGTATAGCTCTAGTCTTCTTGCTATTGTTGGAGCTGGTGAACAGGTATTGCTTTCTTACCCTTTCAGTCCTCTAGGCTCCCGTCTCCTAGTTATTTATTTTTTCATTTATTTTTTTGAATTTTGAGTATATGTTAATCCAAAATGGTGCTATTGAACTGCAAGCAGCCTTCTTTGTCACCCCAGCATCCCTGTTTGTTCAATACTACCACTGGAACTGCTCTCCGGTAATTGAATTTTTTAACTTCAATTCTTGTTGTCCGCTTAAATAGAAAAAGGTAGATGATTTATTGTTGCTGTATATGATTTATTTTCTCCTCAAATTTGTTTATCCATTGAAGTTATTTAATGAGAATAACTTTTTTCTTTTTGCTTTAGTGTCCAAACTGTAATTCGTGTATGATGTTTGGGACCTCAGTAGAGAGGTGAGATTGGCATTTGTGTTTGCATAGCTATAACCGGGTAACTAGAAATCCAACTAGTTACAGCTCAAGTGTTTAATTTTCCATTTTCCCTTTCTATTTGTCAGGAGTTAGTATGGTAGGATTCTTCTCAGGAATCTGTGTATGACTTATGGCAACATTTACTCCGAGTTAAATAACAACTTGAGCTATTGATATTGTTGAGAAACGTAATATGAAGATTTGATTCTGCATTTACAATTTCAAATTTAGTTTTCAGAGTCTGATCTACTGTTTTATTACACCTTCTCTTATCAAGAATTAAATTTTAAGAGATACATGATTTCCTTGAAGCCTCATTCACAATGATTTCCTCATTTTAGATTTTGAATCTTTGTATCGAGTAGTTTTCTTTGTTTAATACTACCTGATTCTGTACATGATACTCTGGATCCAGTTCATCCTCACGTGCTTCATAATGCATTTCCAGCGGGAGTGAAAAGGTAAAGCTATATTTGTCTAACAATTACCAGTGAAGGTGTTGGGTGGATTTTTAATAATTCCATAAGATTACAGATATCCAACTGTACTTCAAACCTGAATTTTGCAAATTGACAGCACTATATTCGGACCAAATTTAACAATTTCTTTTTATGTGTCTAATCTCATCATTCCTGCTTGCCCTTCTTCAGGTGACCAATTTCTACTTCGGTTTTGCCAGTTCAATTGTGAAATCATTTTTTCTAATTTTATCAATATATTGTCTATTCTCCTTTTGTGGGAAAAGGATGGGTGTCATATATCATTATACCAATAATTTCCTTGAATCACTTAAAAAGGAAGATTATAGCGGATTAATGGGATGAATTTTGTTCCTTAAACATACAATTGGTGTATCCTAGATAAGCTATTAACATTTCAGTTTTGAAAGGATACATTATTGAATTGGATTACTTCTAATGACAATACGTGAAATGGCACATCTATTTCCTCTAGACGCAAATATTATTTTACATGTCTTGAGCCACAAACTTATTTTACTCTATAGCCGAAGCAGTTATTAGCTGCCTTATTAAAATTATTGGTGATTTGAAGGCACTGATTTGCAGAGGAATGTCATCTAATACAGTTATTTGGTAGTGCACAAGGTGGACAATGTTGCTGTTACATCATCAACTGAGTTTACTGCATCTAGGTGAGTTCTTTTTTTTTTTTTTCTGGTGTCAGACTTCAGAATTTCATTCTTTCTTCCTGTCCTTTTCAAGCTGCTATTCATTTTACGCACCTAGTGCTTCTAGAAGCCATGCATATGCTTCCTACTTTAGTTTTTTGGCTAATCAAATAGGTGCAGTAAATTGAACATGATTTTATAGCTTTATGCATATACTTCCTATGTGGTTAAAGTTTGGGCTACTAAACTGGAATAACAATCAAATTGAAAGGCCAATTTTTGTACATTTGATTACTTTTCTTGTTATTTGAGTTACTTGAACATAGTAATTAGGATTGATATGAAATTTGTGCATGTAAATCATTGATAGTGGTGATAAAAGAATCCAATGACTAAAGATAAAGCTTTTTCTATTTTGAAATATTTTTGAGTTTATCGATATATGATTTTCCTTTTTCTAAATTTTGTTATTAGCTCTGTCATGAACTCATTTTTATTATTATTATTATTATTGCAAGATGCAATTTCATAATCCAAGTCTCCTGGATTATGAATAGAAACTAACCAAGAGGAAAATATAGTAAAAAAAATCCTGGAGTTTAAGATCTCCAGAAGTGTGGAAGACTGTAAGGTCTTTGAGGACAAGAAACACAAATAAATTTTGTCCAAAAGTCATTGAACCATCAATCAGAACCAAACATGAATTAACATGTTTGTTAACACTATGTAATTTGAATTTGACAAGGAGAAGACACACAAGTAAGCTTTTTCCAAAATTCATTGAACTATCAATCAGAACCAAGTATGAACTGACATATTCATTAACACTATGCCAATAATTTTCAGGGCAACTACTTTTAGAAACTACAGGGGTGTCACTGTATATACCTTCTATGCAGTTTGGAAAGGTATTCGGAGACTGATTTTCTCATTCAAACAGTTCAGTTTCCAATACATAATTAACAAATGCTTAAATGATTGTTAAAGACACTACCATTATATGCATGATAGGTAGACAGTGGTGAGAAACAGAACCATATGTTCCTCATAGGGTGTAAGCTTGGCAAGTAAGTACTTCTGTTCACAATGTTGTCTCTTTTTCAAACCCCAGAAGGAATGTATGGTCCATGAAAGAAGAGAGGTTCACAATTAATCCTACTATGTTGCCTTGATAAGGTTGTGTTGGCACAGTTGACAAACTGGAATTAAATAATTTCAACAATTATCAAAATTTATTATGCAAGGAGGAGCATATACAAACATTTTGTGCCCCAATATTGAAGTCAGTACATTGACCTTCTTGTTTATTATGTGCTCTACCTGATGTCTTTCATATGCTTGTTTGGATTCTCACTTCACACATCACTGACAATGCAACAGAGATACGAGGGAAGTGTTGGTGATATTGAATTACTAAAAAATAAAATTGCATATTCAATCACTGCTTAATTATTTGATGAATGTTGAGAACAAATGGATAGCACAAATTAAAATCGTTATGGCTCTAAAAGTTATAAATTGTTGCACTGAAAAATCTAGATGAACGGGAACCAGTTGTGTCTAGTGTGGCTAGAGTGTTTTAAGATGAAGTCCTGCTGGTTACTGGTAAGTACCTGATATACCTTCTCGAAAGGGGAGTTTAAGGTCCTCACTTTCTATCGCTAGTAAATAATGCCAAAAGATATTTGCTAGAATGAAGTTTTGTCAAAATAAATTTAATATTACAATCGTTGCAATGCCACTATAAATGAGGCTTTTCTTAAGCGAAGAGTAACATTTTTTTTTTAATCTAAGTGAATAACAGCATTCACTATCTATGCAGCAGCCTGATTGCTCAATCTCTTAAATAAAACTACTGTTCAATGAAGAAAGAAACTTGCTCTGAAAGAAAAGAAAGGCATATCAAAAAGTACATGATATAAGATGCTTTATGAAATGCTCAATATAGAAAATAGCGGTCCAGAGGTTCCTAAGAAAAGAATCCTACTGATTTATGAAGGAAACTGAAAGAGGAAAGTAACACACGTGGAGTTTTTGAAGAACCAAAGTAAGGTAAATGAACAGAAAATTTATTACTAGTATTGTTTAGTTTAACTGAATTTTTATATTTTCCACTCTCTCCAAAGCAAAACAAAGCCTTGAATATAGACTTCCAGAAGCCATTCTCTAATATAAAAGAACATTTTATCTTTCATCATAAGAATTCTCCTTCATGACTTGCACTAAAACTTTAAAGCTCTAATACCAAAATTGGAGGGTACAACGGATAAATTAAAATAAATTAACAGAGTAAAAATATTGATACCAATAATTTAATGTTCACCTTTAGTTTGGATTACGTTCACGGAATAAAATTTCGAATATATTTATTCCGTTAATAAAATTAGTGGATACAAAATAAAAAGATAATATAATAATTTTGAGATAAACTCAAAATAATAGCAAACAAGTGTTTTCCGAACTCAATATTTTGTCACTCTCTATTTTTCTAAAATACTTCTCTCTCTCACAAACTTTTGAAAATTTGATATTAAAAATTGAAATAAAATAAGGTCTATTTATAGGCTATTTTATACTCGTTAATTACGCATTTTGAATAGATTTCAATGAGCCGTTCACTTACCAAGAAAAAATTCAATTCTTTTTTTCCTGCTGCAAATTTTGACTTATTTTTAATGATGTGGGCCCCACATGTTGGAAAAATCCACGCCTAACAATTCTTTCCCTTCCGACTACATGGGGGGGGGGGGGGGGTGGGGGGGGGGGGGCCGGCGGGGGGTGCTCCGCTAATCTTGCAGCTAGCTGACAATACTTAAAATTCTGTTTTGGTAGAATTTTTGTCAATATGTCCGATCCATTTTTTTCTGTATGGATCTTCTCAAGCTGTAGTAGCTTTTTTTCCATCACATTCCTTATCCAGTTGTCACGACCCAATTCAGTCATGACCGGCGCATAAACTACCTAAATAATAGTTAATACAAGCCTTATCAAACTATCAAAACTATATAATTCACCCAAACCATGGAAAGTCCTTAATGCGTAAGAGAACTAAAGTTTCAAGTCCAATTTCAAAATTCCAAATACATGACAAGATTAAACTACGAAATCTCTACAGAATAAAAGGAATACTTCGAGATTCAAAAGTTTTACTAATAAACTGATTGAATCATAATATTAACTAGAGCAAGTATTAAAAAAAAGATCCTCGCCAATAGAAGGAATAAGGCCGGAACAAGTCGAGAATAAATACTAATCTGCAAAACAAAAGAGCATAGAGCGGACGTGGTTTGAGTACGATGACTCAGTGAATGATAACTACAGCACACAACGGACTGAGAATAGGCAATAATTTAGAGTAATTTAACAAAATATATTTAGCAACTAAAATGGTATAATAAGCCATAAATTGAATCATCTAGTAAGCAGAAAAATTTTAAATAAATCAATTCACAGTTTGAACACAGATCAAAACCACGGTACAATTCAACAGGATGATAATACTCCACACCACCAAAGGCCAGATAACATATGTCCTCACCACAAATATCATGCAATGCTTCTGATGCAGATGTCAATGACAAATGATGCATGATAGCAAATTATGTACTTTCCTAAACATGGGATATCTGTGGCGGAACCATATGCAGATTCAGATAGCAGATCGCTCAATAGAGTCAGATACAGATAATAACTGATCACATGTACCGGTTTGAAAATATTTTTCATTAATACAACATATCAGAAATTTTAGCAGAAAATAAATGTCATTTCAAGGTAGATAGCAAATAAGTTCAGATAAATTTGATACACGGTTCAAATAAATTCATATAAATAGATCAATCATTTACTGAAATGTATAATAAACATAAAATAATTTAGAAACATGTCCTCAAAATCTAAAACTCTAAAACAAATAATATTCAATTAAATAAATCAAACAAATCAAAATATCAATTAAATCAACAAAATAAATAAAAAGTAAAATTTGCGTAAAACTAATATAATAAAAATCAATAAATACTAGTAGAAAATTAACATAGAAATAAGTTGCACAAGTTCATTTGATAAAATATTAAAACATTTTTAATTAAATAGAACTTAATAAACAAAATAATTTGAGTCAAAATTTAAAAGACAGTTTCTTTAAAACAGATGTGTACTGTAATTACCACTCACCTGAAACTCCAAATCAAAATGGGTGTAAGACACGCTGAGCCACTCAATCTGTCACGGGATTATCGGAATTTCCTAACCCAAATAAGAAACATCAATATCCTAATGAGTAAATTGACTAAGAAACTTAACTATTTTAACCACTAGTCCACTAACTTAAAATGGAGAAAACCCAATCTACAGATTTTTAATAATAATAATAATAATAATAATAATAATATGAGCATAGAGATTAAAATGGCCGAATGGATTGGAAAAGACCATGAAATAGTGATAAAGAGAATGAAGGTTTTAACGGCCATAATATTTCATCATTGTATTAATAATAATAATAATAATAATAATAATAATAATAATAATAATAATAATAATAATAATAATAATAATAATAATAATAATAAATTTCGGTGGACTTGGCAGAGAACCTAGCATTCTTTATATCAAATCCCAATTTGACAGAATGTGAATTGTGAAAATATATTAGCTTTAAGAAAGGACTAAAATTTAAAAGTGATTCTTTATTTGAGTAAAAGGAATACATGCAATTTACATTAATTTAAGTTTTCAAAAAGCAATCAATAGGAAAACAAATAACAAAAATCTGGTTGCAAAGCATCTGAAGCAAACAAAAGTAATAATAAAATAAGTCAATTAAATTAAAAGTTTAAATTAACTAACCTTAAAATATTATAAATTTAAGCCTCAAAACCCAAGAAGTGAAGAAGTTTAGCAGGAACAATTGAAATTCAAAGCTTTTATTTGGTGGCTATTAGAGAATAAACATTTTTTTATTAGTTTGTGATTATTAGATAAAATAAAAAAAAAATTATAAAAGAAAAACGGGTTATAACATTCTTCCCCCCTAACAGAACATTCGTCCTCGAATTTCTAACTGAAAGTTCGAAAGATACTAACCTAAGCTAATGAATAGTCGAGGTTATCTAACTTTAATTTCAGACTCAACCTCCCATGTAGCTTCACTATCTCTATGATGCTCCCATCGAACTTTAACCAAAGGAATCTCCTTTGATCGAAGCTTTCTAATCTGACGATCCAAAATCTCCATTGGTTGCTCTTCATTAGACAAATCCTCACTAAACTTAACAATTTGCGGCCTTAAAACATGAGAAGAATCTGGAATATACTTTCTGAGCATTGAGATGTGGAAAACGGGGTGCACATAAGACAAGTTAGGTGGAAGGGCTAAGCGATATGCAACGGCACCAATCTTTTTAAGAATCTCAAAAGGCCCAATATAGCGAGGACTTAGTTTTCCTTTCTTGCCAAATCTCATTATTCCCTTCATAGGTGAAACTCTTAAAAACACGTGATCGCCAACCATGAATTGTACATCTTTATGCCTAGGATCGGTATAACTCTTCTGTCTACTTTGAGCTGTCAGGAGTTTGTCTCGAATAGCACGAACCTTCTCTGAAGTTAATTGTATCAGTTATGGCCGAGTTAACCTCCTCTCTCCAACCTCAGACCAGCAAATAGGGGATCTACATTTACGTCCATATAAAGCCTCATAAGGTGCCATTTCAATACTAGCTTGATAGCTATTATTATAAGCAAACTCCACCAAGGGTAGGTGATGATCCCAATTACCACCAAAATCCATAATACAAGCATGAAGCATATCCTCAAGGGGTTTGAATGGTCCTTTCTGATTGACCATCTGTCTAGGGGTGAAAAGCTGTACTAAACTGTAACTTAGTCCCTAAAGCTTCCTGAAATGCCCTCCAAAAACGAGAAGTGAATTGAGCACCGCGATCAGACACAATGGAAACCGGAACCCCATGAAGCCTAACTATCTCATCAATGTACAACTGAGCTAGTTTGGAACAATCATATGTCGTTTTCACAGGCACGAAATGAGCAGATTTAGTCAACCGATCCACAATCACCCAAATTGATTCAAAACCACCTCGAGTACGTGGTAACCCGACTACAAAATCCATAGCAATATTTTCTCACTTCCACTCAGGAATGGAAAGAGGTTGAAGTAAACTAGATGGTCTCTGATGTTCTGCCTTCACTTGTTGACAAGTAAGACATTTAGCCGCAAAATCAGCAACATCTCTTTTCATCCCACTCCACCAATATAATTCTCTCAGATCTCAATATATTTTTGTAGCACCAGGGTGTACAGTATAAGCAGAATAATGTGCCTCTTTTAAAATTTCCCTCTTTAAATCTTTAACATCTGGGACACAGAGTCTACTGCCATAACGAAGAAGCTTATCATCCCCTATCACAAAATCCTGAACCTTACCTGATAAACATCATCCATCAACCCTTGCAACTTAGGGTCTACCTGTTGAGCTTCTTTAATTCTATCCACAAGAATTGGCCTAACACAAATATGAGCAAAAAGAGATCCCGATATAACCCCAAATTTGACACCATGGTCCATCAACTCATGAAACTTCCTAACCATGGGTCTCCGCAATATAGATAAATGAGCTAGACTGCCCAAAGATTTTCTGCTTAATGCATCAGCCACAACACTAGCTTTCCCAGGATGATACTGTATGGTGCAATCATAGTCCTTAATCAATTCCACCCATCTTCTTTGCCTAAGATTAAGATCACGCTGATCAAAGATATATTTCAAGCTTTTGTGATCAGTGAAAATTTCACATGTCTCACCGTACAAGTAATGCCTCCAAATTTTTAAGGCAAAAATCACTGCTGCCATCTCTAAATCATGCATGGGATAATTTTGCTCGTGTTTCTTTAATTGGCCGGAAGCATAAGCAATCACTCGACCATGTTGCATCAAGACACATCCTAGACCAACCTTGGAAGCATCACAATAAACTGTATACCCTCCTGACCCAGATGGAAGTGTCAAAATAGGTGTTGTAGTAAAAAAGGTTTTTAATTCTTGAAAGCTCTTTTCATAAGCTTCTGACCACTGAAACTTCACATTCTTCTGAGTTAGCTTTGTTAAAGGAGCAGCAACGCGAGAAAAATCTTGCACAAACTGCCTGTAATACCCTGCTAAACCTAGAAAACTACGAATTTCTGACACTGTAGTTGGCCTTGGCCAATGGAGTACAACTTCTATCTTCTTTCGATCAACACTCACCCCATCTTTAGATATCACATGACCCAAAAATGTCACACTGTCCAACCAGAACTCACATTTAGAAAATTTTGCATATAATTGCTGATCCCTTAAGGTCTGAAGAACAATTTTCAAATGCTGCTCATGCTCTTCCTCACTTTTTGAGTACACGAGAATGTCATCAATGAATACTATCACAAATTTATCCAAATATGGTTTGAAAACCCTATTCATCAGAACCATAAAAGCAGCTGGGGCATTTGTGAGACCAAATGGCATCACCAAAAATTCATAATGCCCATATCTGGTCCGAAATGCAGTTTTAGGAATATCTTCCTTTTTGATTCTCAACTGGTGGTATCCTGATCGAAGATCAATTTTGAGAAACATCGGGCACCCTGAAGCTGATCAAACAAATCATCAATTCGAGGGAGAGGATATTTATTACGTATAGTCACCTTATTCAGCTGTCTGTAATCAATACATAACCTCATGGACCCATCTTTCTTTTTCACAAATAAAACAGGAGCACCCCAAGGAGACACACTAGGTCGTATGAACCCTTTATCCAGAACGTCCTGCAATTGTTCCTTTAACTCTTTTAACTCGGCAGGCGCCATTCGATAAGGAGCCATTGATATAGGTTCTATTCCAGGAACCAAGTCAATGCTAAAGTCAGTCACCCTTTCTGGTGGCAATCCTGGTAGCTCATCAGGGAACACATCAGCAAACTCCTTAACAATATGAACTTCATCTAAATTCACCTCATCAGACTGTGTATTCCTAACATAGGCCAAAAATCCCTGGCATTTCTTGCGCAGCAATCTTTTAGCACTAATTGCAGAAATAAGATTGTTGGGGGCCATATTGCGATCTCCCTGAAAAAGAAACTTTTCCTCCCCAGGAATATTAAAAGTAACAAACTTTTTATAATAGTCCACTGTAGCATGATAAGATGCTAACCAATCCATTCCTAGAATTACATCAAAGTCTAGAATATCTAATAATACAAGGTCAGCTAGCATTTTCCTATCCCCAATCTGTAACTGACATTTCTTATAGACCAACTCTGCATCTAAAACATCCCCCATAGGTGTTGCCACAGATAAGGGATCATCTAAAAGTTCAGGTATTTTACTAATCTTCATAGATAGATATGGAGATACAAAAGAATGTGTTGAACCCGAATCAAATAAAACCTTGGTATCAATTGAGCAAATGGAAATTGTACCTGTCACCACATTGTTAGATACCTGAGCATCCTGTTGTGTCATAGCATAAACCCTGGCCTGACCTCGACCCTGGGATGTAGTAGAGCCTCTACCTCCAACACCTCCATTACCCTGACCACGACCTCTACCTCCATGCTGAGCAACTATCTGAGTGCCACTAGAAGGAACCGGGGATGCACTCTGAGTCGTGTTAATAGTAGGGCAATCCTTCCTGAGATGTCCAATCTGACCACATCCAAAGTATGCTCCGGTAACTCGGTAACAAGTATGACCACTATGATTTTTACCACAATGCTGATAAGTGGAAGAAGAATGTGCCGAGCTATTCTGACTGGTGGGAACAATAGGTGTCTGTGACCTCTGACCATGTGTCTGTCCAGTCTTGCGTTGTCCTTCATATCTAATAGTTGATTGAGAATCCCGTTTTCCTTGATGATAGCCTGAATTACTCTGCCCCTTACTAACCTGTCCTCCTCTATTCTGATTACCATAATGGGACTTAACCCTAAGCTTCTTATGTTGCTCTCGAACCCTACGCTCTTCATCAACTATCTCCATCTGTCGAGCTCGGTCAACAATAGCATAAAAGTGGGAAGTCTTAAAGGAGCTATACGGTCAACCAATCTATCTCGAAGACCTCTTTCAAATCTTCTGGCCTTTTTCTCTTCAGTGGGAATCAAATACTCCCCAAAACGAGCCAATCTGGTAAATTTTATCTCATACTCAATGACTGACATACTACCTTGCCTCAACATTTCAAATTCTCTAGCCTTAGCCTCTTGTAAGCTAGGAGGAATAAACCTCTCCATGAAAAGGGATCGAAACTCAGGCCACAAAAATGTATCATTAGCTTTTTCTGCTTTCTTTGACTTGTACCAGCTGTATTCCACTCCTTGTAATTGATTAGCTGCCAATGTCACCATCCTGGAGCTAGCACATTCTAATACTTCATAGCAACGGTCCATAGCCTCAAGAAAATCCATAGGCTTGGTTGAAACATCCTCACCAGAAAATGTAGGAGGCTGCAATATGAGAAAATCACTGGTGTCTTGAAATCGAGCTCTCTCTTGAGACAAAGCAGCGTTAGGCAGCACAACACCTTGTTGCCTTTGTTCAATTAAATAATTAGACATTGTTTGGACTGCTTGACACACCCCTTGTAAGCTTGCAGCTAGATCTTTCTTCGAGATGCGACTTGACCCAAATGTGTCTCCAATAGGTTAAGAAGGTTGAGATGTTTGCCCTATAGGTTATGATGGCTCTTCTTCAGCTTGAACAGATCGCTCGATGGTAACCCCACACTTTTTTATTACTTTGGCCTTAGCCTTACCCGTCTCTTTTCATTTTGGCGCCATCACGACCTAACATCAGGCAAAATTATGATCAATGATCAATTAAGGGATTAAGCAAAGAATGGTAGCAATTTATATCATGTAGATGTGCAGAAGAAAGTAATGTGAACTTTCCTTAACCTCGCAGTTTACAGGATTCTAAACCGTGCTCTGATACCAACTTTGTCACGACCCAATTCAGTCATGACCGGCGCATAAACTACCTAAATAATAGTTAATGCAAGCCTTATCAAACTATCAAAACTATATAATTCACCCAAACCATGGAAAGTCCTTAATGCGTAAGAGAACTAAAGTTTAAAGTCCAATCTTAAAATTCCAAATACATAACAAGATTAAACTACGAAATCTCTACAGAATAAAATACTTCGAGATTCAAAAGTTTTACTAATAAACTGATTGAATCATAATATTAACTAGAGCAAGTATTAAAAAAAAGATCTTTGCCAATAGAAAGAATAAGGCTGGAACAAGCCGAGAATAAATACTAATCTGCAAAACAAAAGAGCATAGAGCAGACGTGGTTTGAGTACGATGACTCAGTGAATGATAACTACAGCACACAACGGACTGAGAACAGGCAATAACTTAGAGTAATTTAACAAAATATATTTAGCAACTAAAATGGTATAATAAGCCATAAATTGAATCATCTAGTAAGCAGAAAAATTTTAAATAACTCAATTCACAGTTCGAATACAGATCAAAACCACGGTACAATTCAACAGGGTGATGATACTCCATACCACCAAAGGCCAGATAACAGATGTCCTCACCACAGATATCATGCAATACTTCTAATGCAGATGTCAATGACAGATGATGCATGATAGCAAATTATGTACTTTCCTAAACATGGGATATCTATGGCGGAACCATATGCAGATTCAGATAGGAAATTGCTCAATAGAGCCAGATACAGAAAATAACTGATCACATGTACCGGTTTGAAAACATTTTTCATTACTACAACATATCAGAAATTTTAGCAAAAAATAAATGTCATTTCAAGGCAGATAGCAAATAAATTCAGATAAATTTGATACAAGGTTCAAATAAATTCATATAAATAGATCAATCATTTACTGAAATGTATAATAAACATAAAATAATTCAGAAGCCTGTCCTCAGAATCTAAAACTCTAAAACAAATAATATTCAATTAAATAAATCAAATGAATCAAAATATCAATTAAATCAACAAAATAAATAAAAAGTAAAATTTACGTAAAACTAATATAATAAAAATCAATAAATACTAGTAGAAAATTAACATAGAAATAAGTTGCACAAGTTCATTTGATAAAAGATTAAAACATTTTTAATTAAAGAGAACTTAATAAACAAAATATTTTGAGTCAAAATTTAAAAGATAGTTTCTTTAAAACAGATGGGTACTGTAATTACCACTCACTTGAAACTCCAAATCAAAATGGGTGTAAGACACGCTGAGCCACTCAATCTGTCACGGGATTATCGGAATTTCCTAACCCAAATAAGAAACATCAATATCCTAATGAGTAAATTGACTAAGAAACTTAACTACTTTAACCACTAGCCCACTAACTTAAAATGGGGAAAAATCAATCTACAGATTTTTAATAATAATAATAATAATAATAATAATAATAATAATAATAATATGAGCATGGAGATTAAAATGGCTGAATGGATTGGAAAAGACCATGAAATAGTGATAAAGAGAATGAAGGTTTTAACGGCCATAATATTTCATCATTGTAATAATAATAATAATAACAATAATAATAATAATAATAAAAAATTTCGGTGGACTTGGCAGAGAACCTAGCATTCTTTATATCAAATCCCAATTTGACAGAATGTGAATTGTGAAAATATATTAGCTTTAAGAAAGGACAAAAATTTAAAAGTGATTCTTTATTTGAGTAAAAGGAATACATGCAATTTACATTAATTGTTTATCTAAGTTTTCAAAGAGCAATCAATAGGAAAACAAATAACAAAAATCTGGTTGCAAAGCATCTGAAGCAAACAAAAGTAATAATAAAATAAGTCAATTAAATTAAAAGTTTAAATTAACTAACCTTAAAATATTATAAATTTAAGCCTCAAAACCCAAGAAGTGCAGAAGTTTAGCAGGAACAATTGAAATTCAAAGCTTTTATTTGGTGGCTATTAGAGAATAAACGTATTTTTATTAGTTTGTGATGTAGTTTCTGTGTTTAAGGTTTTTAGAGGAGTTTAATTAAAATAGGGGACTAAAGGTTAGGGAAGTGGGGTGGGAAAGGGGTTTTCAGTTGTTATTTATCTATTTAATATTTATTAATAATTAAAAGATTTATTAGATAAAATAAAAAAAAATTATAAAAGAAAAACGGGTTATAACATTCCTTATCCAGTAATATTTCACATCAATATGTTTTGATTTCGAATGAAATGAGGCATTCTCTCCAAGATGAATAGCACTTTGACTATCACATAATAACTGATATCTGTCTTGCTGCAAACCAAGTTCTTTCAAGAACTTCTTCATTCATAGCAATTCTTTACAAGCTTCCGTTATTGCTATAAACTTCGTTTCAGGATTAGAAAGTGCAACACATTTCTGTAACTTTGACTGCTGACACAACTCCCCCTGCAAAAGTAATCAGGTAACTAGAAGTAGATTTTCTAGACTTCACATCGCCAGCCATATCTGCATCTGTGTATCTAGTTAACATAAGTTTGTCATTTTCAAAACATAGACATATTTTGAAAGTTCCTCGAAAATACCTGAAAATCCATCTTAGAGTTTTTGGTTGTATAACATATGTGCATATTAGTGATTAAGGCGGGAATAAGCTTGATCCTAAATCAAAAAAATGCACTTTCATCGGTTATGGTGAAGACGAGTTTGGTTACCGCCTTTGGGATGACGAAAACAAAAGGATGATCCGTAGTAAAGACATCATATTCAATGAAGAGGTGATGTATAAAGACAGATATAACATAGACTCCAGCAACTCAAACCAGAGTGGGCCAGTGTATGCAGAGGTGGATGATGCCCCAAATGAGAGTCCTCAGTCAGAGGAATCAGATGATCACAACAACGAGCAGCAGTCTGACATACAATAACCTACTACTACAACTCCTGTATTAAGAAGGTCCTATCGACCTCATGTGCCTAACAAGAGATACATGAATCATCTGTTACTGACTGATGATGGAGAACCTGAATGCTATGAGGAAGCATGCCAAACACATGATGCCAACAAGTGGGAGCATGCTATGAAACACGAGATGAAGTCCTTGACCCCCAACCAAACATGGGAGCTAGCTGAGTTACCTGTAGGAAAGAAGGCACTTCACAACAAATGGGTGTACCGTGTAAAAGAGGACTATAATGGTTCCAAGAGATACAAAGCCCGGCTAGTTGTCAAAGGACTCCACCAAAAGGAAGGAGTTGACTACACTGAGATTTTTGCACCTATTTTGAAACTCAATACTATCAGGTCTGTGTTGAATATTGTGACTACTGAAAATCTACATCTTGAACAGATGGATGTGAAAACTGTATTTCTTCACAGAGACGTAGATGAAGAAATATACATGCATCGGCCTGAAGGTTTCTTAGAAAGAGGAAAAGAGAATATGGTGTGTCGATTAAAGAAGAGCTTATATGGTCTGAAATAAGCGCCCCAGACAGTAGTACAAGAAATTTGACGGCTTCATGCATAAAGAAAATTTTCAGAGGTGTAATGCTGACCATTGTTGCTACATCAAGAGGTATGAGTCCAGTTATGTTATTTTGTTACTTTATGTTGATGATATGTTAATAGCTGGTTCAGATATGGGTAATATCAAGATTTTAAAGTGGTAGTTGTCAAAAGAATTTGAGATGAAGGATTTGGGTCCAGTAAAGAAGATCATTGGAATGCAAATCACGAGAGATAAGCAAAAATGGACTTTAAAGTTATCTCAAGCAGAGTACATCAACCGTGTTTTGCAAAGATTCAATATGAGTAATGCCAAGCCGGTCAGCACATCCTTGGTTAATCACTTTCGACTATCTAAAGAGCAGTCACCACAGATGGAGGAAGAAAGGGAATTCATGGCAACGATTCCTTATGCCTCAGCTATTGGAAGTTTTATGTATGCTATGATCTGTACGAGGCCAGACATTGGCCATGCAGTGGAAGTTGTCAGCGGGTTTATGTCAAATCTAGGAAAAGTTCATTAGAAAGCAGTTAAGTGAATTCTGAGGTATCTACAAGAAACTACAGAAAAGTGCTTGTATTTTGGCAAAGGAGAACTAAAAGTACAAGACTACGTAGATGCAGACTTTGGAGGTGAAGTTGATCACAAGAGAAGCACCACAGGTTATATATTTACAGTTGGAACTACAGCTGTCAATTGGGTGTCGCAAATACAGAAGATTGTTGCCCTATCCACTACAGAAGCTGAGTACATAGCAGTGACAGAAGTCAGTAAAGAACTGATATGGCTTCAAGGATTGTTAACAGAGCCGGGATTCATCCATGAAAAGAGTATTTTGCACAGTGATAGTCAGAGTACAATACATCTAGCAAAGAATTCAATATTCCATTCCAGAACGAAGCATATTGGTTTTCGTTATCATTTCATCAGATCTCTGCTTGAGGATGATGTGCTAAAATTGACGAAAATTCAAGATAGTAGGAACCAAGCAGATATATTGACAAAAGTTGTGACTATCGATAAATTGAAGTTGTGCTCAACTTCAATTGGCCTGCGAGAATAAAAGACCAGGGTAGATTGCTACATGATCGAGGTGTAAAGACAGATTGAAATCAGTTTTCAAATGGGAGATTGTTAGTCAAAAATAAATGGCTCATTTTTGTCAAATGGGTCCACATTTCTTTTTCTTTCTCATTAATGCATGGGAAGAGGATTCTATAAATAGACTCCTCCACCCTCTCAAATTTATATGTGAAAATATAGTGAACATAGAGAGAGTTGAGTGAAAGAAAATTGAAAGCAATTTTTAGCAATTTTTTGAGTGTATTTGGGTCATAGGTTGTAAGAAATTGTGAGCCTTTTGTAAACAATTCATATATTTTTTGTGAAAGGTCTGCAGCAGATCGGAGACATAGGCATAATTAGCTGAACTCCGTTATCAATTTTTGTATACTATTATTTTGCATTTACTTTCGCTCTCACAAATCAGATCGTAAGAAAAATTGTATAATTTTCCCAACACAAAGCTACCTTCATTCTTATTCTCATTCTCCCTTTCTTCCAATCAATTATAACAGAACCTGCAGTGTCCTTCTCATTCCCTCTCTTAGCATTCCTTAACAAATAACTTTCCTGTAAGTCAAGCACATAACTAACTATCCCAGAAAGCAAAATATCAATTAATTTAAATCGAATTAAGATAAATAATACAGAAAATAATTTCTTGGCTGTGCTATTTGGTTTGATGTCACCATATCCAATAGTACACATTGTCACAATGCAAAAATACAAGGCATCAACAATTGGATTTGTTTCATGTGCAAGGAAATTATCACGATTAAACCTATATATCACCACACCAATAGACAAATTTACTATCAATATAATAAAAGCTTGGCGAACTATTGATTGAGAGCCAAACTGAGGCTTGGATACAGGTAGATGAGTACTAGCATCATTGATAATAGCCATAGTAGGAGCTGTTTTGGACCTGTGGAGAGTCTTGTGCCATGCGTAATTTTTATCAATCAACCAAGATTGTTGCTGAAGGGCTCTCGGTGATGGTTCTTGAATTGCATTGAGTTCTTGAGTAGAAGAGGAAGAAGGAGAAGGTATTGGTGAGTTGATGGAGAGTGCTAAGGCATCAACAAATGGAGAAGAGTCATCAATAGTTGAAGAAGGGCCAAAAATTATTTGTTCTTTAAGCTCAGAAGGGAGAGGCAGAGAGACTTCATCGTCCTGCGGTAGAGGGACAAATTAACACTCGAAAAAAGAGTGCAATATCAATTAAACACAAAACTCAAAGTAAAATGTGAAATTTCAAAAGAAAAAGCAAAATAAAGAAGAGCGAAAACCGATGGCCATTATGCCGATCCGCAATGGATTATTGCTATGAAATTATAATGACAGAGAGAGATTGGAGATTTTTTAAATAACAGTAGAACTGAAGAAGTTTGAGCATAGAGTGAACGAAGAAGTTGACAAATGATATACTATTGAATTTACAAAGTGTGTAAATCAATGAATCAATGATCCCAAAATGACAAATTTAATTGAGAGTGAGTATTTTAGAAGAACATGTTGAAGTTCTTCAGCTATGCATCCACACAACAAGGATGAAATAAATAAATGAGTAAAAATGAAACATGTCAACAATTTAAAAAAAAAAAAATTCAAAGTGTTATCAGATTGTAATTAGAAATTGAGATAAAAAAATCAAATATAGATTAAACATGAATATCTTGCTGCTTTGTAATAAAAAATGGCATATGAAAATGAATTACCTAAATAAGAAAATAAATTCTAGATAATTTTTTCTTTATAAAAAATAAATATGTAAAAATAATCTATAAAAGATCCAAAAAAATAGTTTTTGAAAAGGGAGTTTTTTCTATTAGAAATGACTATCCGCAACAGTTTTGATATTTTAATTAAATACTTATAGGTGAGCTGATAGAACTGAAACAACTGTTATCTAACTGAAAAAGTTAAAAACAAACAAGCACTAAATTCTATGTAGAGTCGTAGGTACTGTAGCATGATAATATAAGATGGCATCCAATACTAAATTAATAAGATAATGTTGTAATTAAGAATAAAAAGTTGGTTTAACAAAACAATAAATAAGTTAATTAAATAATTGTCAAATTAATGAGAAAAAAAGATAAATATTTTTTTGAAAAATAGAGACTCATACACTTTTTTAAAACCCTTCTCTTTACTATTTATATAGATTTTTGAGAATTTTTTTTGTTGTATTTAAAGTGTCAAATTTCAAAAACATTAATTATATATTTTTCCACTACAAGAAAATCGGAGAATAGAGACGAAAAATAAAGATGAAATGGAAATATACCTCTCTATTTGGTCGGTTGCTAAATTTAGAGACGGCAATATAAATTTCCGTATCTAAAAGTAGAGACGGAAATATAAATTTCCGTCTCTAAAAATAGAGACGGAAATTTACTTTCCATCTCTAGAGACGGAAAGTAAATTTCCTTGTCTAATTTTAGAGACAGAAATTAAATTTCTTTTAGAGACGAAAAACAAAATTCCGTCTCTATTTTTTAAAGGTTTTTTTTAAATATATAAAATAACAAATAATATTAAAATTAAAATTGCCGAAATATCTATAATAAAACAAGTATTAAAAAAATAAATAGATTTAATAAAAATGTAATTAATATTAATATATATATATAATTTAGTAACATTACAAATAAACGTACGTGAACAAATTAAAAACACTAACTAAGCTGGAGGTGAATGTGGATGATCAGCCGACGGTGTTTGTTTATTATCAGGTAATTTTCAATATGGTTCATTAATATGTCGACCGTGCTGCGAAACTCAATAATCTCATTAGTAGTTGCCGCAAGTCTACTAGCCGTAGCCATAAAGGATGAGGAGGCATGCAAATAGCAAGTATTCGCATAGGAGCACAAACCGAACACTCATCCACGGTGGTCCCTAACGTTAGCTACATCATAAAATACCCGAGAATGGTCCACATTATCGCCATTTGCTTGTTGATTTTGAAGACTCTCTAGTACCCGTTCCTATAATAAAAATTATTCGAATGTTATTTAGTACTAAAATAAAACTAAGAAGTTATAACAAAATAAATAATAAATTGTGAAATTAACATACATGAACTTGTCTAACTCGATCTTTGATAAATGTCACACCGTCATGATTTCACATATGTGTATGCAAAAACAACTCATGAGGATTAGGTTTTCTGCCCAAACTAAATTTCTGTAAACAACTTATAGGTTAATAACATTTCCGTTTCTAAATTTTTGTCTGTATTTTCACTTTTTATTGTAGTGTTCTGATATATATATATATATATATATATATATATATATAATAGGGTAAGAATATATAATTATAGAAAATTAGTAAAATGATATTTTAGTAAATTATAATAATATTTTATAGAATCAATATTAATTAATGATTTTTTTAGTTTGCATGAATAGCTGAAAGTTGTCGCATTAAATAAAATAGCTGAAAGAGTAACTGATAGAGTTGGGATGCGCCCATAACTCTTTATTGGATTGAGTTCCAATCCAGATTAAATTGAGTTTTTTAATTTGAATTAAATTACCAAATCCTATCTCAGAAAGGATTCTGAGTTAGACTAAAGATAAGACTCTAGCCTTTAGGATCTCTATAAATAGAGGTGAGGTTCTCATAATTTGGTAACGAGAAAACGTATACGCTGCAAGGCTGCTCGTTCCCACTCACGATTTATTGTGTTAATCTTGCAGGGGCTCTTAGATTGTGATCTACCTGCTCTTATCTCGAGTGGGTAATAGCCAGACCGGTGACCAGATAAAAGGGGATCCTTATATCGCTTCCGCAACGAGATTTACGCGCTACAACAAGTATGTATCGATTACTTTCTTCTTTTATTTTCCCATCAGTAACAATTAATTATTCCAAACAATATTGATTTAAAAAATAAAAAATTACCTGTTTTGTTAATTATCTATTTCACTCATAAAATTAAAGAAAAGTAAGTTTCTAAATGAAACTTTTTAGCTTTTTTTTTTCTTTATCCACTGTTGTTTTTCTCAAAGTGATATTTAAATTCATATAAAATAAGTGTTAATTAAAAGGTTCTATTAGGTTTTCTATAACCTTGCAGTATCTGAGTTTACTTTTTTTTTGACATATGATTGCATATATATTATTAAGATTGATTTTGAGATAAGTTGGCCATTTTCTTTTTCTTCTTCTATACTCGGAAGGGAAGGTGTTTCGAGATCTGCATCAATGGAGTATAGCATTTTAGTTTTATCTTTATTTTCTTGCTTTGTTAGTTTCAGTATTTTTAGTTTTATTAAAATTAAATTTCAGATGACATATTAACTTTCTAAAATAATTGGATGAAATATTATTAAAAACTACCAAAAGAATTGAAATATTATTAATTTTTAATAACTATATTTCCTCAAATTTTTGTATTTGAAGCTGTGATAGATTCCATCATATGACATATCTCCAAATTGCAATACTTTCTAGCATATGTACATAAAAGCACCGATTTACCTTCAATATTATTGGTATAGACCAAAAAGCACCGAACTTCAACAGCGCTCCCTTCTGAACTATCAGATCCATTTGAGCTGCTCTCAGTATAACATATTCAACACTCCTTGCCTTTTTAGGTTTAACCAGAAAGATTTAGTCGCAAAAATTTAGAGGATAAAAAGGAAAGATAAAATCAGAGCACAAGTATTCATCAACACCCGACAAATTAGATATGATGCTACTGATGAATTACAAGAATATTCTAGTACGATTAGTGATCACAACCTTCAACAATATTCTTGCATCATTAATAATGATTAGTATTGATTGCCTTTAAAGTTTTATATCAACAACTCATTTGACTGGATATTGCGCGAGCATTATTCTTCTGCATTCACTTACAACGGCCACCTTACACACGGACATGCTTTATTTGCCAAAAATAGTGAAATATTTGAATTTAACCTTGCACGATTTTCATTATCATTCATCTGACATTTATTTATTTATTTTTTATTTTTTATTTTTGCACAAATCTAAATAGCCTGTGAATATCTGTGATATATCATCCATGTCTAATACCATTCCATGAAACAAAAATTGGAGTCCTTGCAGCACCAATGTTGATAGGGTGTGATTTTATAATATTTTTAGGGTGTTTTGGTTTAAGTTAAATGTTATTTTGTTGATTTAACGTAGATTTTTCTTATGTTTTTGCATTTGTTTTGAATTATTATTATTATTATTTTGTTAATTATGTATTTTTGTGTTAGATTTTGGTGACTTAGAAGAATTATCGTGTGTAATATGCTTGAGTGGAAAGTAGCTTACCAAAAATGAGACAAAAGCAACAACCAAAGTAAGCTTCAATTTTGGTAGAGAAATAACAGCTGACCAAAGTTGGGACCAAAGCAAGACCCAGCTTTGGTCTCAGCTTTGGTTCGTAGTTCAGATGAATTTTTAATTTCTTATTTTGGACAAACTTCTTTTTTAAACAAGACTCTTCAAAAGCAATAAAAGAGGGGGACGGCTGCACAATTAAAAGGGGACTTCAAAACCTAATTTAAGGGCAGAAACATAAGGAGAAAACACAAGAAAAACACATTGATCGTGGGAAACAGCAAGACGTAACAGAGAAGAAAGCAAGGGGCGATTTGCTATGGCTAACTCCAGATCGTGTTCTTCTTCTGCCTCCTCTGCTCTGTAATCTGTTGTTGGCAGTCTACTCGTGTTTTTCATAGTGTTCTTCTTCCTTCTTTATTTTATTTTTTTTTTGTTATTATAATGTGTAGGATGGATTTTAATTTTGCTTTGGATTTATACTATCACGAACTAATTTTATAGTTAGGGTTATGATGAATCTTTACTTTGAAATTATGTAGTTATTTTTTGTTTTATGCATAAGATTGATTTTCTGGTATGAGATTATATTTTTATTGAGATTAATGCTTGTTAAATTGATCAAATCAACATGAATGCAATTTAATTAATTTACTTGATTAATTGAGTTAATTGATCGATCAAATAAAATATAACTTGAAATGAAAACATGAATGATTAAAGTTATTTTTTTTTCTTATGGTTGTTTGATTTAAAATCAAGGTTTTTCCATAGAACTTAATGCTTTCTCATTTTAATTTTTTTGCTTGATCAATTGAAAGAATTAAATTGAGATTAGATTAAAATATCATGATCAATAGATTTTGATTAATTTAGGGAAAAATTACCATCTCATGTGAATTATCATTCTTTTGCATAAAATATAAAAAATTATATATTCAAGAAGTTAAGTGAAATCTAGTCCTAACATTCATTATAATTCTTAGTTCTTTTATAGATTAATATTTGATTGTTTTTGTCATTTATTAGCATAATTTCATTTTAAGTTTCATATTTAAACATTAGTTGTCTAAATAACATAGGTATTTGAAAATTCTAGTACTTGTTAGGTTGTTTGTTGAAAATGATATTCTGGACTATCTTTTACGACTTGCACGACAGAGTACACTTGCTGTTAGGATTTAGTTTATTTTGCCCGTGTCACATGTCTAGTACCATTCCTTGGAACAAAAACTTCTAAGGAGTCCTCACAGCACAGTTGATGTTATTTAGAGATTTTCCAAATTCATCACCATGAGTAAGAAGCAAATTAAAAGAGAAAGAAAAGGACTTTCCCAAGTACAAGTATAAAAGTACATGCAAGTATAAATAACAATAAAAGTCACCGGACCAACAATAGATGTCCAAAAGAGATATCTTTTTGCATTTTATCTAAATTTTTGGCCCAAAATACAAAAAAAAAAAAAAAAAAAACTATTTTGCTTTTTGTCAACTCAAAAGGATATCCCTTTACTTTTTTTATAAAGTTTTCGCCCAAAAATCAAATGGTTACACTTTTAATTTTTGTCAAAATTTTTTGCCTAAAACTCAATAGGGTATAAATTTAATTTTTGTCTAATTTTTTTGCCAAAAACTCAAAGGAATAATTTTTTGCTTTTTTTCTAAATTTTTCTGCTCAAAATTCAAAGAAATTCCTATTTGGTTTTTGTCTAAATTTTATGCCCAAAACTCAAGGAGTTACTACCCCTTTTACTTTTTACCTCTTTACTTTCTATCTAAATTTTTCGCCCAAAACTCAATGCAGTACCTTTTTATTTTTTGTCTAAAGTTTTAGCAAAAAACTCAAAGGGGTCTTCCTTTTATTTTTGCCTGAATTTTTTTTATTCAAAACTCAAAGGGGTATTCTTTACTTTTTGTTTAAATTTTTTTGCCTAAAACTCAAAAGGTACCCTTTTGAATTTTATCAAAATTTTTCGCTTAAAACTCAAAGGAATAACATTTGCTTTTTGTTTAATTTTTTTTTTTTAAAAACTCAAAAAGATATCCCTTTCCTTTTTATTTGATTTTTTTGCCCAAAATTTAAAGGGATAACATTTGCTTTTAGTTTTAATTTTTTTTTGCTAAAAACTCAAAGGGATACCATTTTCTTTTTATCTAATTTCTCTTCTAAAATTCCAAGGTATATCCTCTTTACTTTTCTTTTAAATTTTTCTGCCAAAAACTTAAAAGAGTACCCATTTATTTTTTGTTTAAATTTTTCTATCCAAAACTCAAAGGGATGCTCCTTTACTTTTTATCTAATTTTTTTTGACTAAAATCCAAATGGGTATCCCTTTATTTTTTGTTTAAATTTCTCACCCAAAACTCTAAAGGGCTTTTCTTTGCTTTTTGTATAATATTTTGGCCCAAAATTAAAAGGGGTGGCCCTTTTTATTTTGTCTAATATTTTGATCCAAAATTCAAAGAGGTACCTCTTTTCTTTTTGCCATTTTTTTTTAAAATCTCAAAGAGGTACCCCATTCATTTTTGTTTAAATCTTTTTGCCCAAATCTCAAAGGGGTACCCCTTTGATTTTTGTCTAAATTTTTTGCCCCAAAATCAAAGAGGTACCCATTTTCTTTTTCTCTAAATTTTTCACCAAAAACTCAAAAGCTTTTGCTATTTGTATAATTTTTTTTGCCTAAAATTTAAAAGGGTACTGTGAGAAATTTTTCTTATATCTTAACAACTTTAGTTTGTGTATACCAATAGAATTATGGGGTAATTTTGGTCTTTGAACCTTTGTTGTTTTCTTACTATTATTGAAAAAAATGGTTTTGAGTTGGGTTAAAGATATGAGATTATTAACATGAAAATGTCTCCATTAGTTTGGGATCTGGGTTTGTATTAGTTAGGATCATGTGGGTTTAAGATATGAAATTCCCTCAATTGAGATGTATTTTTCCTCAAAAGAAAGCGATTCTTGGGTTAAATGGGTTGTTTGAGGCCCCAAAAATTTAGAGTTGATCGGTCCGGGCCTTGAAGTTTTACTTAGGGTCGGGTCGATTTATGGATATGTCAATGCTTTAGGTCTCGAGTTGTTCGGATTGGATTAGATTTAACCCAAAACCAATCGGTGCAACTACCCTACCCTGCCTTCTTCTCGGATTTGGAACCCTGACCTTGCCCCTACCCTACGGCACCCCTGCTCTAACCCAATCCCCTTTCTTGGCCTCAACCGTATCCTTCTCCGCCCCCATCCTCCCTACTCTTGACCCGGCATTTTAGCCCGGCCCGAACCCTAGCCTACCTCAGCCCTTGCTCGGACTAGGCCTTCTAGCCCAAGCCCTATTCTACCTAGCCCTTTGCTCGGACCCGACCTCCTTGCCTGGCTTGAGCCCTATCCTACCCCATCCCCTGCTCACTCGATCCGGCCCTAGCCCTATCCTACCCCGCCCCTTGTTCGGACCCGCCCAGGGCCTGGCCCTAGCCCGACTAAAGCCTCTCCTACCTCGCCCCTTGCTCGGACCCTGCTCGAACTGGTCCTCGGCCTAGCCCGAGCCATATCCTACCCAGCCCCCCTGCTCCAACTGGGCCATGGCTTGAGCCCTATCCTACCCGGCCCCTGCTTGAACTGGCCCGAGCCCTATCCTACCCCGCCCCCAGCTCGGACTTAACTCGGCTTGGCCTGAGCCCTATCCTACCCAGCGCCCTTGCTCGAACCCAGCATGAGCCTTACCTGCCTTGCTCGAACCCAGCACGAGCCTTACCTACCTTGCTTGAACCCGATCCCCTAGCCTAGCCCGAGCCCTACCTTATCCCTTGCAAGGACTAGGCCCTTTGGCCCTCCCCCTACCCTACTTTTGCTCGAGCCTTAGCCCTGAAATCTTATAACCTAAACTACCTCTCCTCTAAATCCTAAACCTTAAATCTAAGCTCTAAACTAAAATCTAACCCCTAAATCCTAAATCTAAACTTAAAACTAAAACTAAAAACTAAAGACCTAAATCCTAAATAGCATGCTAACTTTAAAAAATATTTTTATAAGGAACACCTACTCAATTTTGAATTCTTTAAAAAGTATTGAATTTTTTAATCATTTCACATTGATAGAATTTTACATGTCTACAAAAGATTAAAAAAAAATTACAATGAATGCCATTTAGCCCATAAAAAAAGAGAGCAAAAATCCCAAATTCAATTAAACAGGTCATTTTTTAGTATGAAAAATACATTTTTGTCTAAGAATCAACCACAGTAATATTAAATATTCAGGTTATTAAAAAGAAAAAAATGATAACACCTGATTATCATAAGCCATATTCTAAAATTCACAGAATTCAATTATTCATCAATTTTTAATCATATTTTTGTATTAACTTTAAATCCTCCATTGTTTTTTTCTCAAGGAAACAAAGAATTTTCTCTTGAAAAGTGAAACAAAGTAAAAGAACTCTGTTTTTTGCTGCATTGTTTTTTACGTTGAATGAATTTATACGAGAAGAAAGAGAATATGAATGAATTTATACGTTATTTTTTTTGCTAGTTTTTATCGGATTTCTGTAGAATTCAAACAAAATTAAGTTTAAAGAAATAGCCTGCAACTTTTAGAAAACTTGCTTTCTCAAAGTCGGAAACAGAGTAAAAGAACTTTAAAAATAAAAAATTTAGAGAGAAATTTGAAAAATGGAGAGAGGGTTTCAAAAAAAAATGAAAAATGAAAAATGATATATTTTGTTTAAAAAAGTGACCGTTTAAATACAGAGTTTCAAAAACAAAAATGACCCTTTAAAAAAGCGTTTCAGAAAATGGAGAATTCAAATTTCAAAAAAAAATGACCGTTAATTATGGAGTTTAAAAAATTGAGCGTTAATTTTATGTCAATTTAATGCAACATGCTTTGAATCAATGGGAACGTGGAGGATAAAATGACAAAATTTGAAATCAGATTTGAATCAATCTGGCTTTTTTTTTTTGGGAAAAGAAAATCTTTCTTTTTAAGAATTATATTGATGAAATAGTGTTTTCTATTCATTTTTTTTTATGTTGTTGGAGCCTTTATCATAGTTGAAATGCTGTATAGCTCTAGTCTTCTTGCTATTGTTGGAGCTGGTGAACAGGCATTGATTTCTTACCCTTTTAGTCTTCTAGGCTCCCATCAAGTGTTTGTTTATTTATTCATTTATTTTTTTTTTAAATTTTGAGTATATGTTTTTTTTTTAACTTCAATTCTTGTTGTTCGCTTAAATTTATTGTCGCTGTTACTTTTCTTCTCAAATTTGTTTATCCATTGAAGTTATTTAATGGGAAGAACTTTTTTCTTTTTCCTTCGGTGTCCAAACTGTAATTCATGTATGATGTTTGGGACCTCAGTAGAGAGGTGAGATTGGTATTTGTGTTTGCATAGCTGTAACCAGGTAACTAGAAATCCAACCAGGTACAGCTCAAGTGTTTAATTTTGCATTTTCCCTTTCTATTTGTTAGGACTTAGTATGGTAGGATTCTTCCCAGGAATCTGTGTATGAGTTATGGCAACATTTACTATTCTGAATTAAATAACCACCCGAGCTATTGATATTGGTAAGAAATGTTATCTTAAGTTTTTGATTCTGCATTTACAATTTCAAATTTAGTTTTCAGAGTTTGATCTACTGTTTTATTACACCCTTCTCTTATCAAGAATTAATTTAAAGAGATACATGATTTCCTTGAAGCCACG
The DNA here is from genome assembly GCA_947683425.1 of Excoecaria cochinchinensis. Taxonomy (NCBI): domain Eukaryota; kingdom Viridiplantae; phylum Streptophyta; class Magnoliopsida; order Malpighiales; family Euphorbiaceae; genus Excoecaria; species Excoecaria cochinchinensis. The sequence goes on along the minus strand of CANTUQ010000167.1, from coordinate 3,437,756 downwards.
TTCACAATGATTTTATCATTTTAAATTTTGAAACTTTGCAGAAGCAGAAGATCAAGTAGTTTCCTTGGGTCAATACTACCTGATTCTGTACGTGATGCTCTGGATCCAGTTCATCATCACGTGCTTCGTAATGCATTTCCAGCAGGAGCGAAAAGGTAAAGCTATATTTGTCTAACAATTACCAGTGAAGGTGTTGGGTGGATAGTTAATAATTCCATAAGAGTACAAATATCCAACTGTACTTCAAACCTGAATTTTGCGAATTGACTGCACTATATTCGGACCAAATTTAACAATTTCCTTTTATGTGTCTAATCTCATCATTCCTTCTTGGCCTTCTTCGGTTAACCAATTTCTACTTCGGTCTTGCCCAATCTTGACATCATGAACTGATTTTATTGCTTGTAGGTGAGGTTTTTTGCTATAATCCGACTTCAGAATTTCTTTCTTTCTTCCAGTCCTTTTCAAGAAGCCATGCATATACTTCCCACTTTAGTTTTTTGGCTAATCAAATAGGCGCTACTGCAGTGAAACTCAAAGAAATCAAATTGAATATGATTTTATAGCTTTATGCATATACTTCCTACATGGTTATAGTTTGGGCTACTAAACTGGAATAGCAATCAAATTGAATGGCCAAGTTTTGTACATTTGATTCCTTTTCTTGTTATTTGAGTTACTTGAACATAGTAACCAGGATTGATATAAAATTTGAGCATATAAATCATTGATAGTAGCAATAGCAGAATGCAATGACTCTAAAGATAAAGCTTTCTCTGTTTAGAAATATTTTTGAGTTTATCTATATATGATTTTTTTTTTCTAAATTTTGTTATTAGCTCTGTCATGGACTCAATTTATTATTATTATTATTATTATTATTATTATTATAGTCATTGGTTGCTAGTATGACATTGACTAAAATGCACATTCCTATAATACATATCTTCGTTTTCTTTTAAGTTTTACGTCTTTTCCTAATCTCTTACTAATTTTTACATCTTTTCCTAATCTCTTACTTTTTTGTTAGAAAAAACATAAAAGAAAAGAATTTATTTTTATCTTCAATTGCAGCAAGTTGGGCTGTGGTTGTCAAGAAATATTTGCTTTCCGTTTTCTATCTTTCACTTTTGTATGTGTTATGATGCCTATAACCGAAATATTCTGTGTCAAGTTCTTCAGAAACTTTCTTGATCTCTATTGACATTATGCCTACTTGAAATTCAACAAATGCTTTCTCGGATTAATGCATGTAGCTGAATTGAGGACCGATCTATTGGTTACCAAGACCTTAATTGCTGAATCCTAAATTAATGATAGTTGAGTATAATAATGACACCTTTGCTTCTTTGGCAAATTGAGGGCTAAAGCAACTGGGAGGGTTATATTATATAGTTATTCAGAGAAAGATCTAATTATAATTTCAACTAATAATGTATTATTAATATTTTCTTTTCGTATATTTTTAATAACTTTTATGTTGACAAATTATCTATTTTTAATGAAAGTAATATTTCATATATCAATTTTTAAAGTTTGGTTAATCTGGTTACATTTTTGTGATACATGAACAGTTGATTTAAACCTTTAATTTTGAAAAAACTAACTGCAAACTGAACTGGATTGCTTTTTTTTTTTTGAGTTTTTTCATGACCAAATTAAACTGAATTTTATCTCGTTTCAATTCCATTATAACTAAATAGTGCACACACAGATGTAGCAGTGAATTGTTCAAAATTTAAACCTGATTAAAGGGATTCTGTGCCTTTGTATCATTTTCTGGTGATGTGCAAGATATGAGCTTACAATACTTTACACATAAAAATGCATACCAATCAGTAAGGAAGTTTTGCATGCAATAGAATTTTATTGTACTTGTCTTTCTATTGGCTTATTATATTCCTATTTTGGATTTTTCAGAGCCACCATATCAGTAATAAACTTTAATGGGTACTTCTAGGAGTACATTGTAATTATTAACAACCAAAATGAATGTAAATGGAGTCTGGAGCGCGAATTTAATCTGGTTCCAGTTGTGTCAGGTAAATGCTAAATGTTGGTTATTGAATTTTTGCATTTTTCTTCTTCAATTGTGATTTTTGATGCATTCTGGTGACATCAGATGAAGAACAACATTTTCAGATGGTGTGATATGGATTTACTATTGCCAACATTAGAGGAATATAAGGGAAAGAAGTAAAATTCAGATCTTGAATAACCACTTGAGCTATTGCTATTGGTGAGAAATGGTATATGAAGTATTTGATTCTGTATTTACAAGTTCAAATTTAGTTTTCAAAGTTTGATTTTATTATCCCCCTCTCTTATCAAGAATTAATTTTAAAGAGATACATGATTTCCTTGAAGCCTCATTCACAATGATTTCCTCATTTTAATTTCTCTCTTTCTAGGTTAAGAGTCACATTTTTAGATGGTGTGGTATGGATTTGCTGTTGCCAACATTAGAGGAATATAAGGAAAAGAAGTGAAACTCTTATCTTGAATAACCACTTGAGCTATTGATATTGGTGAGTAACGGTATCTGAGTTCAAATTTAGTTTTCAAAGTTTGATTTTATTACACCCTTCTCTTATCAAGAATTAATTTTTAAGAGATACATGACTTCTTCATTTTAATCACTCTCTTTCTAGTTTGATTTACAAGTTCAAATTTAGTTTTCAAAGTTTGATTTTATTAAACCCTTCACTTATCAAGAATTAATTTTGCAGAGGTACATGATCTCCTTGAGGCCTCATTCACAATGATTTCCTCATTTTAATCTCTCTCTTTCCAGTTTAAAAGTCAACTTCTGCGGAAGTTTTTCGGTTCCAATTTGTGTTACTGCAGTTTTGGCATAATAAAATTAAAAGCATATATGTGTTTAAGAGCTTTTTCCCATAATGTATTGGAGGATCTGTAAAGTGTGATTTGAATGTAAACTTTTGCACATTGCATTAAACAATTGGTTTGGCTTGTTATATGGGTTGTGCTGCTCAAACTAGTAATGTCATAGAGAGAAATACCTCTATCAATATGTATGATATGAACATAATAAAATTATACACTACAAGAAATTTGACTTTTTTGTGACGAATTTTTAATGACACATAAAATTTCGTCACTAATTGTAACTTACAACGACGAATTTTTTAAAACGTCACCATACTATTTATTATTGTGACGAAATTATCTTGCGTCATTTTATGTTTTAATTATCGTCACTAAAAGATTAATTTGGTGACGAAAAAATATATTTCGTCATGGTTTATTTAGGAGAGATAATTTTCCACCATTTTTTTGGAGGGAAAAAATTTAATGACAAAATAATAACTTATTGCAACGTATATAATCGTCACAAAATATTTATTTTTCGTGACGAATTATTTTTGTCATAATTAAATAAATTAGTGACGAATTATTTTTTTCATAATTAAATAAATTAGTGATAATAAAATTATTTTGTTACGAATAACATATTGATATAAATAAATATTATATTTATGACAAATAAATTTATTACAAAAAATTAATATACTGTGACGAGTTACAATTTCATCACCTTTGATATAAAAGAAAAATTTCTAATCTTTTTTCTTTTGGAGAAAAAAATATAACGGAAAAATTTACTATTTACAACATATAAATTTGTCATGAAATAATTATTTTTTTTGACATTAATTATTTTTGTCACAGTTTAATGAATTAGTGCCGATAAAATTATTTCGTCACAATAATATTATCTATAATGCCCCAAAATTTTTCGTGTTTTTATTTAATAACTTGTCACGCTAAAAATTTATCAAAAACTAGTTTTTGACGCATAAGAGGTCGAATTTCTTCTCGAAACTACCCAATTTAATTATTCAAATAACTTATTGATATATATATATATACACAAATATGTTTACATGTAATTAGACAACAAAATATTATATAGAGAGTAAATAGATAAAATAAATAAATAATTATAGCATGTATCTTTAGTTATGAGTTTAGAATTTATGGGAATTAAATGAAATAGAAAAAAAAGAAGAGGGGGAAAGACAGAACATGGGAGATCGGGGAAGGAGACCGAAAGAGAGGAAGAGAGGGACAAGGAGCGGCGGAAGGCATCGCCAGCGACCATCGACGGCGATCGGAGGTGGGGATCGGACCGTCGCAACCCGCAGCGCTGCCCCCGTAGTGGATTCTCCAGGTTCGCAGCGATGCCGTTCCAGGGAAGCGAGAGAAGAACCGTGAGCTTCTTCAGCGTTTTCTGGCCAGCACCAGCGACGATCGGTGACACGAGCAGCACGGCTGGACTCCGGGTGAGCAGACGAATCTTCCGGTGGCCGTGGATCCTCCTCACTCGCCGGCGATGAGCAGATCGGCGTGCAGAAGAACCGCAGCTGCCGACGTCGATTCCGGCTAAACGAAGGGCGATTACGGCGCGTGATCACCGGAAAAGAAACCTCGGCGCTTCAAGTTCCCTCCTGGTGGTTTCGGTGTCTCCGGTGGAGCTCCGGCGAGACTCCGGCGAGGGTGAAGAGGCCAAATTATGCAGAAAAACTCGGTATGTGGCCACCAAACTTATTTTTCTAAGTGATTTTTTCTCATAAATTAAAAATCGTTGAGAATGATTTTACTGAACACAGAATGTGAACAATACGTTGTGGATTTTTGTTGAAATTTTGGCAGTGTTGTTATGGTTACTCAATTAAATGATAAATTTAGCTACGTTAATGGAGTAATTAGTTGCATAAATTGAATTTATCAAATCATGGACAACTAGCTATTGAAAATGGATAAACTATTATGGTAATGAGTTAGATAAACTCATAGATTATAGCTATAAGTTAATGTAACAATAGTTGTATGATGAGCAGAAGACTTGGAATAATTAACGAGATAAATGGTTGCTTAAATTGAATCTGTTTGTTCAAAAAAGCTAAGTTATATATATATATTTTGGATGTAAAGAGTTTGGCTGTGGTTAAAATGTGATGCATAGAAGTTATAGTTATAAGTCCAAATGTAATGGAGATTAAACATTGGAACGATTTTAAGGTAGAGTAAAGAAATGTATCTTGATTTTTGTGAAATTCGCACTAAGTTTAGGAATATACGTATTAAGTTAGGATGCAATTGCTGAGGACAAGTGAAGGTTAGCTGTTAGTTGGAAATTTAGACCAGCTAATTAATTATAAATTGGTAAATTTTGCTAATGAAATAGATCATGTATATTAAGCTTAAATAAGACCTGTGCGAATGAGTGTGTATTTTAAAGCGAATGCATGAATGAGGCATATTCCAAGTAAATTTTTAATGTATGTATATTTATATGTATGCATGTATGTGGGTGGATGTGTATAGTATTTATGTGTTAATGGGATTATCTTTGACAATATGGAGCAAAATGTATACTGACATTAATTGCTATTAATCTAATTTTTTTTTATGAATTTACCTAGCTGACATATTGATGTGATTAAAATATTTCAGTAATATATGAAAATCAATAGTGTATATATATATATATATATGAAGTGAAGAGTAATTGAAAATAAGTTTGAAAGTTGAAAGTTTAAGATAGATAATATGTTTTGAATGACAGGTAAATAACTAGATGGTTAGTTGAGGATTTATAATATGTGTCATTTTAATAAAATGAAATTTAATGTAAATCTATAAAGATAGGATGGAATCTAACATGAAGAAAATGAATCAAAATAAGTGAGTAAGAGTTGATAAGAAAATATAAAGTGAAAAAGGGTCTCAAATCCTAGGAGTTTATGGTACTTGTAAAAGTATGTGGAATAACAAGTAAAAAGGGAATAACAGAAGGAAATAAATAAATTGATGATTAAAAGTGTAATTTAGTATAAAAAGTTACAAGTAAAGGACAAAGTATTTTTAAGCGGACTCATGGTAAGTGAATGAATTAGAGAAAGTGAGTGTACTTAACAAATAAAGAGTACTTAACGGGATGAATGTCGATTGAATTCTCCAATGTAAGTTTTATATACTTGTGCATTTATTTTTGCAATGTTCAATGACATGAAAATAGTTGGAAATATTTGAAAATAGTTGCAGATTTTTACATTGGTTTTTATGTTTTCTTGTTTTATTCTAATGGGCAAATTTAAATGGTAAAGATTATGTATGTTTTACTTGTATTTGATTTTGAAACTCTTTGACTTGCTTGGTATCTCATGTTTTAGTGATTTTTAATTTTGTAGTTCTTTAATTTAGGTTCATTCCAAACTGTTCAATTGATAGCGATGTTTATGAATTTTCAGGTAACAAGTGTAACTTCTCTTTTATTTATGTCAATGTGATACTTGTGCATTTATTTTTAGCCGATAGTTTTGATGAATTAATATTATACCTTTGTATTTTGTATAATTGAATTGAGTACTGAAATTGGATGATATAAGTATATTATAAGATATGGTGTGTGAGATTGGATCTAAATTGGAGGATGGGCAAACTTGTGTTGGAGTTTGAATTGAAGTGGGGTGAATAAATATATGATTATTTGAAATGTAAAGATTTTATTGATTATAGGGGGATAGGCAATATTATAAAGGAAATTATGCCGAAATTTCGGTAAATTATGTGACATATTTGTATTTTGATTGAATGAATAATAAAACTAAGTAGCTATAGCGCTGATGGGTATAGTGAAAGGATAAAAAAAATAATTACCTGAATTTCGCAATAATTTGAAGAGTAGTTTAAGAAAATCAAGTAATCGTGCAGTATCGTTGGAATCGTAGTGTGTATAAATGAAGGGTATTACATGATTGAGTTTTTTTTATCTAATATAAGATTTTTTTTTTTTGCAGGAACAGGATGTAAATTTTGAAGTTTCAACAGATTTTATTTTTTGATTAGGATGCAAATTTAATTTTTTGTACTAGACAGTATGTTTTTTTTAATTAACCTTTTATTTGAATAAATACATTATATTATATTTTCTTTAGAAATTTAATTGATTGTATGACATTATGATATTAATATTGTAATAAAAAAATATAATTTAATGACAATAAAAAATTGTCACTAAAACTATTTTTTGTGACAATTATTTTTATCCCTATTTATGTCACTAAAATGTAACGTAGTATGATGATTTATATTTATCGTTAATACACATTATTTTAATGACGAAATCATTTTTCGTCACTTAAAGTATTAGATTTAGTGATGAAATTAAATATTTTATGACGAAAATTATATTTATTTATAACGATAATTACGTAATCAATGCTTAATGGTTTTAATCAGAAGTAGAGTTTCTTAATTAAAAATATTTAATTTCGTGACGAATTTTAAATTTGTCATAAAAAATACCAATGTTTAGTGACGATAAACAATATATTGTGACGAAATATAATTTTATTTACGACATAATTTTTGTTATGAAAAGTAAGAACTAAAGATGACGATAATCATTTTCGTCACAAAAAATATACTTACGGTGACAAAAAAGTAAATCGTCACGTAAACTTTTATGTTACGCGCCTACCGTTACGTTCTCTGTGACGATAAAAAATCGTCACCTTATCTTTTCAGCGACGAAAAATGAATTTTTCATGACAATTTTTTGCGTCATAAAAAGTATAATTTCTTATAGTGATATTAAACATCATGAAAGATAAAAGTATGGTTAAAACATTGGGTTGGATTTCGTAGAAGGGAAACCAATCTTTAAAAACTGTATGTGTCTATACTGAAATTGTTAATATGATACTGCTTCTGTTCGATTTATAGTTCAGTCTTATATATTTTGTATATTTTAATGAATTTGAAACTGATTTTGATTTTCCACCCCTTAATCGCTGCAGGCTTATTATTGTTTTGCAAGAAAAAACTTACATTTATGAATTAAAATAGTCTTGTAATATTGGACATTATTGATACATTTCCAAATATAAAAGGTGATGTCATAAGTCGTCGTTTTTTACATTTATATTAGCATCCACACTTTTGTTTTGCTTTATTTTTTAAGCCTTTGGCACTTATATATGCTAAGTTGGAAATTGATATTGACATATCGTGAGTTTTATTCCTTCTGGGAAGAATGAACTAATTCAGTTTGGATCCACAATCTTATTAGTGTGGATATCAAACTGCAAAGGTAAAAAGCTTTTGGATTGCCTAACTGCATGATGTGTATTCCAAAACTCATGTATCTGAGAAACCTAAATTTTTTTGATTGTGATGAAAATATTTGTAGTATTTTGAAGTTATTGAACGTTAAATTTCTAATTTGTATTTCTTTTGGGTACCCTCTTGTATAATTGTGTGTCCTGAGTTTTGTTCCTAATTTTTAGATCTCTATTGAATGACAGAACACTCGAACCAAGATATTGATGTTGTCGGTAGGATATGAGTTGCATTAAAAATAACTCTTGAAGTTGCATGAAATGACCAAGGGCTGGGAAGATATGTATCTTTCAATCACTATCTTGGTCCAGGCTTGTCAATGTTTGTGGATAAACTTTTTCTTCTTCTTACTAATTGTTCAAGTAAATTTTGATCCCATTTCTTTTTCTAGAATGCATGTTCTTTCTTTCAACTTTCTTTTTTTGAATGTGGAAATTAAAGTGTTGGGGCCATTGCAATTTCTATTTTCCCAATAAGTGTTTGCAAAGAAAATACAGGAGATAAGTGGTGGAGTTATTTACTTTTAGAAGTTACAGATAATAATGTTAATTTTGTAATTTCACTGGACTAGCCTCCATGAATTTTTTTTTTTCATTTTCTTTTGCATTATTGGCTGTGCATGAATAAGACCATTTTTTAGTCAACATTGAAATTTATTATTTGTTCCTCTGGACTCTGTGCATTCTCTCCAAATTTTGATGGCTGCTTTTTGGCTCTTCATGCAAGTACGACAAAAGGATTGATTTTGGTGTACAATGTCATGGAGTTTCTGTTGCATTGTGAGGTAGATGTTTATTTATTTATTTTAGTTTTTTTTTTTGGGAGAATGAATATTGAGTGATGGAATTCAATCTCTAGATCTTTCTATGTTCTTTACAAATTTCATTTTTTGCCAATTTTCTCCCTATCTTTTAATATTTGTAAAGCTATTAGTGAGCAAGATGTCAAATTTTGGCTTATTAATTTATGCAATGATTTTATCAGTGTCAACAGGTAAGTTTCATTAGCACACCATACTATCAGTCATGAAAAATTGTGCTCATTTATCCCATGCTATAGTTTATTTTGAATTTGTGCTTTCTGGTCTAATTTTGGGCTCCAATCACCTTATGTTTGTCCATGATCATTTTAAACAATGAACCATGATAACAAATGACTGCTTTATTTTTTTTTCTTGTCCCTGTAACGGATGAATTGCAATTAGAAATGAATCTTTGCCTAAATAACAAAAAGGATTTTCACCTTTTTTCCTTTGTAAAAGTATTATCAAATAGCATGATGTAAAATCTTCTCAAGCACCTTTTGGTTTTTTCTTCAAAAGTTTGCCACTTTTTCCCTGAACTGTCACCGAGTGCTTTGCAATTTGCATGAGTTTCCTTTCATTAACAATCAATCTTGTTATATCTATTGATTTCTATGAGTGGAAACATACTTCTTCATGTGTATTATTTTCTTACTCAAAAATATTTTTTTGTTGTTCTGACTAGCTGGATCTCAACTACTTTTTGAAGTTAATGACCCGCAATCACATAGGATTCCTTGTGCAGGTATTTTCTTAGATATTTACTTTCAAGTTCCTTCATTTTCCTAGGAATTTTGTTGCTTCCTTGAACCGAATGATAATTGGACACATATTTATTTTACTTTCATATTTTTGGTTTTTTGGCATTTCTGCATGTATTTAATGAATAAATTTTCAGATAGATGCTCTTCGAATGGAATGTACATTGCAATAGCATCTGAACAGGGAACCATTATCAGAGTCAACCTATAGCAGTCTATATAAGGATGTGACCATAAACATAGCCTGCATATGTTTTGCGTGGGATAAGTAGAGTGGAACTTCATTCTTAGATACTATTGATTCACAAAATTTGCAACACAAAATTGCCTGTGAAACCATATAAATGACTTTGACTTGCTAAAATAATAATATCTGGAAGCTAGAGAAAATTGAGATGAAACAAAAATTCAGGGTAGTTCTTTTTTAATTTTCTCGCACGAATACAAGTTGTATGGATAACCAGGTCCGTTGAGGAGTTGATGTTTTGTCTCTAAAGAGATAATGTAACAATATACTATCCATGTGTTTTTTTTTTGTTATTATTTCGTTAATGTTGCTGTTTTCTCTGTTCGGAGTAAACTTGATAACATTTTTGTGGTAGATCCTTAAGTGGAACCATCTGATAGCTAAGCCAGTTGTATGCTATGAATATATTTGTGATTCATACCCATTTTCATTTTCTCTTTCCCCTTTTATTGTTTTGATTCATCTTGAAGTAAATTGCAAACATTACAAATATACAAGTATATCGTTCAACATATGCACAAAACTGAAAAACCATCCATCATTCTCAGCAATATCTCCCACTAACCTCTGATTAAAAACATGAAGAGAACCTGAAGACCTTGCAGCTACAAGAATGTCCGGAAGGTTTATATATTTGTAATGTTTGCAATTTTTTGAATGTGGCTATGTAGTGTTTAGTTTGTTTCTACAGTGCCTTCATATATAAGATATAACACTCCGATACCCCATTTGAAAGGATACCGGAGCGCTATGCTCACACGGCATACAAACATACACAATTCATATACAATACAAATACCTAAATGCGTATAAGCAGAAGCAATCAATAGGCAAAAGAACATGGAACCATAATAAATATATATAACAAATTATACATTACTTGCAAAATTACAGAAAGGTCTGATTAAAAACATGAAGAGAACCTGAAGACCTTGCAGCTACAAGAATGTCCGGAAGCTTTATATATTTGTAATGTTTGCAATTTTTTGAATGTGGCTATGTAGTGTTTAGTTTGTTTCTACAGTGCCTTCATATATAAGATATAACACTCCGATACCCCATTTGAAAGGATACCGGAGCGCTATGCTCACACGGCACACAAACATACACAATACATATACAATACAAATACCTAAATGCGTATAAGCAGAAGCATTCAATAGGCAAAAGAACATGGAACCATAATAAATATATATAACAAATTATACATTACTTGCAAAATTACAGAAAGGTTTGATTAAAAACATGAAGAGAACCTGAAGACCTTGCAGCTACAAGAATGTCCGGAAGGTTTATATATTTGTAATGTTTGCAATTTTTTGAATGTGGCTATGTAGTGTTTAGTTTGTTTCTACAGTGCCTTCATATATAAGATATAACACTCCGATACCCCATTTGAAAGGATACCGGAGCGCTATGCTCACACGGCATACAAACATACACAATACATATATAATACAAATACCTAAATGTGTACAAGCAGAAGCATTCAATAAGCAAAAGAACATGGAACCATAATACATATATATAACAAATTATACATTACTTGCAAAATTACAGAAAGGTCCTTAAATATATATGCCACTATACCAAAAAAAATTACATGATAAAATGATATACAAAATATAGGAGCTGAAATACAAAAAAAAAAAATAATAACTCACTCTTAGTGGCCGACCTTGCAAATACTCTACACGAACCGGGCCCTGGCTTGACCCTTGGGACAAGGATCCCCTCGGGCCCGACCCTATCCCACCCCCTCCTCGGCTTGGGCCTGACCCTATCCTACCCCCGGACCAGGCCCTGACCCTATCCTACTTCCCCGGACTAAGCCCCCTAGGGCCCCACTAGACCCTCCCTCCCCCCCGCCCCCCGGGCCCCACCCCCCTCCTCGTCTTGGGCCTGACCCTATCCTACCCCCCGGACCAGGTCCTGACCCTATCTTACCCCCCCGGACTAGGCCCAGCCCTACCTATCCTACCCCCCCGGACCAGGCCCAGCCTGACCTATCCTACCCCCCGGACCAGCCCAGCCCGACCTAAACCTATCCTACCCCGCCGCCGCCCCGCCTCGGACTAGGTCCTGGCCCGACCATATTCTACCGGGGGGTCGGGGCCTGGCCCGGTCTGACCCTATCCGACCCCCTCCCTAGACCAGGCTCCCCCCCGGGCCCGGCCCGACCCTATCCTACCCCCATCCCCAGACCAAGCCCGACCCTATCCTACCCCCCTCCCCAGACCAGGCCCGACCCTATACCCCCCTCCCCAGACCAGGGCCCGACCCTATCCTACCCCTCCTACTTGGACCAAGCCTTGGGGCCGGGATCTAACCCCCCTATCTTCCCCCCCCCCCCCCCGAACGAGGCCACGAGGCCACCATGGCCAGACCTATCCTACCCCCCCCCCCCACCAGGGCGCGACCCGGCCAAGGTAGCCCTACCCCCCGGGGCCCTATCCTAGCCCGCCCCTAACCTCTAAACTACATTTTCTCTAAATCTTAAAAATCTAAGCCCTAAACTAAAATCTAACCCTAAATCTTAAATGTAAACTAAAATCTAACCCTAAATTTTAAATTTAAACTAGAAACTAAAAACCTTAATCCTACATAGCTTGCTAGATTTAAAAAATTTTTAAAATATCTTTTTAAGTAACACACTCAATTTTGAAATCTTTTTTAAAAAATATCTTTAAAAAATATTGAAAATTTTAACCATTTCATATCGATAGAATTTTACATTTCTACAAAAGATTAAAAAAATATATTACACTGAATGTCATTTAGCCCATAAAAAAGAGAGCAAAATCCCAAATTTAATTAAACAATAAATTTTTTCAGTATCGATACTGCTCTTTTGTCTTAAAATCAACCACAATAACATTAAATATTCAGGTTATTAAAAAGGAAAAAAATTATAAAACCTTACTGTCATAAGCCGTAATATAAAATTCTTAGAATTCTAGTATTCATCAATTTCCAAATAATAAAATGTGTAATTTTGGTTAATTAGCATTAATCTCCAGCAATTCAAAATCAACAAAAATCGAATACAAAGAACCAAGTAGGAAAAGCAACAAAGGCAGAAATATAATTTTTTGTTTGTTAATCTTCTAGACTAAGAAAGTTCCATAAAAAAAAAAAGATAAATTTGTGGTACCCTCGTATCAATAATTAAACCGAAATGGCGTAGAGAAAATTACAAATAATTCGGTTCGCTCACCTCAAATTTAGAACCCGGAACCTTGAGCAATTCCCCTCTTCCCTACTTCAGTCATTTGGCTTCCGGTGAAAAGCCAAATTTTCCTCGCACCCACCGTAACTTGCCTGCATATTTTATCATTTAAATCATTAGGCTTTAGGCCGTTAGTAAAAGTTGAAGTCAAGCACATAGCGTCATTACGCCATCTTTGCACCTTTTTTTTCCACTGAAAACCCTAAATATCATTCACTTTGAACATTACAAGCACAAGCCCCCCGAGTGTCGAGGCAATTTATCTCTCAAAATTTGTGATTTTTTTAAGAAAAAAAAATATGTTGTATCTTCGTCTCTCTGTGAATATATAAGCAAGGACGCACCATGAATGCCTCTATAATAGGTGAGCTCTTTCTTTCTTTCTGTTAAAATTTGGATTTCATATGTGAAAAAAAAAATTACCTGTGAAATTTGGTGTCTTGGTTGTAAGATCCATTGTCGTGGCACTCTTCTTTGTTCCTACTTAATTTTGAAAACAAGAGAAGAATTGTAAGAATTTTGAAAACCAGAAAATTAGGGAGAATTTTGAAAAATGGAGAGAGGGTTTCGAAAAAATGGAGAATGAAAAACGGAGAGATGGTTTATAAAAGATGACCTTTTTTAATTACAGAGAAAGAAAAAGACCCTTTACAAAAGGTTTCAGAAAATGGAGAATGCAAAATACCCAAATTTTCTAACAAAAAGACCATTGTAGAGTTTAAAAAAAAATAACCGTTGTAGAGTTTGAAAAACAATGGCCATTATAGAGTTTAAAAAATAAAATGTCCTTTAAAATTAGATTTGGATGTCGAACAATAAACACCTCTTGCTTCTCGAAAGGTTTACTGAAGCATAGCAACTCTCCAAATTCTGGATCCTACAACGGTTTTTCCATTAAGGGCTGAGTCCGCTAATGGTGGAAAGAGAACAAATCAGTTATTTGAATCTTCTTCTCCATCACTAGGAAATCAGTTACGAGTAGCCACTCCTCTAATTACCCTATTTGAAAAGTTTGAGCTGAATTGTCCTCCTCTTCATTGATCACCCGTAGGTTATATATACAAATTCAAGTATTCGAATACAGCTGAAGATATATCTCATACAACAAACTAACCAATCGTAACAAATTATATCTAAAAATAAAACCCAACCAATAAATATACAGCTAGCTAATTCCAAACCAAGTCAAACTCAATAACCAATAACATAACCAATTCAGTTAAACACAATTATATATACTCTGTCTCGAATACCCTCCCTCAAGTTGGTGTATGAGGATTGCGAACACCCAACTTGCGAAGTAAAAATGTGAACTGTTCTCGACCCAAAGCCTTGGTTAGAATATCCGCCAATTGATCACTACTGCGAACATAAGCTGTATCAATGACACCCTTCTGTATCTCATCACGCACAAAATGGCAGTCCACTTCTATATGTTTTGTGCGTTCGTGGAAAACAGGGTTGGCAGCGATGTGTATGGCTGCTTGACTGTCACAAAACACCTTTGCTGAGCCATGATGAGTAACTCCTAAGGACAGCAACAATCCCTTAAGCCATTTGAGTTCACAAACTGTGGCAGCCATGGAACGATACTCTGCCTTTGCCGAAGAACGAGATACCATGTGTTGTTTCTTTGTCTTCCAGGAAATGGGAGAGCCTCCTAGAAATATAAAATATCCTGTAAGTGATCGTCGAGTTAGTGGACAACCACCCCAATCTGAATCACAATAAGCATTGAGCTGAAAAGTGCAATCAGCTTGGAGAAGGATTCCTTGCCCAGGACTCCCTTTCAAGTAGCGTACAATACGTAAAGCTGCTTCCCAATGTTCCTTCCGTGGCTGTTGCATAAACTGAGCCAAAATATGAACAACATATGATAATTCAGGGCGAGTCAAACTCAAATAAATTAAACGTCCCACTAGCCGTCGATATTGTTCAGGATCTTCCATTAATTCACCTTTAGCAAGTGCAAGATGATGATTCTGCTCCATAGGGAAATTTGATGGTCGAGCACCTAACAAGCCTACTTCATTAATTATGTCTAACGCATATTTTCGTTGGCATAGAAAGATCCCTTCGGCATTTCTAGCTACTTCAACACCCAAAAAATATTTTAATGCACCCAAATCCTTCATATGGAAGTACTGACTCAAATATGATTTAAATGCATTGATTAAGTTGCTCTTATTGCCAGCAATTATAAGATCATCAACATATACCAGGACAACCAATTGCATATCACCTTGAAGCAAAGTAAACAAGGAATAATCGGAATACGATTGTACAAATCCATACCGTTTCAATGCCTCAGCCAATTTTGCAAACCAACAGCGAGGTGCTTGTCTCAATCCATAAAGAGACTTTCTCAAGTGGCACACTTTTCCAGGATGATGTGTGTGAAAATCGGGTGGCATCTTCATGTAAACTTCCTCTGCCAAATCTCCATGAAGAAAATCATTATGAACATCCATTTGATGAAGTTCCCATCCTTTAGCCGCTGCCACCGAAAGGAATGTACGTACCGTAACCATCTTTGCTACTGGCGCAAATGTTTCATTATAGTCAATCCCTTCCACTTGATTGTTGCCTAGAATCACCAAGCATGCTTTATATCACTCAATCGTTCCATCTGAGTTATACTTAATTTTGTATACCCACTTGCATCCAATCGCTGTCTTCCCTTGTAGCAGATCAACAAGTGTCCAAGTTCCATTCTTTTCAAGTGCAGCAATTTCTTGTTTCATAGCTTCTCTCCATCGAACATCCTTTATTGCTTGATGATAAAACTTGGGCTCGACATTGGCTGTTATGGCTGCTAAGAAAGCTTGATGCTTGGGTGAAAAATTAGTGTAATTCACATACTTAGCTAAGTCATAGGACATACCTGAGGATGGTGCTGGTTTGGATGAATTGGCTGAGGGGCTAGTATCTTTGCTTTGTGCTAAATAAGTCACAAAATCCTTCAGCCGTGTAGATTGTTGTTTTGACCGAAGACCACGCCCAAGTTCCTTCTCACCTTCTATTTCATCCACGTTCTCCGACCTGAACTCTCTTTCTGCATCTCCCTCCCTTACTTCGGCACCATCATCTTGTGCACACTCCAAGTGCTCATTTTCTTCTTCACCAATATCAGTTTGCCCACTGTCATCTGCTTCTATTTCACCTTCTACTTCATCTTCGAAGCATTCATTTACTTGAAGTTGCTTAGATGTGAATTTATGCTTGTTAACTTGAGTGTGATTAGCTGCATAAGGAAACTCATCTTCACAGAACACAACATCTCGAGATACAAAATAATTTCTTGTTTCTAAATCATACAATCGCCATCCCTTCTGACCAAATGAATACCCCACAAAAATACACCGATTACTTCTACTAGCAAATTTATCTTTTGCCTGGTTCAAATTCTTTGCATAGCACAAACACCCGAAAGTACGAATGTAGTTATAAATGGGAGGCTTACCATACAACACTTCATAAGGTGTTTTTCCTCCTAGAAGTTGAGAGGGAGTTCGGTTGATTAAATACCCAGCAGTCAACACACATTTGCCCCAAAACTCAATTGGTAAGTTGGCTTGAAACTTCAAAGCTCTTGCCACATTAAGTATATGACGATGCTTCTTTTCCACTCGTCCATTCTGTTGCGGAGTTCCCACACATGAAGTTTGATGAATTATCCCATTTTCAGAAAAATAACTTTTCAACCTTAGGAACTCGGTTCCATTATCGCTTCTGACTATTTTAACATTCTTGTCAAATTGTCGATGAACCATGGCAATATAGTTTTGAAAAATATGTCCTACTTCAGTTTTATCCATCATCAAATATATCCACACACATCTAGAACAATCATCGACAATCGTGAGAAAATAGGAGGCATTACAAGAACTTGATACTCTATAAGGTCCCCATAAGTCACAATGAACAAGTTCAAATATTTCACTAGCTTTATTCCCACTAGAACAGAATACTTCTCTAGTTTGTTTAGCTTTGAAACAAGTATCACAATTTTTATTCGAAACTAATTTACTCTTAATACCAGGAATCAATCCTACTATCTTTGAAGATGGATGTCCCATCCTCCTATGCCAAAGATCATAGGAATCCACCATCCGAGCTTGCAGTGCTTGAACCAGTGACTCTTTCTTGAAATAATACAGCCCCTTGCATCGTTGACCCGCTCCAATCACCATCCTCGAAATGCGGTCCTGTATTAAACAAAGCTTATCAGTGAATAACACATTACATTTTAATTTATCAATTAATTGTGACACAGAAATTAAGTTGCAATGTAATCCTGGAGCATGAAGAACATTTTCTAACTGCATGTGCTTTCCCATTTGAAGTGATCCTTCTTGCAACGCTACTATTTGATTCCCATTAGGTAAACCAATAGGGTAACCTAATATCCTTTTCAAGCTAGTTAGATATTCTGAATTTCCTGTCATATGTTGAGTAGCTCCGGAGTCAATTATCCAAGCAAAATTTTCCTTACCAGTCATCTTTTCATCATTCCCTGGTTTACATGTGTTCAGCAAGCTAAGAACAGCCGCCCATTGTTCTTGTGTCAAATCTCCGGGATTTGCAAGATTCTTTGTTTCTTCAGCTGATTGCCCAATGACTTGAGCAGCATTAACTCGAGTTCCACCTCTTCCTCTTCCTGAAGACTTGCCACGACCTCGTCCTCCATGTTGTCTTCCTCGACCTCGACCAGGTGTTTTTGGTCGATCTCCCCACCAATCAGGATATCCAATTAATTGAAAACATCTCTCAGCATCATGCCCTTCTCGGTTGCAGTGTGTGCAAACAATACTTTTATCCTTAGTTCCAGTATTGGTTTAAACCATAAAACTGACAGTCTCGCCTTTTATTTCTCTGCCTCTGGACACATTCCAAACTCTTTCCTCTTGACACATCAAGGAATATGCCTTACTCACACAAGGCAGTGGAGTAGTGCTCAGAATGTTTGATCGAACTGTACTGTATACATCATCTAATACCATTAGAAATTGATGCAGCTTTTCTTCTTCTCGTTTCTTAGTTAATTCGATTGCAATGTTGCACTTACAGCCCCCACACTTACATGCTGAAATCACGTCATAGTTGGCCATCTCTTCCCACAATTGCTTCAATTTGGCATAATAATTCATGAGTGAAAGTCCTTGTTGTTTGCAATTAGCAAGCTCTGCTTTCAGCTGCTGTACCCGTGCACCATCAGTCACTGAAAAACAATCTTTAATATCTTCCCATAAATCTTTTGCAACTTCCATGTGAGTCAGAGTAGATCTCACTGTTGGAGCGATTGTGTTCATTATCCATGATACAAGCATGGAATTCACAGTCCACCAATCTTCTAACTCGTCACCATCTTTATCAGGTTTTGTCACAGTTCCATTGATGAAACCAAATTTTTTCTTGGCTCGCAATGCAGTTCTGACCAAACGAGCCCATTCATCATAATTATCTTCTTTCAATTGCACCTGGGTTATTATATTTCCAGGATTATCATTAGAAGATAGAATGTACACTGATTTCTTTCCTTCACCAGCTATTGATGATTTTTTTTTTGGACTAATCAGAGATCTGATGGCTCTGATACCATGAAAAGTTTGAGCTGAATTGTCCTCCTCTTCATTGATCACCCGTAGGTTATATATACAAATTCAAGTATTCGAATACAGCTGAAGATATATCTCATACAACAAACTAACCAATCGTAACAAATTATATCTAAAAATAAAACCCAACCAATAAATATACAGCTAGCTAATTCCAAACCAAGTCAAACTCAATAACCAATAACATAACCAATTCAGTTAAACACAATTATATATACTCTGTCTCGAATACTATTCTTTGCGCTTCCTTCAATGAAGACAATAGGTAATATTAATATTTATCTTAACATTAACCAATTTCTTCAGTTTCACTCTTTTCTACTATTAATTTCACATATGTATATATATAATTTTCTGTAATTGTATATAGTGATTTTTCGGTATCCACTCGGGATGAATTCAAAATATTCGATCCCACGTCGGGATGTGTCTGTTATGAACGAGGCATGTTTCAGTGTTTAAATTTCTCTGGCCTTTTTTTTTTGGAAAAGAAAATCTTTCTTTTTAAGAATTATATTGATAAAATAGTGTTTTCTATTTGTTTTTGAAGCTATTGGAGCTTTTATCATAGTTGAAATGTTGTATAGCTCTAGTCTTCTTGCTATTGTTGGAGCTGGTGAACAGGTATTGCTTTCTTACCCTTTCAGTCCTCTAGGCTCCCATCTCCTATTTATTTATTTATTCATTTATTTTTTTGAATTTTGAGTATATATTAATCCAAAATGGTGCTGTTGAACTGCAAGCAGCCTTCTTTGTCACCTCGGTATCCCTGTTTGTTCAATATTACCACTGGAACTGCTCTCCGGTAATTGAATTTTTTAACTTCAATTCTTGTTGTCCGCTTAAATAGAAAAAGCTATATGATTTATTGTCACTGTATATGATTTATTTTCTCCTCAAATTTGTTTATCCATTGAAGTTATTTAATGAGAAGAACTTTTTTCTTTTTGCTTCAGTCTCCAAACTGTAATTCGTGTATGATGTTTGGGACCTGAGTAGAGAGGTGAGATTGGCATTTGTGTTTGCATAGCTGTAACCGGGTAACTAGAAATCCAACCAGTTACAGCTCAATTGTTTAATTTTGCATTTTCCCTTCCTATTTGTCTGGAGTTAGTATGGTAGGATTCTTCTCAGGAATCTGTGTATGACTTATGGCAACATTTACTCTGAGTTAAATAACCACTTGAACTATTGATATTATTGAGAAATGTTATATGAAGTTTTTGATTCTGCATTTACAATTTCAAATTTAGTTTTCAGAGTCTGATCTACTGTTTAATTACACCTTCTCTTATCAAGTAGAATTAATTTTGAAGAGATACATGATTTCCTTGAAGCCTCGTTCATAATGATTTCCTCATTTTAGATTTTGAATTTTTGTATCAAGTAGTTTTCTTTGTTTAATCCTACCTGATTCTGTACATGATGCTTTGGATCCAGTTCATCATCACGTGCTTCATAATGCATTTCCAGCAGGAGTGAAAAGGTAAAGCTATATTTGTCTAACAATTACCAGTGAAGGTGTTGGGTGGATAGTTAATAATTCCACAATGAGGAGGAGGAACAATACAATGTAATTCATCCCACAGCTTGAACAGCTTAGTGAAATATACAGAGACAGAATTATTACCCTGAGTTGTAGCATTGAGCTCTCTCTTTATTTGATATCTCATAGGACCGTTGGATTCCCCAAATCGCCTCTCCAATTGGTCCCAAAGATCTTTAGTTGAGGTTGCATACACAAAAGAATCATACAAATCCTTTGATAAAGAACTTAAAATCCATGAGATAACCAGTGCATTATTCCCACACCAATCCTCAAAATCATTAGAATTTTCATCAGGTTGAGGTATCTTTCCAGTCACAAACCCTAATTTTCTCTTTGCAGCTAGAGCTAACTTCATTGATTTACACCAGGTGCGATAATTTGTACCAGTCAAAGGTGCAGAAACTAATGACGTACCGAGATTATCCGAAGCAACTGTCATCGAAGCATGAGTAGAGTTAACCATTATGATCGATTAAAAAACATAACAGAAAGTTGAAGAGTAAAAGTGAATCTTGATCATAGTAAATCAAGATCAAAATACAATCAGAGAAGCACAAAAAATCTCAATAATTGATTACAGAATAAAACAATTGAAGATTGAAAAGCTATGAACAAGCTTAATCTTGCTTTGATACCATGTTGAATAACAGAAGCAATAAGCAGAAAATAGAGGAGAAGAAGAAGAGGAAAAGAAGTAAAAAGGAAATAAAATCTCGTATATTAAACATCAAGCCAAAAAGTGCTTTTATATACAAGCTAAAACAATGAAAAGAATAACTTGTGTATATAATAAATGCTTACATGACTTATAAATAAACTCAACATTTTCATTATCATTCATCTGACATTTATTTATTTTTTTGTTATTTTTTATTTTTGCATAAATCTAGATAGCCTATGAATGTCTATGATGTATCATCCATGTCTAGTACCATTCCATGGAACAAAAATTGGAGTCCTTATAGCACCAATGTTGATAGGGTGTGATTTTATAATATGTTTAGGGTGTTTTGGTTTAAGTTAAATGTTATTTTGTTGATTTAACGCAGGTTTTTCTTATGTTTTTGCATTTGTTTTGAATTATTATTTTTTTTTGTTAAATATGTATTTTTGTGTTAGATTTTGGTAACTTAAAAGAATTATCGTGTGTAATATGCTTGAGTGGACAGTAGCTTACAAAAAAAATGAGATAAAAGCAACAACCAAAGTAATGTTCAATTTTGGTAGAGAAGTAAGAGCTGACCAAAGTTGGGACCAAAGCAATACCCAGCTTTGGTCTCAGCTTTGGTCCGTAGTTCAGATGAATTTTTAATTTCTTATTTTGGACAAACTTCTTTTTTAAACAAGACTCTTAAAAAGCGATAAAAGAGGGGGACAGCTGCACAATTAAAAGGGGACTTCAAAACGTAATTTAAGGGCAGGAACATAAGGAGAAAACACAAGAAAAACACATTGATCGTGGGAAACAACAAGACGTAACAGAGAAGAAAGTAAGGGGTGATTTGCTATGGCTAACTCCAGATCGTGTTCTTCTTCCCCTTCCTCTGTTCTATAATCTGCTATTAGCAGTCTACTTGTGTTCTTCATAGTGTTCTTCTTCCTTCTTTATTTTATTTTCTTTTGTTATTATATTGTGTAGGATGGATTTTAGTTTTGCTTTGGATTTATACTATCACAAACTAATTTCATTGTTAGGGTTATGATGAATCTTTACTTTAAAATTATATAGTTATTTTTTTTTTATGTATAAGATTGATTTTCTGGTATGAGATTATATTTTTATTGAGATTAATGCTTGTTAAATTGATCAAATCAACATGAATGCAATTTAACTAATTTACTTGATTAATTGAATTAATTGGTTGATCAAATAAAATATAACCTGAATTGAAAATATGAATGATCAAAGTTATTTTTTTCCTTCTGATTGTTTGATTTAAAATCAAGGTTTTTTCATAGAACTTAATGCTTTCTCATTTCAGTTTTTTTACTTGATCAATTGAAAGAATTAAATTGAGATTAAATTAAAATATCATGATTATTAGATTTTGATTAATTTAGGGAAAAATCACCATCTTATGTGACTTATCATTCTTTTGCATAAAATCTGAAAAATTATATATTCAAGAAGTTAAGTGAAACCTAGTCCTAACATTCATTATAATTGTTAGTTCTTTTATAGATTAATATTTGATTGTTTTTGTCATTTATTAGCATAATTTCACTTTAAGTTTCATATTTAAACATTGGTTGTCTAAATAACATAGGTATTCGAAAATTTTAGTATTTGTTAGGCTGTTCGTTGAGAATGATATTCTGCATTATCTTTTACGACTTGCACGACAGAGTACACTTGCTGTTAGAATTTAGTTTATTTTGCCCGTGTCACATGTCTAGTACCATTCCTTGGAACAAAAACTTCTAAGGAGTCCTCACAGCACAGTCGATGTTATAAAAGTAAATTAGAAGCAAATTAAAAGAGAAAGAAAAGGACCTTCCCAAGTACAAGTATAAAATTACATGCAAATATAAATAATAATAAAAGTCATCGGACCAACAATAGATGTCCAAAAGGGATATCTCTTTGTATTTTATCTAAATTTTTCGCCCAAAATACAAAAAAAAAAATACTATTTTGCTTTTTGTCAACTCAAAAGGATACCTCTTTACTTTTTGTATAAAATTTTCTCCCAAAAATCAAACGGTTACACTTTTACCTTATATCTAAATTTTTTTGCCTAAAACTCAATAGGGTATAAATTTAATTTTTGTCTAATTTTTTTGCCAAAAATTTTAAAAAATAATTTTTTGCTTTTCATCTAAATTTTTCTGCCCAAAACAAAAAGGAGTTCCTATTTGATTTTTGTCTAAATTTTATGCCTAAAACTCAAGGAGTTACTACCCCTTTTACTTTTTACCTCTTTACTTTCTATCTAAAATTTTCGCCCAAAACTCAATGCAGTATCTTTTTGTTTTTTGTCTAAATTTTTAGCCAAAAACTCAAAGGGGTTTTCCTTTTATTTTTGTCTAAATTTTTTTACTCAAAACTCAAAGGGGTATTCTTTACTTTTTATTTAATTTTTTTTTGCCTAAAACTCAAAGGGTACCCCTTTGAATTTTATCAAAATTTTTCGCTTAAAACTCAAAGGGATAACATTTGCTTTTTGTTTAATTTTTTTTCCAAAACTCAAAAGGATACCCCTTTCCTTTTTATTTGAATTTTTTGCCCAAAATTCAAAGGTATATCATTTGCTTTTAGTTTAATTTTTTGTTGCTAAAAACTCAAAGGGATACCATTTGCTTTTTATCGAATTGTTTTTTCTAAAATTCCAAGGTGTATCCTCTTTACTTTTTGTTTAATTTTTTCTGCCAAAAACTTAAAAGAGTACCCATTTATTTTTTGTCTAAATTTTTCTGTCCAAAACTCAAAGGGGTACTCTTTTACTTTTTGTCTAAATTTTTTGACCAAAATCCAAATGGGTATCCCTTTATTTTTTGTTTAAATTCCTCACTCAAAACTCAAAAGGGCTCTTCTTTGCTTTTTGTATAATATTTTGGCTCAAAACTAAAAGGGGTGCCCCTTTTCATTTTGTCTAATATTTTGGCCCAAAATTCAAAGGGGTACCTCTTTTCTTTTTGCCATTTTCTTTTCAAATCTCAAAGAGGTACCCCATTCCTTTTTGTCTAAATCTTTTTGCCCAAATCTCAAAGGGGTACCCCTTTTATTTTTGTCTAAATGTTTCGCCCAAAATCAAAGAGGTACTCATTTTCTTTTTCTCTTAATTTTTCACCTAAAACTCAAAAGCTATTGCTTTTTGTATAATTTTTTTGCTCAAAATTTAAAAGAGTACTGTGAGAAATTTTTCTTATATCTTAACAACTTTACTTTGTGTATACCAATAGAATTTTGGGGTAATTTTGGTCTTTGAACCTTTGCTATTTTCTTACTATTATTGAAAAAAGAGATTTTGATTTGGGTTAAAGATATGAGATTATTGACATGAAAATGTCTCCATTAGTTTGGGATCTAGGTTTGTATTAGTTAGGATCACGTGGGTTTAAGATATGAATTTCCCTCAATTGCGATGTATTTTTCCTCAAAAGAAAGCGATTCTCGGGTTAAATGGGTTGTTTGAGACCCCAAAAATTTAGAGTTGATCGGTTCGGGCCTTAAAGTTTTAGTTAGGGTCGGGTCAATTTATGGAAATTTTATTATTTCGGGTCGGATTAGATTTAACCCAAAACCAATCGATGCAACTACCCTACCCCGCCTTTTGCTCGGATCTGGCACCCTGACCTTGCTCCTGCCCTACCCTACCTTGCACCCCTGCTTTAACCTGATCCCCTTGCTTATCCTCAACCTTATCCTGCTCCTCCCCCATCCACCCTACTCTAGACTTAGCCTTTTGGCACGGCTAGAACCCTATCCTACCTTGTCCATTGCTCGGACTAGACCTTCTAGCTCAAGCCCTATCCTACCTCGCCCTTTGCTCGGACCCGACCCCCTTGCCTGGCTTGAGCCCTATCCTACCCCATGCTCTGCTCACCCGATCCGGCCCTAGCCCTATCCTACCTCGCCCCCTGCTCGGACCCGCCTAGGGCCTAACCCTAGCCTGACCAAACCCTCTCCTACTTGGCCCCTTGCTTGGACCATGCCTTCAGCCCTATCTTACCTAGCCCCCTACTTGAATCGATCACCGGCCCAGCCCGAGCCCCTATCCTTCTCGGCCCGAGCCATATCCTACCCAGCCCTTGCTCCAATCGGGCCATGGCCTGAGCCATATCCTACACGGCCCCTGCTCAAACCGGCCCAAGCCCTATCCTACCCTGGCCCCTGCTCGGACTTAACTCGGCTTGGCCTAAGCCCTATCCTACCCAGCCCCCTTGCTCGGATCCAGCACGAGCCTTACCTGCCTTACTCGAACCTGGTCCTCTAGCCTAGCCTGAGCCCTACTTTATCCCTTGCAAGGACTAGGCCCTTTGGCCTTGCCCACCCTACCCTTGCTCGGACCCAGCCCTTAGCTCAGCATGAGCCCTCCCCCTACCCTACTTTTGCTCGAGCCTTACCCTTGAAATCTTATAACCTAAACTACCTCTTCTCTAAATCCTAAACCTTAAATCTAAGCCCTAAACTAAAATCTAACCCCTAAATCTTAAATCTAAACTTAAAACTAAAACTAAAAACTAAAGACCTAAATCCTAAATAGCATGCTAGCTTTAAAAAATATTTTTATAAGGAATACATACTCAATTTTGAATTGTTTAAAAAATATTGAATTTTTTAATCATTTCACATTGATAGAATTTTACATGTCTACAAAAGATTAAAAAAATGCCGTTTAGCCCATAAAAAAAGAGAGCAAAAATCCCAAATTCAATTAAACATGTCATTTTTCAAGATGGAAAATACATTTTTGTCTAAGAATCAAGCACAGTAACATTAAATATTCAGATTATTAAAAAGAAAAAAATGATAACACCTTATTATCATAAACCATATTCTAAAATTCTCAGAATTCAATTATTCATCAATTTTTAATCATATTTTTGTATTAACTTTAAATCCTCCATTGTTTTTGTTAGTCAACTTTGTAGGCTAGAAAAAAAGAAAGTCAACAATTATGAAAAAAAAAATTTCTTTGAATCCCACATCGGGATTTTTAGAAAGTGGAGGAGTTTTTATAGTTATAAATATAGCCTTAATTGCTTAGCTTGTCGATTAGTTAAGCATATTTCTTCTCTATTGTATTATTTCACTTTTTAGTTTTAGTGAAATAATATTCTTAGTCTCCGAGGACGTAGGCAATATTGGCCGAACCTCATTAAAATTTTTTGTTCCTTATTATCTCTATTTTAGCTACGCTTTTACTCTAATTCGGTCCTTATTTTTATAATAAGTGGTATCAGAGCCGAGGTTCTGTCTTAGTATGCTCTGTGGTTGCAGCATAGACTGATCTTCTACATCAGAAAAGATTTTTTCTTGGATACTATTCACGTATATAATACTGTTTACATATACGATCACTATTCATTTATATGGTTACTATTCATGTGTATGGTTACTATTCACGTGAAATAGTGGGAGCTAATTTTTGAGCAAAAAAGTACGTGATAGAAGCAATGACGGTAAAATATGAGATCAAATTCAACGAGAGTAATGTCTCAATGTGAAAATTGAAGATGAAGGCTCTTTTGAGAAAAGATAATTGCCTAGCGGCTATAAGTCAAAGGCAGGCTGATTTCACAGATGATAATAAATGGAACGAGATTGATGGAAACGCTATGGCAAATCCTCATCTGGCATTAGCAGATGGGGTGTTGTCAAGCATAGAAGAGAAGAAGACAGCAAAGGAGGTTTGGGATCACCTCACTAAGTTGTACGAGGCCAAATCACTCCACAACAAAATTTTTCTAAAAAGAAAACTCTATACTCTTCGTATGGAGGAATCTACTTCAGTGACGGAGCACATCAATACTTTGAATACTCTATTTTCTCAACTCACCTCTTTGGGTTATAAAATAGAGACAGTAGAATGTGCTGAGCTTCTACTTCAAAGCTTATCAGATTCGTATGATCAACTCATCATTAACTTAACAAATAATATCCTTACGGATATTCTAGTCTTCGATGATGTTGCAGTCGTTGTCCTAGAAGAAGAAAATCGGTGCAAAAATAAGGAAGATAGGCAGGCAAGTTCACAGCATGTGGAAACCTTGATAGTGATGAGAGGAAGATCAACAGAGCGTGGCTCAAGTGGGAGCCACAATCATAGTATATCAAAATCAAGAAGTAAGAAGAATGTTAAATGCTACAACTATAGCAAAAAGGGTCACTTGAAGAAAGATTGTTGGAGTTTAAAGAAAAACTCCGATTCTCAAGGAAATGTGGCAAGCTGTTCCAATGGTGGAGATGCTCTATGTTGTGAAACAGCAATGACTAATAAAGGCAGAAAATGATTTGCTGAAGTATGGCTTCTTGATTCAGGAGCTACATTTCACATGACCACTCAAAGAGAATGGTTCCATCATTATGAACCTATCTATAGAGGATCTGTGTACAGCTGCAATGATCATGCCTTGAAGATTGTTGGCATTGGAACTATTAAGCTGAAAATGTATGATGGTACAATCTATACTATTCAAGACGTACGGCATGTGGAAGGCCTAAAGAAAAACCTATTGTCTTTAGGACAATTGGATGATTTGGGGTGCAAGTTCAATGGTGAGAAAGGGATCTTGAAGATATCAATAGTAGCGCTTGTACTTATGAAGGGAGAAAAGATAGCTGCAAATTTATAAATAATAATGGGAGAGACTTTGCAAGAAGGAGAGGCATTTGTTGCCATGACCAGTCCAAGTGAAAAACGTGCAATGACTTGGCATAAGAAACTTGGGCATATGTCTGAACAAGGAATGAAGATTCTTGCAGAAAGAAATCTACTTTCAGGACTCACAAAGGTCTCACTACCCTTTTGTGAGCATTGTATTGTAAGCAAGCAGCATTGATTGAAGTTCAACACATCAAATTTTAGAAGCAAAGCCATTCTGAAATTAGTTCATTCTGATGTATGGCAAGCACTTGTGTCATACATAGGAGGAGCAAACTACTTTGTGTCGTTTATCGATGATTACTCCAAGAGGTGTTGGGTGTTCCCTATTAAGAAGAAAGCAGGTGTATTTCTAGTTTTCAAAGCTTACAAAGCGCGAGTGGCACTTAAACCTGGTCAAAAGATCAAGTGTTTGAGAATAGATAATGGAAGAGAATACACCAGTAAAGAATTTGATGAATTTTTTAAACAAGAAGGCATCAAAAGATAATTCACTACGGCATACACTCCTCACAAAATGGAGTGGTAGATTGGATAAATAGAACTCTGTTATAAAGAATAAGAGCAATGATGAGAACTGTAGGCTTAGATAAGAAGTTCTGGGCGGAAGCAGCAACACTGCCTATTATGTGGTGAATCGAGCTCCATCAACTGTAATTGAGTGTAAGACACCAATGGAGATGTGGGCTGAAAAATCGGTGGACTATTCAAACCTCCATATATTTGGAAGTCCTGCTTATGTAATGTACAATGCCCAAGAAACTACAAAGCTAGAACCAAAATCCAGAAAATGCATATTCTTAGGGTATGCTGAAGGAGTAAAGGGGTATCGCCTGTGGGATCCCACTACCTACAAGGTTGTTGTCAGCAGGAAACTTATCTTTTTAGAAGATAAAGATAAAGAGCAAGCAGAAAGTGAAGAAAAGCCAGAGACTACAATAGTATGTGTAGAAAGAGAATCAGAAACCAGTAATTCTTTTGAAGTTGCACCAGAGCATGAAGAACAAAAGCCAGTCGAAGCTGAAGTTTCAAATAATAGGCGATCAATTCGCACAAGAAGGCCGCCTAATTGACATTCAGATTACATTATGGAGGGTAATGTTGCATATTGTCTTCTAACTGAAGATGGGGAGCTATCAACTCTACAAGAAGCAATGAATAGTTCAGATGCATCTCAGTGGATTGCAGTAATGCAAGAGGAAATTGAAGCTCTTCATAAAAACAAGACATGGGAATTGGTGTCACTACCGCAAGGAAGAAAACCCATAGGGAATAAATGGGTATACAAAATCAAGCGGAATGGTGATAATCAAATTGAGAGATATCGTGCTAGATTGGTGGTAAAAGGATATGCTCAGAAAGAAGGGGTGGACTTTACTGAAATCTTCTCACCTGTGGTTCGTCTCG
Organism: Excoecaria cochinchinensis; assembly: GCA_947683425.1. NCBI lineage: Eukaryota > Viridiplantae > Streptophyta > Magnoliopsida > Malpighiales > Euphorbiaceae > Excoecaria > Excoecaria cochinchinensis. The sequence goes on along the minus strand of CANTUQ010000167.1, from coordinate 3,408,664 downwards.
CTACAATTCGATTAGTCTTGGCAATATGTACAACTTTTGACTTGCATCTTGAGCAGTTAGATGTGAAAACTGCATTTCTTCATGGAGATCTTGAAAAAGAAATTTATATGCTCCAGCTAAAAGGTTTTGAAGAAAAAGGAAAGGAGAACTTGGTTTGCAGGTTGAACAAATCTTTGTACGGTCTAAAACAGCCGCTAAGGTGTTGGAACAAGAGATTTGATTCCTTCATTATGAGTCTTGGATACAGCAGATTAAATGCAGACCCTTGTGCATATTTCAAGAGGTTTGGTGAAAATGATTTCATTATCTTACTATTGTATGTAGACAACATGTTGGTAGTAGGCTCCAACAAATATTGCATCAAGGAGTTAAAGGCTCAATTGGCTAGGGAATTTGATATGAAGGACTTGGGACCAGCAAACAAGATTCTAGGGATGCAAATTCACCGAGACATAAATAATAGGAAGATTTGGCTTTCTCAAAAGAATTATTTGAAGAAAATCTTGCGACATTTCAACATGCAAGATTGTAAGCCAATTTCTACCCCACTTCCTGTTAATTTCAAGTTATCCTCAAAGATGAGTCCTAGCAATGAAGAAGAAAGGATGGAGATGTCTCGAGTATCATATGCATCAGCAGTCGGTAGTTTAATGTTTGCTATGATATGTATAAGACCGGACATTGCACATGCAGTACGAGCAGTTAGTCGATACATGGCGGATCCTGGTAGAGAGCATTGGAATGCAGTAAAAAGGGTCCTTAGATACATTAAAGGAACCATAGATGTTGCATTATGTTATGGAGGATCAGACTTTATTGTCAGAGGATATGTTGATTCAGATTATACTGGAGATTTAGATAAAAGTAAATCCACTACAGGATATGTGTTTACACTTGCTGGCGAAGCTGTAAGCTGGGTCTCAAAACTGCAATCAGTTGTAGCTACGTCAACAACAGAAGCAGAATATATGGCAGCTGCACAAGCCAGTAAAGAAGCCATATGGTTGAAATTGTTATTAGAGGAACTCGGGCATTAAAGGGAGAATGTTTCTTTATTTTGTGATAGTCAGAGTGCTTTGCATCTTGCAAAGAATCCAACATTTCATTCCAGGACAAAACACATTCGGGTTCAGTATCACTTCATTCGTGAGAAAGTGGAAGAAGGAACCGTGGATATGCAGAAAATCCATACTACAGACAATATAGCAGATTTTATGACGAAAGCAGTTAATACTGTCAAGTTTGTTTGGTGTCGATCTTCCAGCGGCTTGACAAATACAAAAGCAACGGAATTAGCAAGCGAGAAATAATAATGTGAAGATATGATTGATACTCAATTAAATTTTCAAGTGGGAGATTGTTAGTCAACTTTATAGGCTAGAAAAAAAGAAAGTCAACAATTACGGCAAAAAAAAAAATTCTTTGAATCCCACATCGGGATTTTTAGAAAGTGGAGGGGTTTTTATAGTTATAAATATAGCCCCTTAGTTTTTGGTTTAATCATCCCTTGATTGCTTAGCTTGTCAACTAGTTAAGCATATTTCTTCTCTCTTGTATTATTTCACTTTTTAGTTTTAGTGAAATAATATTTTTAGTCTCCGAGAACATAAGCAATATTAGCTGAACCTCGTAAAAATCTTTTATCCCTTATTATCTTTATTTTAGCTGTGGTTTTGCTCTAGTCCGGTCCTTATTTTTACAACAGTTTTTTTCTTAGGAAAACAAAGAATTTTCTCCTGAAAAGTGAAAAAGCCAAGATCTTTTACCTTGATAGAAGAAGCAAGAGAATATGAATGAATTTATACGTTGTTTTTTGCTAGTTTTTATTGGATTTCTGTAGAGCTCAAACAAAACTAAGTTTAATGAAGTAGCTTGCAACTTTCAGAAAACCTACTTTCTCAAAGTCGAAAACGGAGTAAAAGAACTATAAAAATAAAAAATCTAGAGAGAATGCAACATGCTTTGAATCAATGGGAACGTGGAGGATAAAATGACAAAATTTGAAATCAGATTTGGATCACTGGAGCAAAGCAAACTCTTCAAATTCTAGATCCTTCAGTGATACAACGGTTTTTCCTTTAAGGGCTGACTCCGCCAGGTAAGAGGACCGACTTCAAGGGCTGAACTCCACTGCTTATAAGTGTCAAGGGTCCATTAAAGAACCGACTTCAATTTCTGCGAATATATCCGTACATAATGGGATGAAATTGTAGTAATTTGTGCGCATATTGGTGCACAAATTGAAATACATAGCAAATCAGGGGTAATACACATAAACGGATTTCTTACTGATTTAGTATTAATCTTTGCCGGAAAGAGAAGAAATCAGTTATTTGAATCTTCTTCTCTGTGAATAGGAAATCAGTTACGAGTAGCCACTGCTCTACTTACCCTGTTCTCTGAGCTTCCTTCAATCAAGACAACAGTTAATATTAATATTTATCTTAACATTAACCAATTTCTTCATTTTCACTCTTTTCTACTATTAATTTCTGAAATTTACTCTTCAATTTCGTATGTATATCCACTCGGGATGGATTCAAAATATTCGATCCCACCTCGGGACGCGTCTGTTATGAACGAGGCATGTTTCAGTGTTTAAATTTCTGAGGCTTTTTTTTTTTGGGAAAAGAAAATCTTTCTTTTTAAGAATTATATTGATGAAATAGTGTTTGTTTTCTATTCATTTTTGATGCTGTTGGAGCTTTTATCATAGTTGAAATGCTGTATAGCTCTAGTCTTCTTGCTATTGTTGGAGCTAGTGAACAGGCATTGATTTCTTACCCTTTTAGTCTTCTAGGCTCCCATCAAGTGTTTGTTTATTCATTCATTTATTTTTATTTTTTTAAATTTTGAGTATATGTTAATCCTAAATAGTGCTGTTGAACTGCAAGCAGCCTTCTTTATTACCCCGGCATCTCTGTTTGTTCAATACTACCACTGGAATTGGTCTCCGGTAATTGAATTTTTTAACTTCAATTCTTGTTATCCGCTTAAATAGAAAAAGGTATAGGATTTATTGTCGCTGTTACTTTTATTCTCAAATTTGTTTATCCATTGAAGTTATTTAATGGGAAGAACTTTTTTCTTTTTCCTTTAGTGTCCAAAGTGTAATTCGTGTATGATGTTTGGGACCTCAGTAGAGAGGTGAGATTGGTATTTGTGTTTGCATAGCTGTAACTAGGTAACTAGAAATCCAACCAGGTACAGTTCAAGTGTTTAATTTTGCATTTTCCCTTTCTATTTGTTAGGACTCAGTATGGTAGGATTCTTCCCAGGAATCTGTGTATGAGTTATGGCAACATTTGCTCTTTTGAATTAAATAACCACCCGAGCTATTGATATTGGTGAGAAATGTTATCTTAAGTTTTTGATTATGCATTTACAATTTCAAATTTAGTTTTCAGAGTCTGATCTACTGTTTTATTACACCCTTCTCTTATCAAGAATTAATTTTAAAGAGATACATGATTTCCTTGAAGCCACGTTCACAATGATTTCATCATTTTAAATTTTGAATCTTTGTAGAAGCAGAAGATCAAGTAGTTTCCTTGGGTCAATACTACCTGATTCTGTACGTGATGCTTTGGATCCAGTTCATCATCACGTGGTTCATAATGCATTTCCAGCAGGAGTGAAATGGTAAAGCTATATTTGTCTAACAATTACCAGTGAAGGTGTTGGGTGGATAGTTAATAATTCCATAAGAGTACAGATATCCAACAGTAATTCAAACCTGAATTTTGCGAATTGACTGCATTATATCCGGACCAAATTTAACCATTTCTTTTTATGCCTCTAATCTCGTCATTCCTTCTTGGCCTTCTCCGGTTAACCAATTTCTACTTCGGTCTTGCCTGTTCAATCGTGACATCATGAACTGAGTTTATTGCTTGTAGGTGAGCTTTTTTACTGTAATCAGACTTCAGAATTTCATTCTTTCTTTCAGTCCTTTTCAAGCTGCCATTCATTTACGCACCTAGTGCTTCAAGAAGCCATGCATATACTTCCCACTTTAGTTTTTTGGCTAATCAAATAGGTGCTACTGCAGTGAAACTCAAGAAATCAAATTGAATATGATTTTATAGCTTTATGCATATACTTCCTACGTGGCTATAGTTTGGGCTACTAAACTAGAATAGCTATCAAATTGAATGGCCAATTTTTGTACATTTGATTCCTTTTCTTGTTATTTGAGTTACTTGAACATAGTAACCAGGATTGATATGAAATTTGAGCATATAAATCATTGATAGTAGCAATAACAGAATGCAATGACTCTAAAGATAAAGCTTTCTCTGTTTTGAAATATTTTTTAGTTTATCTATGTATGATTTTTTTTTCTAAATTTTATTATTAGCTCTATCATGGACTCAATTTATTATTATTATTATTATTATTATTATTATTATAGTCATTGGGTGGTAGTATGACATTGACTAAAATATCTTTACATTCCTATAATGCATATCTTTGTTTTCTTTTAAGTTTTACGTTTTTTCCTAATCTCTTACTAATTTTTACATCTTTTCCTAATCTCTTACTTTTTTGTTAGAAAAAACATAAAAGAAAAGAATTTATCTTTATCTTCAATTGCAGCAAGTTGGGCTGTGGCTATCAAGAAATATTTGCTTTCCATTTTCTATCTTTCACTTCTGTATGTGTTATGATACCTATAACCGAAATATTCTGTATCAAGTTCTTCAGAAACTTTCTTGATCTCTATTGACATTATGCCTACTTGACATTCAACAAATGTTTTCTCGAATTAATGCATGTAGCTGAATTGACGACAGATCTATTGGTTACCAAGACCTTAATTGCTGAATCCTAAATTAATGATAGTTGAGTATAATAATGACACCTTTGCTTTTTTGGCAAATTGAGGGCTAAAGCAACTGGGAAGGTTATATTATATAGTTATTCACAGAAAGATCTAATTATAATTTCAACTAATAATGTATTATTAATATTTTCTTTTCGTATATTTTTAATAACTTTTATGTTGACAAATTATCTATTTTTAATGAAAGTAATATTTCATATATCAATTTTTAAAGTTTGGTTGAGGTTACATTTTTTTGATACATGAACAGGTGATTTAAACCTTTCAGTTTGAAAAAAACTAACTGCAAACTAAACTAGATTGCTTTTTCTGAGTTTTTTCATGACCAAATTAAACTAAATTTTATCTCATTTCAATTCCATTATAATTAAATAGTGCACACACAGCTGTAGCAATGAATTGTTCAAAATTCAAACCTGATTGAAGGGATTCTATGCCTTTGTATCATTTTCTGGTGATGTGCAAGATATGAGCTAACCATACTTTGCAAATAAAAATGCATACCAATCAGTAAGGAAGTTTTGCATGCAATAGAATTTTATTGTACTTGTCTTTCTATTGGCTTATTATATTCCTATTTTGGATTTTTCAGAGCCACCATATCAGTAATAAACTTTAATGGATACTTCCAGGAGTACATTGTAATTATTAACAACCAAAATGAATGTAAATGGAGTCTGGAGCGCGAATTTAATCTGCTTCCAGTTGTATCATGTAAATGCTAAATGTTGGTTATTGAATTTTTGCATCTTGACATTAAATGAAGAACAACATTTTCAGATGGTGTGATATGGATTTACTGTTGCCAATATTAGAGGAATATAAGGGAAAGAAGTAAAATTCTAATCTTGAATAACCACTTGAGCTATTGCTATTGGTGAGAAATGGTACCTGAAGTTTTGATTCTGCATTTACAAGTTCAAATTTAGTTTTCAAAGTTTGATTTTACTATCCCCTTCTCTTATCAAGAATTAATTTTGAAGAGATACATGATTTCCTTGAAGCCTCATTCACAAATGATTTCCTCATTTTAATTTCTCTCTTTCTAGGTTAAGAGTCACATTTTCAGATGGTGTGATATGGATTTGCTGTTGCCAACATTAGAGGAATATAAGGAAAAGAAGTGAAACTCTTATCTTGAATAACCATTTGAGCTATTGATATTGGTGATTTATTGATATTGATATTGATATTGATATTGATATTGATATTGGTGATTAACGGTATCTGAGTTCAATTTAGTTTTCAAAGTTTGATTTATTACACCCTTCTCTTATCAAGAATTAATTTTGAAGAGATACATGATTTCTTCATTTTAATCACTCTTTCTAGTTTAAGAGTCTCATTTTCAGATGGTGTGATATGGATTTATTGTTGCCAACATTAGAGGAATATAAGCAAAAGAAGTGAAACTTTGATCTTTAATAACCGCTTGAGCTATTGATATTGGTGAGAAACGGTATCTGAAGTTTTTTATTCTGCATTTACAAGTTCAAATTTAGTTTTCAAAGTTTGATTTATTAAATCCTTCTCTTATCAAGAATTAATTTTGCAGAGGTACATGATTTCCTTGAGGCCTCATTTTAATCTCTCTCTTTCTAGTTTAAGAGTCACCTTCTGCGGAAGTTTTCTGGTTCCAATTTGTGTTACTGCAGTTTTGGCATAATAAAATTAAAAGCATATATGTGTTTAAGAGCTTGTTCCCATAATGTATTGGAGGATCTATAAAGTGTGATTTGAATGTAAACTTTTGCACATTGCATTAAACAATTGGTTTGGCTTGTAATATGGGTTGTGCTGCTCAAACTAGTAATGTCATAGAGAGAAATAGCTTTATCAATATGTATGATATGAACATAATAAAATTATATTAAAAATCATGAAAGATAAAAGTATGGTTAAAACATTGGGTTGGATTTCCTAGAAGGGAAACCAATCTTTAAAAACTGTATGTATCTATACTGAAATTGTTAATATGATACTGCTTCGGTTCGATTTATAGTTCGGTCTTATATATTTTTTATTTTTAATGAATTTGAAACTGATTTTGATTTTCCACCTCTTAATCGCTGCAGGATTGTTATTGTTTTGCAAGAAAAACTTACATTTATGAATCAAAATAGTCTTGTAATATTGGAGGACTATTGATACATTTCCAAATATAAAAGGTGACGTCATAAGTCGTCGTTTTTTACATTTATATTAGCTTCCACACTTTTATTTTGCTTCTTCTCTTAAGCCTTTGGTGCCTATATATGCTAAGTTGCAAACTGATATTGACATATCGTGAGTTTTATTCCTTATGGAAGAATGAACTAATTCAGTTTGGATCCGCAATCTTATTAGTGTGGATATCAAACTACAAAGGTAAAAAGCTTTTGGATTGCCTAACTGCATGATGTGTATTCCAAAACTCATGTATCTGAGAAACCTAAATTTTTTTGATTGTGGTGAAAATATTTGTAGTACTTTGAATTTATTGAACGTTAAAATTTCTAATTTGTATTTCTTTTGGGTACCCTCTTGTATAATTGTGTTTCCTAAGTATTGTTCCTAATTTTTGGATCTCTATTGAATGACAGAACACTGGAACCATGATATTGATGTTGTCGGTAGGATATGAGTTGCATTAACAATAACTCTTGAAGTTGCATGACATGAACAAGGGTTGGGAAGATATGTATCTTTCAATCACTATCTTGGTCCATGCTTGTCAATGTTTGTGGATAAAATTTTTTTTTCTCCTTGCTAATTGTTCAAGTAAATTTTGATCCCATTTCTTTTTCTAGAATGCATGTTCTTTCTTTCATCTTTCTTTTTTTGAATGTGGAAATTAAAATTGCAATTTCTATTTGCCCAATAAGTGTTTGCAAAGAAAATACAGGAGATGAGTGGTGGAGTTATTTACTTTCAGAAGTTACAGATAATAATGTTAATTTTGTAATTGCACTAGACCAGCCTCCCTGATTCTTTTTTTCATTTTCTTTTGCATTGTTGGCTGTGCACAAACAGGACCATTTTTAGTCAACATTGAAATTTATTATTTGCTCCTCAGGACTTTGTGCATTCTCTCCAAAGTTTGATGGCTGCTTTCTGGCTCTTCATGCAAAGTACAGCAAAAGGATTGATTTTGGTGTACAATGTCATGGAGTTCCAGTCGCATTATGAGGTAGATGTTTATTTATTTATTTTAGTTTTTTTTGGGAGAATGAATATTGAGTGATGGAATTCAATCTCTAGATCTTTCTATGTTCTTTACAAATTTCATTTTTTGCCAATTTTCTCCCTATCTTTTAATATTTGTAAAGCTATTAGTGAGCAACATGTCAAATTCTGGCTTATTAATTTATGCAATGATTTTATCACTTTCAACAGGTAAGTTTCATTAGCACACCATACTATCAGTCTTGAAAAATTGTGCTCATTTATCCCATGTTATAGTTTATTTTGAATTTGTGCTTTCTAGTTTAATTTTGGGCTCCAATCACCTTATGTTTGTCCATGATCATTTTAAACAATGAACCATGATAACAAATGACTGCTTTATTTTTTTTCTTGTCCCTGTAACGGATGAATTGCAATTAGAAATGAATCTTTGCCTAAATAACAAAAAGGATTTTCACCTTTTTTCCTTTGTAAAAGTATTATCAAATAGCATGATGTAAAATCTTCTCAAGCACCTTTTGGTTTTTTCTTCAAAAGTTTGCCACTATTTTCCCTGAACTGTCAACGAGTGCTTTGTAATTTGCATGAGTTTCCTTTCATTAACAATTAATCTTGTTATATCTATTGATTTTCATGAGTGGAAACATACTTCTTCATGTGCATTATTTTCTTACTCAAAAATATTTTTTTGTTGTTCTGACTAGCTGGATCACAACTACTTTTTGAAGTTAATAACCAGCAATCACATAAGATTCCTTGTGCAGGTATTTTCTTAGATATCTACTTTCAAGTTCCTTCATTTTCCTAGGAATTTTGTTGCTTCCTTGAACCGATTGATAATTGAGCACATATTTATTTTACTTTCACATTTTTGGTTTTTTGGCATTTCTGCATGTATTTAATTAATAAATTTTCTGATCGATGCTCTTCCAATGGAATGTACATTGCAATAGCATCTGAACAGGGAACCATTATCAAAGTCAACCTATAGCAGTCTATATAAGGATGTAACCATAGACATAGCCTACATATGTTTTGCGCAGGATAAGTAGAGTGGAACTTCTTTCCTAGATACTATGGATTCACAAAATTTGCAACACAAAGTTGCCTGTGAAACCATATAAATGACTTTGACTTGCTAATATAATAATATCTGGGAGCTAGAGAAAATTGAGATGAAACAAAAATTCAGGGTGGTTCTTTTTTAATTTTCTCGTATGAATACAAGTTGTATGGATAACCAGGTCCGTTGAGGAGTTGAATTTTTTTGTCTAAAGAGATAATGTAACAATATACTATCTATGTGTTTTTGTTGTTATTATTTCATCAATGTTGCTGTTTTCTCTGTTTGGAGTAAGTTTGATAACATTTTGTGGTAGATCCTTAAGTGGAACCATCTGATAGCTAAGCCAGTTATATGCTATGAATATATTTGTGATTCATACCCATTTTCATTTTCTTTTTCCCCTTTTATTGTTTTGATTCATCTTGAAGTAGATTGCACAATTACATTGATGAATGGGTATTTTTTTTACTATATTTATTGGATTTTTTCCCCCTCAAATAGTCATACAATTTCTTGTAGCTGCAAGGTCTTCATGTTCTCTTTATGTTATGGGTTAGTGGGAGATATTGCTAAGAATGATGGATGGTTTTTTCGGTTTTGTACATTTGTTGAATGATATACTTGTATATTTGTAATGTTTGCAATTTTTTGAATGTGGCCATGCAGTGTTTAGTTTGTTTCTACGGTGCCCTCATATGTAAGATGCCTATTTTCTTATAAACACATTAAACATAATTGACATTTATCATCATTGTTATTTGTTCAGTTCTTTACCTTGTATATTTCCCCTCAACTTTAGCAATTGATGGCCTTCAATTCTTATTCACCGGTCCACATATCCAATTGTATATGTGCACATGGGCACATCTTAAATACTTAACGTAACTAGTTTCCTTTAATGTAAGAACTGGAAATCAGATATTTGCTTATTCAGTGTATCCTGGATAAGCTACTAACATTTCAGTTTTGAAAGATATGTTATTGAATTGGATTACTTCTACTGACAATATGTGAAATGGCAAATCTATTTCCTCTAGACGCATATATTATTTTACATGTGTTGAGCCACAGACTTATTTTACTCTATAGCCGGAGCAGTTATTAGTTACTTTATTAAAATATTGGTGATTTAAAGGGACTAATCTACATAACTATCGAGTGCATTGTAGTGTTTGTTAATGCAGTGTTGTGATATCCGGTATCCGTATCATTTACGGGTATAATGGTGTTACACCCCGCCTTGGACCAGGTCCATAGGGCTCGACCAGACCCTATCCTCCCCCCCACCTCGGACTAGGCCCTCAGTGCGCATCCCGACCCTATCCTACACCCCCCGCCTCGAACTAGGCCCCTAGGGCCCGGCCTGACCCATCCTATGTCCCCCGCCTCGGATCAGGCACCCAGGGCCAGACCCTATCCTACCCACCCCCTCAGACCTGGCCCCTAGGGCTCGGCCCGATCCTATTGAAGAAAAATAACACAAAAGACATAGGTGTAACACTATAAGATGTAGCATATTCAGCCTGTTTGATATTGGGTTTGAGGAATCATCAGGTGATGGCTTGGGCTTATTTGAAACTACATTGGACGTTTCTTCATTTATTGAAGAAAACTGAGTTCCATCTTGATGTGATCTGAAACGGTCCGAAATATAAAATGTCGGGAAACACTTAATATAGGAAAGTTTAAGATGTGGTTGAAGGATATTCTTTGCCCCATGTTACACCACAATAGATCCGTATAACTTCTATGTTATTGTCACAGCCCTAGCAATCTTGTGATATGTTTTCCCACAACTTTACTACTGACTTAATTATCAGAGTGTATAAGAACATACTCGATTCAGATTGGGTATATCTGACCCATATGCATGTATATATGGCTTTGAACAATACTTTAATATTGTACTAGATTGTACATATTATGTAACTGCACTCACACAAAATGAACAATCATATACCCAATCATATCAAATGAAGAATCCACCAATGTAAGTTCTATAAAATAAGCCCCATCTTCCCCTAGCTCAGACCTGGCCCCCATGGCCTAGCTCGGCCCGACCCTATCCAACCCCCCCCCCCCCACCCCTCGCTGCCTTGGATTGGCCCCCAGGGCCTGGCCCCGTTCGACCCTATCCTACCCCCCCGCCTTGGACTAGGCCCCCAGGGCCCTTCCTGACCCTATACTACGCCCCTCGCCTCACACCAAGTCCCCACGGCCCGGCCTGACCCTATCCTACAACCCCCTCGCACCTTAGACCTGGCCCTTAGGGCCCGGCCTAGCCGAACCCTATCCTATCCCCTCCCCTGCCTCGGACCTGACCCCCAGGGCCTGGCCTGGCTCGACCCTATCCTACCCCCTCCCCCCCTTAGACCTGGCCCCCAAGGCCTAGCCCGGCCCGACCCTATCCTACCCCTCGCCTCGGACAAGGCCCCTAAGGCTCGGCCCGACCTTAACCCTCCCCGGACAAGGCCCCCATGGCCCAGCCCTACCTTGTCCTGGCCCCCCCTCCTCTCCCCCACCTCGAACCAGGCCCCTAGGGCCCGGCCCGATCCTATCCTACACCCCCACCACGGACCAGGTCCCCAGTGCCCTGCTAGACCTTATCCTACCCCCTCGCCTCAGACCAAGCCCTCAGAGCCCAACCAGACACTATCCTACCCCCCTGCCTCGGACAAGGCCCCCAAGGCTCGGCTCGACCTTAACCCTCCCCGGACCAGGCCCCTATGGCCTAGCCCGACCCTATCCTATCCCCTCAACCCTACCCTATCCTATCCCCTCATCCCAGACAAGGCTACCATGGCCCTCCCCTCCTCTCCCCTCCCCTGCCTCGGACCTGACCCCCAGGGCCTGGCCTGGCTCGACCCTATCCTACCCCCTCCCCCCCTTAGACCTGGCCCCCAAGGCCTGGCCCGGCCCGACCCTATCCTACCCCTCGCCTCGGACAAGGCCCCCAAGGCTCGGCCCGACCTTAACCCTCCACGGACAAGGCCCCCATGGCCCAGCCCTACCTTATCCTGGCCCCCCCTCCTCTCCCCCACCTCGAACCAGGCCCCTAGGGCCCGGCCCGATCCTATCCTACACCCCCACCACGGACCAGGTCCCCAGTGCCCTGCTAGACCTTATCCTACCCCCTCGCCTCAGACCAAGCCCTCAGAGCCCAACCAGACACTATCCTACCCCCCTGCCTCGGACAAGGCCCCCAAGGCTCGGCTCGACCTTAACCCTCCTCGGACCAGGCCCCTATGGCCTAGCCCGACCCTATCCTATCCCCTCAACCCTACCCTATCCTATCCCCTCATCCCAGACAAGGCTACCATGGCCCTCCCCTCCTCTCCCCTCCCCCGGCCCTATCCCCGCCCCCCCGACCAAGCCCCTCAGTTCTCGGCCCAACCCTATCCTACCCCCTCGACCCTACCCTATCCTGTCCCCTCATCCCGGACAAGGCTACCAGTGCTCGGGCCAACCCGATCCTGCCCTCCAGCCCCGGACCAGGCCACCGTGCCCAGCCCCCGCCCCTATCCTATGCCCCAAGGCCTGGCCCGACCCTATGACCAAGGCTCCCAGGGCCCAGCCCGACCTACCCTACCCACCCGGACCAGGCCCCCCAGGGCTCGCCCAACCCTACCCCCAGGGTTCGGCCCGACCCCTGACCCTATCCTACCCTGCTCAGACTCGAACCCTACCCTATCCTACCCCACCCTTATCCCCCACCCTACCCTCTCAAGCCTTATCCTACCCCGCCCCTAGCCCCTAACCTCTAAACTCTAAATCCTAAATTAAAATCTAAGCCCTAAACTAAAATCTAACCCTAAATCTTAAATGTAATCTAAAACTAAGCCCTAAACTAAAATCTAACCCTAAATTTTATATCTAAACTAAACTAAAAACCTTAATCCTATATAGCATGCTAGATTTAAAACATTTTAAAAAAAATACTCAATTTTGATTTTTTTTTTTAAATATCTTTAAAAAAATAATGAAAATTTTAACCATTTCATATAGATAGAATTTTACATTTCTACAAAAGATTAAAAAAATATATTACACTGAATGTCATTTAGGCCATAAAAAAGAGAGCAAAAATCCCAAATTTAATTAAACAAGTCATTTTTTCAGCATCGATACTCCACTTTTGTCTGAAAATCAACCACAATAACATTAAATATTCAGGTTATTAAAAAGAAAAAAAATGATAAAACCTGATTGTCATAAGCTGTAATATTAATATAAAATTCTTAAAATTCTAGTATTCATCAATTTCCAAACAATAAAATGTGTAATTTTGGTTAATTAGCTTGAATGTCCATCAATTCAAAATCAACAAAAAATCGAATACAAAGAACCAAGTAGGAAAAGCTCAATAAAGGCAGAAACATAATTTTTTGTTTGTTAATCTTCTAAACTAAGAAAGTTCCATAAAATAATAAAAAAAAAAAAGATAAATTTGTGGTACTCTCTTACTTGCGGATATGGTCATCTGTTCTCACAGTTCTTAGTCAAAATCACCCTCGTATTAATAACTAAACCGAAATGGCATATAGAAAATTACAAATAATTCGGTTCGCTGACCTCAAATTTAGAACCTGAAACCTTGAGCAATTCCCCTTTTCCCTACTTCAGTCATTTAGCTTTCGGTGAAAAGCCACATTTTCCTCGCAACTGCCGTAACTTGCTTGCATATTTTATTATTTAAATCATTAGGCTTTAGGCCGTTAGTAAAAGTTGAAGTCAAGCACATAGCGTCATTACGCCATCTTTGCACCTTTTTTTTTCACTGAAAACCTTAAATATCGTTCACTTTGAACATTATAGCACAAGCCCCCCAAGCGGCGAGGTAATTTCTCTCTCAAAATTTGTGATTTTTTAAGAAAAAAAAAATCATGCTCTATCTTCGTCTCTCTGTGAATATATAAGCAAGGATGCACCATGAATGCCTCTATAATAGGTGAGCTCTTTCTTTCTTTCTGTTAAAATTTGGATTTCATATGTATAAAAAAAAATTACCTGTGAAATTTGGTGTCTTGGTTATAAGATCCATTGTCGTGGCACACTTCTTGCTAGTAAATATCTACTTTTTGTTCCTACTTAATTTTGAAAACCACAAATCTAGAGAAGAATTGCAAGAATTTTGAAAACCAGAAGACTACTGAGAATTTTGAAAAATGGAGGGTTTCAAAAAAATGGAGAGATGGTTTATAAAACCGTTTAATTACAGAGAAAGAAAAAGATCCTTTACAAAAGGTTTCAGAAAATGGGGAAAGCAAAATACGCAAATTTTCGAATAAAAAGACCGTTGTAGAGTTTTAAAAAAAAATAACCGTTGTAGAGTTTGAAAAACAATGGCCGTTATAGAGTTTAAAAAATAAAATGACCTTTAATTTTATGTCAATTTAATGAGAACGTGTAGGATAAAATGACAATAAAACCCTCTTGCTTCTCGAAAGCTTTACTGAAGCATAGCAAACTCTCCAAATTCTGGATCCTATAACGGTTTTTCCATTACCGGCTTACTCCGCTAATGGTGGAAAGAGAACAAATCAGTTATTTGAATCTTCTTCTCCATCACTAGGAAATCAATTACGAGTAGCCACTCCTCTAATTACCCTATTCTTTGCGCTTCCTTCAATAAAGACAACAGGTAATATTAATATTTATCTTAATGTTAACCAATTTCTTCAGTTTCACTCTTTTCTACTGTTAATTTCATATATATATATATATATATATATATATATATATATATATATATATATATATATATATATATATAATTTTTTGTAATTGTATATAGTGATTTTTCGGTATCCACTCGGGATGGATTCAAAATATTCGATCCCACTTCGAGACGTGTCTGTAATGAATGAGGCATGTTTCAGTGTTTATTTATTCATTTATTAGTATGTTAATCCAAAATGGTGCTGTTGAACTGCAAGCTGCCTTCTTTGTCACCCCGGCATCCCTGTTTGTTCAATACTACCACTGGAATTGCTCTCCGGTAATTGAATTTTTTAACTTCAATTCTTGTTGTCTGCTTAAATAGAAAAGGGTATATGATTTATTGTCGCTATTAATTTTCTCCTCAAATCTGTTTATCCATTGAAGTTATTTAATGAGAAGAACTTTTTTCTTTTTGCTTCAGTGTCCAAACTGTAATTCATGTATGATGTTTGTGACCTTAGTAGAGAGGTGAGATTGGTATTTGTGTTTGCATAGCTGTAACCGGGTAGCTAGAAATCCAACCAGTTATAGCTCAAGTGTTTAATTTTGCATTTTCCCTTTCTATTTGTCTCAGGAATCTGTGTATGACTTATGGCAACATTTACTCCGAGTTAAATAACCACTTGAGCTATTGATATTGTTGAGAAACGTTATATGAAGTTTTTGATTCTGCATTTACAATTTCAAATTTAGTTTTCAGAGTCTGATCTACTGTTTTATTACGCCTTCTCGGACCAAATTTAACAATTTCTTTTTATGTGTCTAATCTCATCATTCCTGCTTGCCCTTCTTCGGGTGACCAATTTCTACTTCGGTCTTGCCAGTTCAATTGTGAGATCATCTTTTCTAATTTTATCAATATAGTGTTTATTCCCCTTTTGTGGGAAAAGGATGGGTGTCATATATCGTTATACCAATAATTTCTATGAATCACTTAAAAAGGAAGATTATAGCGGATTATGGGATGAATTTTGTTCCTTAAACATACAATTGGTGTATCCTAGATAAGCTATTAACATTTCAGTTTTGAAAGGATACATTATTTAATTGGATTACTTCTAATGACAATATGTGAAATGCACATTTATTTCCTTTAGACGTATTATTTTACATGTCTTGAGCCACAAACTTATTTTACTCTATAGCTGGAGCAGTTATTAGCTGCCTTATTAAAATTATTGGTGATTTAAAGGCACTGATTTACAGAGGAATGTCATCTAATACAGTTATTTGGTAGTGCGCAAGGCGGACAAGGTTGCGATTACATCAACTGAGTTTACTGCTTCTAGGTGAGTGTTTTTTTTTTCTGGAGTCAGATTTCAGAATTTCATTCATTTTTCCTATCCTTTTCAAGCTGCTATTCTTTTTACGCACCTAGTGCTTCTAGAAGCCATGCATATACTTCCTACTTTAGTTTTTTGGCTAATCAAATAGTGCAGTAAATTGAATATGATTTTATAGCTTTATGCATATACTTCCTATGTGGTTATAGTTTGGGCTGCTAAACTGGAATAACAATCAAATTGAAAGGCCAATTTTTGTACATTTGATTACTTTTCTTGTTATTTGAGTTACTTGAACATAGTAATCAGGATTGATATGAAATTTGTGCATGTAAATCATTGATAGTGGCGATAAAAGAATCCAATGACTAAAGATAAAGCTTTTTCTCTTTTGAAGTATTTTTGAGTTTATCTATATATGATTTTCTTTTTTCTAAATTCACACATAGAACATCTTAGAGATTTCTTAATGTTGTACCTAGAATATATTAGTCCTTAATGGTAATAATACTACAGAGTGACGAACCGCAATTTTAATAGGCCTTTTCAACTGAATTCTCCATTATCTTACTCATGTGCAGTTTTACAATATTTTTTAGAAGTGAATGAGCACTAAAATGTAGCATTAATGAATACAAATAATTATGATTAGAGATAAGCTCTATGGAATAAAGCATGAGGGAAATAGCTCTCTCACTGTAAATTCTTTTGTATAAAATTTCATAAAGATGACATATGTCAAAATAAAAGGCACAAATTTTATATCAGATGCAGCACATTTTCATCCAGCAAACTAAATCATCAATGAGCATAAATTTGGCATCAACTTCTTATGGAAATGAAAAGATAATAAATTCTCACTTCCTAGCACTAAATGTTGCATAACCAATTTTATAGGGTCAATTTCACTCATGGTCACTCAACTTATCACTTATCGCGCAAAAGTAACCGACTTTTTTTTTCTTACTTAAATGTCACTGAACTTTTAACATTATTGCACAAAAGTCATGTTGACCGGAATCCGGCGACGACCCTTGCCGGATTGATGACTTTTTTGCAAAAATGTTAAAAGTTCAGTAACATTTAAGTTGAAAAAAAAAAGTTAATTACTTTTGCGAGATAAATGATAAGTCTAGTGACCGTGAGTGAAATTAATTTAAATGTAGTATTTGTTGAACTTATCAATCCGGCAAGAGTCGTCGCCGGATTCCGGTCAACATGACTTTTGTGCAATAATGTTAAAAGTTCAGTGACATTTAAGTAAGAAAAAAAAAGTCGGTTACTTTTGCGCGATAAGTGATAAGTTGAGTGACCATGGGTGAAATCAACCCCAATTTTATACGAGCACTCAGAGAGGATGCAATTTCAAGCAAACAAATATCAATGGACTTTAAGCCAATAATCCAAAACTTATTTTTTGTAAGAAAATGTCTGAAAGTATTATAAACAAAGCACACCTTACAAAGCCATTTTGGTCAATGTCTGCAGCAAGGAACTCAGAGACAGTCATATTATGACCAAGCACCCACTTTGCCATTTTCCTATGCCGCTTATCCACTCATGCCTCAGCCAAATATAGAAAAGCTCGCGCCACTGCTATAAATGTTGACATAAGCAACCAAATGGAGGCAAAAATGCGACCTTGCAATGAATCAAATGCTCTATCACCATAACCAACAGTTGTAACCGACATAACAGACAGATAAAATGCATCCAACCGCTACAAAAAAAAGGGTGATTAGCGACTGCAAATTCAGTCGCTAATCTATAAATTTTCGTCGCTAATTACTTATAGCAACAGGACGACGAACTGTCGCAAATACGGTCGTCACAAGCAATTTAGCGACTAAATTGAAAAACAGTCGCTATTTTTAGCGACTAATTTTAGTCGCAAAATTTATATTGATCCGTCGCTGATAAATAAATAAAATTAGTCGCCAAATGAGTTATTTTTAAATTAGCGACTGAAACTATAGTCGCTAAGTGTTGTTGCTATTTACTAATAAAATTTATGACAGACAGTCGCCCAATTTTATCAGTTGCTAAAAATTAGCAACTAATTAGTCGTCTGTTGCTAATCCGTCGTAGTATATATTTTATGTTTAGCGGCGGATTTTTTTGTCGCTATATTTTTGAATTTTAATTTTTTTTAATTTTCATATCATTAAACAGTGAAATTAATTAATATATACACTACGATAAAATAAACAATCATATGAATATAAATGTAAATTATAATCAAATTTATAAATATATAATCTAAAACATATATAATTAATATTAATACATAATTTATATCTAATTAAAAGTACACGAAAATAAATTTATCGTACCACATAATATCTTCTTAGATAATAAATTGTACTAATAATAATATCATACAAAAAAAGATATGTAGAGTCATTTTTAGGTAGAGCCGCCCCTAGCAAAATGAGAATCATCATGCAGGTCAAGATCGTGTGCACCTAAAGGGCCAACATCATTATGTGGTGCGGGTGATGCAGTAGTGGTATTGGATTGAGTGGCTGGTGGCTGAGGGGCCAAGTGAGGAAACAACGAACGAATAGTCCGTGCGAGAATCTCCTCAACATCTTCCTTTATCAAGCAGGTACCAGCAGAATGAGAGGCAGTGTTTGTACCAGCAGCACATGATGGTCCGGATGGATAAACACCAGGAGGCATATATGAGCCAAGTCCGTATATTATTTTCCTTTTATTGCATCGTGCGACCTTGATAAACAACTCTGACTCATCAATGGATGACTCATTTTGCGATCTCTCAGATCGAAGTTGTCATACCTCTCCTATAAAATGACAACAATTTTTAATAAACGTAAATGTAAGAACAGCACATATTTTACAACAATTTAGCATTTGAATAACTTAAGATATTATCAACTAATAAAATAAACGTTACTTACATGCACCTCCCTGCTACGATCCGTCACATAGATCTTTCCATCATAATTTATGATATGTGTGCATATAGGCCTCGAGAATTGTAGGTGGCCGGCCCAACTCCTCCTGTATCATGTTCAGTATAAAGTAGTTATTGAAAAAAAATGAAGACAAGTTAAAAAGATAATTTTTTCTCGTATTATTAAAACATGCAATTGCATTATTTTCCTTTGTTATCCTATTTTATTGCAATATATAAAGTGAAAAATTTTTAAAAAATCAATGAAAATTTTGGCATAACCTCCCTATATTATTGCCATCCTCCTGTAAAGGAAAATCCATTTTACAATTCTAAAAATCATAAATATATTTCAATCTCCTCAACAAACTCCAACACAATTTTTTCATCCTTCTCTGCATATATATATCAATCAATATATAATGTCAAGCAACTCGCATGTCTATCAAATTCATTAGTTTATTGGTTGTATATAATCTAAATTCAAAAGGCAAACTGTTTCAAAAGTAATATATAAAGTGAAAATTTTTCTAAAAATCAATAAAATTTTGGCATAACGTCCCCATATTATTGCCATCCTCCTGTAAAGAAAAATATATTTTACACTTCTAAAAATCATAAATCTACTCCAATCTCATCAACAAAATCCAACACAATTTTGCCATCCTCCTCTACATATATCAATTATTATATTATCAAACAATTCGCATGTCTATCAAATTCAATAGTTGATTGGTTCTATATAATCCAAATTCAAAAGGCCAACCGTTTCAAAAATACTGAAATGAACATATCAATTGGCAAACATTATGGAAATTTAAAATCACTAATATAAAAGTATAATTTAATTCTCTTATAATTAAAGTACTTACCAGTTGTGAGATATGCTCACCAATAGAAATGGTACCGTCGGTGTATGATCCAAGAGCCTTATCTTCAGACCCTCCATAACGATTGATCTTTTTCTGGGCAGAAAGTTGAACGCGTGGAGGAAGATTAAAAAGCTGAATCCACCTAATCCATGCAGCCTCTGGAAAATTTTTAGGCTTTTGCTTGGCAATTTTTATGTGATACACATAATCTTTATACCTTTGTGCAGCCTTATTTCCCAACCTGCCCTAATAAGACCATTTGTTTCAGCATCCCAATGGCACCTTTTCTGCATTTATATTTCAGGTGATTCATTAGTATTTATAATCATAGATTAATTCAATATAAAATGAATACTAAAATTTGTAATGAGAAATTACCATTAATTTTTAAATAAATATACATATATTCCTTGAATTCTCCCCAATAAAACTCCTTGATTTCTTAAGCGACCTCCTTCCAACTAACTCCATTTATGTTCGTCCGCTGGTGGAAGCTGCTTGTTATAATCCTAGAGCATTGGGAGTAAGGTTCCGGCCTACAAAGTATATAATATAAAAGCAATATGGTTAAACATGTTTTTATAAGTTATTCACAATTTGTATGGATAAATACTCACATGTCCTTTTGATTCACTGTAACGTACAATCGAATAATATTTTCACTGGACACTTCACATGTAGTCGATGTACTGCTGTTGGCTGTGTGCGGACTAGGAGTTGATACAGATGGCGTAAATATCACAAGAGGTGATGGTTCATTCCTGGATGTAGGATCTCCAGTGATATCAGGCATATCTCCAAAAGGTGGAGTTATTGAATCCCCTCCAGATTGTCCTCCCCGACGTCCTCAACCTGTAAGTCCTCGTCCTCTACCACGACCCATACCTACGCAATGGTGAACTATATATGCATGTATATAATATATGTAACTTATAATTTCATAAGTGCATCAATCTATTTTTCCAAATAATAAATATAATAAAAAAAGTTTAACAAGTTAACACATTGTCCTCTGAAAATTACAATTAATCAATTAGTCACTATCTGATGAATTTTGGAATTCCTCTTCATCATCCTCATTGCTATCATAATATGTAAATTATTCTTCTTCATCATCCACTTCAAGTTGTTGATTAAATTCATCAGTGTTATCAATTTTAATAACCACTCCTATAGGGTCACGCAAGTCTATATCATCTTTATTACAAGCATCCATTATTATCTTTTGCACAGTAACTTCATCAACTTGGAATGCATTAGAATATATAGTGGTAGTGTCATCTCTTACATCTGATGTCACAATGTAGTCCCTTGGTTTAACCGAAAACACATCTAACTAGTTAGCTCTATCTAATCTCAAAGCAGGATATCTTGCATAATATACTTGAGTTGCTTGCATTGCTAGGATAAATGGTTCATATTTATTGAACCGACGATGTTGGTTTACATTAACAAATCTATATTGGTTGTGAATCTTAAGACCAATCTCTAAAGTTGGATTAAACTAATGACACTTGAATGATACAGTTCGCTTTATTGGTAATGATGGGTACTCTATCTCTATGATCTCTTCAATCCATCCATAGTAATCACCAACATTATCAACTGAGTTGGACCCTTTTACACAAACTCCACTGTTCATTGAATGTCTACCAGAACCATAACTTTTAGTGCGAAATTTGTATCCATTAACAAAGTAGATCAAATAACACTTCACTCTCGGTAATGGTTTTCGTAACAAACTACAGACGTATTCATTTTCAATTCAATTGTAACGTACCTACTCTTCAAAAAAACATAGTGAAGTTATCATCAATTCCATCTTAAATGATATTTATGTGTTATAAATGGAATTTTTTTTGTCCTTACATATAATTCGAACCAGTCTGCAAAGTAGTTATCAATATTTGCATCAATTTGCTTCATCGAAATCTGAGGAATTTTTATGCATTTCAAAATGCATTATACTAAGAAAAATAAAAAAAAAATCAAAAAATTATAAAAAGTGGCGAAAATTTGAATGTTAGTCCTATAATTTAGGAAAATTTTATTGGAATGACTATTGGAAGATTACCAATTACAATGGATGGAGAATTGACTTCATCAAAATCTGACGAATTTTTATGAATTTCTGAAGGCATTATAATAGGAAAAATCAACAAAATCGAAAAATTATAAAAAGTGGTAAAATTTTTAATGTGAGTCCTATAATTTAAGAAAACTTCATTGAAATGGGTATAGTAAGATTACCAATTACAATGGATAGAGAATTGGCTTCATTGAAATCTAACTAATTTTTATGGATTTCTAAAGGCATTTATTAGGAAAAATCAATAAAATCGAAAAATTATAAAAAGTGGTGAAATTTTGAATGCGAGTACTATGATTTAGGAAAACTTGATTGAAATGGCTATTGGAAGCTTACAAGTCATAATGGATAGAGAATTGACTTTATCAAAATCTGAGAAATTTTTATGCATTTTAGAAGGTATTATACTAGAAAAAGTCAATAAAATCGAAAAATTATAAAAAGTGGTGAAAGTTTTAATATGAGTCCTATAATTTAAGAAAACTTTATTGGAATGGCTATAATAAGATTACCAATCACAATGGATGGAGAATTGGTTTCATCAAAATCTGACGAATTTTTATGGATTTCAGAAGGCACTATACTAGAAAAAATCAATAAAATCAAAAAATTATAAAACGTAACAAAATTTTGAATGTGAGTCTTATAATTTAGAAAAATTTTATTGAAATAACTATTGAAAACTTACCAATCACAATGGATGGAGAATTAGTTTCATCGAAATCTGACGAATTTTTATGGATTTCTGAAAGCATTATACTAGAAAAAATCAATAAAATCAAAAAATTATAAAAAGTGGTGAAATTTTGAGAGTGAGTCCTATAATTTAAGAAAATTTCATTGGAATGGCTTTTGAAAGTTTACCAATCACAATGGATGGAAAATTGCTTTCATCGAAATTTGTTGAATTTTTATTTATTTCAGAATGCATTATACTAGAGAAAATCAATAAAATCGAAAAATTATAAAAAGTGGTGAAATTTTTAATGTGAGTCCTATAATTTAGGAGAACTTTATTGGAATGGCTATTGAAAGCTTACCAATCACAATGAATCGAGAATTGGCATCATCAACATCTATCGAATTTTTATTCATTTCAGAAGGCATTCTACAAGGAAAAATCAATAAAATCGAAAAATTATAAAAAGTGGTGAAATTTTTTAAGTGAGTTCTATAATTTAAGAAAACTTCATTGGAATGACTATAATAAGATTACCAATCACAATGGATGGAGAATTATCTTCATTGAAATTTGTCAAATTTTTATTCATTTCAGAAGGTATTATACTAGGGAAAATCAATAAAATCGAAAAATTAGAAAAAGTTATGAAATTTTGAATGTGAGTCACATAAATTTAGGAAAATTTTATTAGAATAGCTATTGGAAGCTTACTGATCACAATGGATGGAGAATTGGCTTCATCGAAATCTATCGAATTTTTACTCATTTTAGAAGGCATTATACTAGGGAAAATAAATAAAATCGAAAAATTATAAAAAAGTGGTTAAATTTTGAATTTGAGGCATTTAATTTAGGAAAAATTTATTGGAATGACTATTGGATACTTATCATTCACAATGGATGGAGAATTGGTTTCATCAAAATCTGTCGAATTTTTATTCATTTCAGAAGATATTATACTAGGAAAAATGAATAAAATCAAAAAATTATAAAAAGTGGTGAAATTTTTTCTATGAGTTATATAATTTAGGAAAATTTTCTTTGAATAGATATTGAAATTTTACCAATCACAATGGATGGAGAATTGAATTCATCGAAATCTGACAAATTTTTATATATTTCTGAAGGTATTATAGTAGGAAAAATTAATAAAATCGAAAAATTATAAAAAGTGATGAAATTTTTTCAGTGACTCATAAAAATTAGGAAAATTTTAATGGAATATCTACTAGAAGCTTACCGATCACAATGGATGGAGAATTAGTTTCATCGAAATCTATCAAATTTTTATTCAATTCAAAAGGTATTATACTAGAAAAAATAAATAAAATCGAAAAATTATAAAAAGTGGTGAAATTTTTAATGTAAGTCCTAAATTTAAGAAAACTTTGTTGGAATGGGTATAGTAAGATTACTAATCACAATGGATGGAGAATTAGTTTCATTGAAATATGACGAGTTTTTATAGATTTCTGAATGCATTATACTAGGAAAAATTCGTAAAATCGAAAAAATATCAAAAGTCATGAAATTTTTAATGTGAGTCCTAAATTTAAGAAAACTTCATTGGAATGGGTATAGTAAGATTACTAATCACAATTCATAGAGAATTAGTTTCATCGAAATCTATCGAATTTTTATGGATTTCTGAATGCATTTTACCAGGAAAAATCAATAAAATTGAAAAATCAAATAATTTAGGAAAACTTTCTTGGAACGGCTATTGGAAGCTTACCAATCACAATGGATGGAGAATTGATTTCATCGAAATCTGAAAATTTATTATGGATTTCTAAAAGCACTATACTAGGAAAAATCAATAAAATCAAAAAATTATAAAAATTAGTGAAATTTTGAATGTGAGTCATACAATTTAGGAAAATATCATTGGAATGACTATTGGAAACTTACCAATCACAATGGTTGGAGAATTGGCTTCATCGAAATTTGATAAATTTTTATGGATTTCTCAAGGCAATATACTAGGAAAAATCAATAAAATCGAAAAATTATAAAAAGTGATGAAATTTTGAATGTGAGTCATATAATTTAGAAAAATATCATTGGAATGACTATTGAAAACTTACCAATCACAATAGATGGATAAATGGCTTCATCGAAATTTGATAAATTTTTATGAATTTCTGATGGCATTATAATAGGAAAGATCGAAAAATTATAAAATGTAGTGAAATTTTGAATATGAGTAATATAATTTAGCAAAAATAACATTGGAATGGCGATTGAAAACTTACTAATCAAAATATATCGAGTATTGGCTTCATCGAAATCTGACAAATTTTTATGAATTTCTGAAACCATTATAATATGGAAAATCAATAAAATCGAAAAATTATAAAAAGTATTAAAATTTTGAATGTGAGTCATATAATTTAAGGAAATATAAGGGAATGGCTATTGGAAGCGTAACAATCACAATGGATGGAGAATTGGTTTCATCGAAATCAAATAAATTTTTATACATTTCTGAAGGCATTATATTAGGAAAAATTAATAAAATCGAAAAATTATAAAAAGTGGTGAAATTTTGAATGTGAGTCATATAATTTAGGAAAATATAATGGAATGACTGTTGGAAGCTTAACAATCACAATGGTAGGAGAATTGGCTTCATCAAAATATAACAAATTCTTATGGATTTATGAATGCATTATACTAGGGAAAATCAATAAAATTGAAAAATTATAAAAAGTGGTAAAATTTTGAATGTGAGTCATATAATTCAGGAAAATATCATTAAAATGACTATTGAAACTTACCAATCACAATGGATGGAGAATTGGCTTCATGAAAATCTGACAAATTTTTATAAATTTTTCAAGGCAATATACTAGGAAAAATCAATAAAATCGAAAAATTATAAAAAGTGGTGAAATTGTGAATGTGAGTCATATAATTTAGGAAAATATTATTGGAATGACTATTGGAAGCTTACCAATGACAATAGATGGAGAATTGACTTCATCGAAATCTGACAAATTTTTATGGATTTTTTATGGCATTATATTAGGAAAAATCAAAAAATTATAAAATGTTGTGAAATTTGAATGTGAGTTATATAATTTAGCAAAAATAATATTGGAATGGCTATTGGAAACTTACTAATCACAATGGATCGAGTATTGGCTTCATCGAAATCTTCCAAACTTTTATGGATTTCTGAAACCATTGTAATAGGGAAAATCAATAAAATCAAAAAATTATATAAAGTATTAAAATTTTGAATGTGAGTCATATAATTTAGGAAAATATAATGGAATGACTATTTGAAGCGCAACAATCACAATGGATGGAGAATTGACTTCATCGAAATCAGATAAATTTTTATGCATTTCTGAAGGCATTATACTAGAGAAAATCAATAAAATCGAAAAATTATTAAAAGTGGTGAAATTTTGAATGTGAGTCATATAATTTAGGAAAATATAATGGAATCACTATTGGAAGCTTACTGATCACGATGGATGGACTTTTGGCTTCATCAAAATTTGATAAATTTTTATGGGTTTCTGAAAGCATTATACTTGGAAAAATCAATAAAATCAAAAAATTATAAAAGTGGTGAAATTTATAATATGAGTCATATAATTTAGGAAAACGTCATGTGAATGCCTATTGGAAACTTACCAATTACAATAGATAGGGGATTGGTTTCATCGAAATCTAAAAAATGCTTATTGATTTTTGATGGCATTATACTAGGGAAAATCAATAAAATCGAAAAATTATAAAATAAGGTGAAATTTTGAATGTAAGTCATAAAATTTAGCAAAATAATATTGGAATGGCTATTCAAAACTTACAAATCACAATGGATGGAGTATTGACTTCATCGAAATCTAACAAATTTTTATGAATTTCTGAAACCATTATACTAGGAAATAAATAAAATCAAAAATTTATAAAAAAGTGTTGAAATTTTGAATGTGAGTCATATAATTTAGGAAAATATAATGGAATGTCTATTGGAATTTTACAAATATTGGAATTTTACCAATCACATTGGTTGGATAATTGGTTTTATCGAAATCTAACAAATTTTTATGGATTTCTGAAAGAATTATACTAGGAAAAATCAATAAAATCGAGAATTATAAAAAGTGGTGAAATTTTGAATGTGAGTCATATAATTTAGGAAAACATCATTGAAATAGCCATTACAAGCTTACTAATCACAATGGATAGAGTATTGGCATCATCGAAATCTGACAAATTTTTATGGATTTCTGAAAGCATTATACTTGAAAAAATCAATAAAATCGAAAAATTATAAAAAGTGGTGAAATTTATAATGTGAGTCATATAATTTAGGAAAATATCATTAGAATGTCTATTGGAAGCTTGCCAATCACAATAGACGGGGAATTTGTTTCATCGAAATTTAACAAATGTTTATTGATTTCTGATTGCATTATACTAGGAAAAATCAATAAAATCAAAAAATTTTAAAATGTGGTGAAATTTTGAATGTGAGTCATATAATTTAGGAAAATAATATTTGAATGGCTATTGGAAGCTTACTAATCACAATGGATGGAATATTGGCTTCATCGAAATTTGACAAATTTTTATGAATTTCTAAAGATATTATACTAGGGAAAATAAATAAAATCGAAAAATTATAAAAAGTGTTAAAATTTAGAATGTGAGTCATATAATTTAGAAAAATATAATGGAAAGGCTATTGGAAACTTAACAATCATAATGGATTGAGAATTTGCTTCATCAAAATCTGACAAATTTTTATGAATTTTTAAAGGCATTATAATAGGGAAATTAAATAAAATCGAAAAATTATAAAAAGTGGTGAAATATTGAATATGGATCATATAATTTAGGAAAATATAATGGAATGGCTATTGGAAGCTTAACAATCACAATGGATGTAGAATTGGCTTCATCGATATCAGAAAAATTTTTATAGATTTTTGAAGGTGTTATACTAGGAAAAATCAATAAAATCGAAATATTATAAAATATGATGAAATTTTTAATGTGGGTCATATAATTTAGGAAAACAACAATAGAATGGCTGTTAGAAGCTTACCAATCACAATGGTTGGAGAATTGGCTTCATCGATATTTTACAAATTTTAATGGATTTCTGAAGGCATTATACTGGGAAAAATAAAAAAAATCGAAAATTATAAAAAGTGGTAATATTTT
Organism: Excoecaria cochinchinensis; assembly: GCA_947683425.1. Lineage (NCBI taxonomy): Eukaryota > Viridiplantae > Streptophyta > Magnoliopsida > Malpighiales > Euphorbiaceae > Excoecaria > Excoecaria cochinchinensis. The sequence goes on along the minus strand of CANTUQ010000167.1, from coordinate 3,380,836 downwards.
GATTGTGAGTCATATAATTTAGAAAAACATCATTGCAATAGCTATTGGAAGCTAACCAATCACAATGAATGGAGAATTGCCTTCATCGAAATTTGACAAATTTTTATAGATTTCTGAAGGCAATATACTAGGAAAAATCAATAACATCGAAAAATAATAAAAAGTGGTAAAATTTTTAATGCGAGTCATATAATTTAGGAAAATATAATGGATTGACTATTTGAAGCTGAGCAATCACAATGGTTGGAAAAATTGGCTTCAATGAAATCTGACAATTTTTTATGGATTTCTGAAGGTATTATACTAGGTAAAATCAATAAAATAAAAAAATTATAAAAAGTGGTAAAATTCTTAATGTGAGTCATATAATTTAGGAAAACATCATTAAAATGGCTATTAAAAACTTACTAATCACAATGAATGGAGTATTGGTTTCATTGAAATCTGAAAACTTTTTATGAATTTCTGAAAGCATTATACTAGGGAAAATCAATAAAATCGAAAAATTATAAAAAGCAGTGAAATTTTTAATGATAGTTGTATAATTTAATAAAACATCATTGGAATAGCTATTGGAAGTTTACCAATCACAATGGATGGAGAATTGGTTTCATCAAAATCTGACAAATTTTTATTGATTTCTAAAGGCATTATACTTTGAAAAATTAATAAAATCAAAAAATTATAAAAAGTTATGAAATTTATAATGTGAGTCATATAATTTAGGAAAATATTATTAGAATGTCTATTGGAAGCTTGCCAATCACAATAGATGGGGAATTTGTTTCATCGAAATTTAATAAATGTTTATTGATTTCTGATTGCATTATACTAGGGAAAATCAATAAAATCAAAAAATTTTAAAATGTGGTGAAATTTTGAATGTGAGTCATATAATTTAGGAAAATAATATTTAAATGGCTATTGGAATCTTACTAATCACAATAGATGGAGAATTAGTTTCATCAAAATCTGATAAATTTTTATGAATTTCTTAAGCTATTATACAAGAGAAAATAAATAAAATCGAAAAACTTTAAAAAGTGTTGAAATTTAGAATGTGAGTCATATAATTTAGGAAAATATAATAGAAAGGCTATTGGAAACTTAACAATCATAATGGATGGAGAATTTGCTTCGTCGAAATCTGACAAATTTTTATGGATTTTTGAACGCATTATAATAGGAAAAATAAATAAAATCGAATAATTATAAAAAGTGGTGAAATATTGAATGTGAGTCATATAATTTAGGAAAATATAATGGAATAACTATTGGAAGCTTCACAATCACAATGGATGGAGAATTGGCTTCATCGAAATCTGACAAATTTTTATAGATTTCTGAAAGTATTATACTAGGAAAAATTAATAAAATCAAAATATTATAAAATGTGGTGAAATTTTGAATGTGAGTCATATAATTTAGGAAAATAACATTGGAATGACTGTTAGAAGCTTACCAATCACAATGGTTGGAGAATTAGTTTCATTGATATTTTACAAATTTTAATGGATTTCTGAAGGTACTATACTGGAAAAAATAAATAAAATCAAAAATTATAAAAAGTGGTGAAATTTTGAATGTGAGTCATATAATTTAGGAAAATATCATTGCAATGGCAAGAGGAAGCTTACCAATCACAATGAATGGAGAATTGGGTTCATCGAATTCTGACAAATTTTTATAGATTTCTGAAGGAAATATACTAGGAAAAATTAATAAAATCAAAAAATTATAAAAAAGTGGTGAAATTTTTAATGTTAGTCATATAATTTAGGATAACATCATTGGAATGGCTATTGGAAACTTTTGATGGAGAATTGGCTTCATCGAAATCGAAAATTTTTTTGTGAATTTCTGAAGACATTATACAAGGGAAAATCAATAAAATCGAAAAATAATAAAATATGGTGAAATTTTGAATGTGAGTTACATGATTTAGGAAAATTTAATGGAATGTCTATTGGAAGCTTAACAATCACAATGGATGGAGAATTGGTTTCATCGAAATCTGACAAATTTTTATGCATTTCTGAAGACATTATATTAGGAAAAATCAATGACATCAAAAAATTATAAAAAGTGGTGAAATTTTTAATGTGAGTCATATAATTTAGTAAAATATAATGGAATGACTATTTGAAGCTTAACAATCACAATGGTTGGAGAATTGGTTTCAATGAAATCTGACAAATTTTTATGGATTTTTGAAGGCATTATACTAGGTAAAATCAATAAAATCAAAAAATTATAAAAAGTGGTGAAATTTTTAATGTGAGTCATATAATTTAGGAAAATATCATTGAAATGGCTATTAGAAACTTACTAATCACAATGAACAAAGTATTGGCTTCATTGAAATCTAACAAATTTTTATAGATTTCTGAAGGTATTATACTAGAGAAAATTAATAAGATCGAAAAATTATAAAAAACGGTGAAATTTTTAATGATAGTCGTATAATTTAATAAAATATCATTGGAATGGCTATTGGAAGCTTAGTAGTCACAATGGATAGAGAATTTGTTTCATCGAAATCTGACAAATTTTTATTGATTCATGAAGACATTACACTAGGGAAAATCAATAAAATCGAAAAATTATAAAAAGTGATGAAATTTTTAATTTGAGTCATATAATTTTAAAAAATATCATTGGAATGTCTATTGGAAGCTTATCAATAATAGTGGATGGAGAATTGGCTTGATTGAAATCTGATAAATTTTTATTGATTTCTTAAAGTATTATACTAGAAAAAATTAATAAAATCGAAAAATTATAAAAAGTAGTGAAATTTTTAATGTGAGTCATATAATTTAGTAAAACATCATTGGAATGTCTATTTGAAGCTTACCAATCATAGTGGATGGAGAATTGGCTTCATCGAAATTCTCATAAAATTTTATAGATTTCTAATGGATTTATACTAGAAAAAATCAATAAAATCGAAAATTTATAAAAAGTATTAAAAATTTGAATGGGAGCCATATAATTTAAGAAAATATCATTGAAATGTATATTGGAATCTTACAAATCACAATGTATGGAGGATTGGCTTTATCGAAATATGATAAATTTTTATTGACTTCTGAAAGCTAGGGAAAATCAATAAAATCGAAAAATTATTAAAAATGATAAAATTTTTAATGAGTCATATAATTTAGGAAAGCATTATTGGAATGGCTATTGGAATTTTACCAATCACATTGGTTGGATAATTGGCTTCATCGAAATCTAACAAATTTTTATGGATTTCTCTAGGCATTATATTAGAAAAAATAATAAAATTAAAATTATAAAAAGTGGTGAAATTTTGAATGTGAGTCATATAATTTTGGAAAACATCATTGGAATGGCTATTTGAAGCTTACTAATCACAATGGATGGGGTATTGGTTTTATCGAAATCTGACAAATTTTTATGTATTTCTGAAGGCATTATACTTGAAAAAATCAATACAATCGAAAAATTATAAAAAGTGGTTAAATTTATAATGTGAGTCATATAATTTAGGAAAACATCATTGGAATGTCAATTGGAAGCTTACTAATCACAATAGACGGAGAATTGGTTTCATCGAAATTTAACAAATGTTTATTGCTTTCTGATGGCATTATACTAGTGAAAATTAATAAAATCGAAAAATTTTAAAATGTGGTGAAATTTTGAATGTGAGTTATATAATTTAGGAAAATAATATTTGAATGGCTATTAAAAGCTTACTAATCACAATGGATGGAGTATTGGTTTCATCGAAATCTGACAAAATTTTATGGATTTCTGAAGCCATTATACTAGAGAAAATAAATAAAATCGATAAATTATAAAAAGTGTTGAAATTTAGAATGTGAGTCATATAACTTAGAAAAATATAATGGAAAGGCTATTGGAAACTTAACAATCATAATGGATGGAGAATTGACTTCATCGAAATCTGACAAATTTTTATGAATTTTTGAAGGCATTATAATTGGGAAATTAAATAAAATCAAAAAATTATAAAAAGTGGTGAAATATTGAATGTGAGTCATATAATTTAGGAAAATATAATGGAATGGCTATTGGAAGCTTAACAATCACAATGGATGGAGACTTGGCTTCTTCGAAATCTGAATTTTTTTTTATGGATTTCTGAATTCATTATACTAGGAAAAATCAATAAAATCGAAATATTATAAAATATGATGAAATTTTGAATGTGAGTCATATAATTTAGGAAAAAAACATTAGAATGGCTGTTAGAAGCTTACCAATCACAATAGTTGGAGAATTAGCTTCATCGATAGTTGACAAATTTTAATGAATTTCTGAAGGCATTATACTAGGAAAAATAAATAAAATCGAAAATTATAAAAAGTGGTGAAATTTTGAATGTTAGTCATATAATTTAGGAAAATATCATTGCAATGGCTATTGGAAGCTTACAGATCACAATGAATAAAGAATTGGCTTCATCGAAATCTTACAAATTTTTATAGATTTCTGAAAGCAATATACTAATAAAATCAATAAAATCAAAAAATTATAAAAAAAGTGGTGAAATTTTTAATGTTTGTCATATAATTTAGAAAAAATATCATTGGAATGGTTATTAGAAGCTTAACAATCACAATTAATGGAGAATTGGTTTCATCAAAATCGGATAAATTTTTGTGGATTTCTTAAGGCATTATACTAGGAAAAATCAATAAAATCGAAAAATAATAAAATGTGGTGAAATTTTGAATGTAAGTCATATAATTTAGGAAAACAACACTGGAATGACTATTGTAAGCTTACTAATCACAATGGATGGAGTATTGGTTTCATCAAAATCTAAAAAATTTTATTGATTTCTGAAGCCGTTGTACTAGGGAAAATCAATAAAATTATAAAATTATAAAAAGTATTGAAATTTTGAATGTGAGTCATATAATTTAGCAAAATATAATGGAATAGCTATTGTAAGCTTAACAATCACAATAGATGGAGAATTAGCTTCATCGAAATCTGACAAATTTTAATAGATTTCTGAAGGCATTATATTAGAAAAAAATTAATAAAATCGAAAAATTATAAAAAGTGGTGAAATTTTTAATGTTAGTCATATAATTTAGGAAAATATCATTGGAATGGCAATTGTAAGTTAACAATCACATTGGATTGAGAATTGGTTTCATCGAAACTTGACAAATTTTTATGAATTTCTGAAAGTATTATACTAGGAAAAATCAATAAAATTGAAATTTATAAAATGTGGTGAAATATTGAATGTGATTCATATAATTTAGAAAAATAACATTGGAATGGCTATTGGAAGCTTAACAATCACAATGGATGGAGAATTGGTTTCATCGAAATCTTACAAATTTTTATGGATTTTTGAAACCATTATACCAGGGAAAATCAATAAAATCGAAATATTATAAAATGTTGTGAAATTTTTAATGTGAGTCGTATAATTTAGAAAAATATTATTGGAATGGCTATTGAAAGCTTAACAATTACAATGGATGGAGAATTGGCTTCATTGAAATTTAACAAATTTTTATGGATTTCTGAAATTATTATACTAGGAAAAATTAATAAAATCGAAAAATTATAAAACGTTGTGAAATTTTTAATGTTAGTCATATAGTTTAGGAAAATATAATTTAATGTCTATTGGAAACTTACCAAACACAATGGATGGAGAATTGGGTTCATCGAAATCCAAAAAATTTTTATGGATTTCTGAAAGCATTATATTAGGGAAAATTTATAAAATCAAAAAATTAAAAAAATCGATAAAATTTTGAATGTGAGTCATATAATTTAGGAAAATATAATGGAATTGCTATTAGATGCTTAACAATCACAATGGATGGAGAATTCGGCTCATCGAAATCTAAAAAATTTTTATGGATTTCTGAAGGCATTATATTAGGGAAAATCAATAAAATTGAAAAAAATATAAAAAGCGGTTAAAATTTTAATGTGAGTCATATAATTTAGAAAAAAATAATGGAATGGCTATTGGAAACTTAACAATAACAATGGATGGAGAATTCGCTTCATTGAAATCTGAAAATTTTTTATGGATTTCTGAAGGTATTATATTACGAAAAATCAATAAAATCAAAAAATTATAAAAGTGATGAAATTTTGAATGTGAGTCATATAATATAGGAAAACATAATGGAATGGCTATTGGAAACTTAACAATCCTAATGGATGGAGAATTGGGTTCATCGGAATCTGACAAATTTTTATGGATTTCTAAAGGCATTATACGAGCGAAAATCAATAAAATCGAAAAATTATAAAAAGTGGTTAAATTTTGAATGTAAGTCATATAATTTAGAAAAATATAACGGAATGGCTATTGGAACCTTAACAATCACAATGGATGGAGAATTGGCTTCATCGAAATCTGATAAATTTTTATGGATATTTGAGGGCACTATGCTAGGGAAAATAAATAATATCTAAAAATTATAAAAGACGGTTAAGTTTTTAATGTGAGTCGTATAATTTAGGAAAAAATAATGGAATGGCTATTAGAAACTTAATAATCACAATGGATGGAGAATTAACTTCATCGAAATTTCACAAATTTTTATGGATTTCTGAAGGCATTATATTGGAAAAAATCAATAAATTCGAAAAATTATAAAAAGTGGTGCAATTTTTAATGTGAATCATATAATTTAGGAAAATATCATTAGAATAGCTATTGGAAGCTTAACAATCACAATGGATGTAGAATTGCTTTCATCGAAATTTAACAAATTTTTATAGATTTTTGAAGATATTATATTAGGAAAAATAAATAAAATCGAAAAATTATAAAACGAGGTAAATTTTTTAATGTGAGTCATATAATTTAGGAAAACAACATTGAAATAGATATTAGAACCTTACTAATCACAATGGATGGATTATTGGCTTCATCGAAATCTGACAAATTTTTATAGATTTTTGAAAGCATTATACTATGGAAAATCTATAAAATCGAAAAATTATAAAAAGTGTTAAAATTTTTAATGTGGGTTATTTAATTTAAGAAAACATAATGGAATAGCTATTGGAAGCTTAACAATCATGATGGATGGAGAATTGGATTCATCGAAATTTGACAAATTTTTATGAATTTCTGAATGCATTATACGAGCGAAAATCAATAAAATCGAAAAATTATAAAAAGTGGTTAAATTTGGAATGTGGGTCATATAATTTTGGAAAATTTAATGGAATGGCTATTAGAAACTTAACAATCACAATGGATAGAGAATTGGTTTCATCGAAATCTAATAAATTTTTATGGATTTCTGAAGGCATTTTACTAGAAAAAATAAATAAAATTGAAAAATTATAAAAAACGGTTTAATTTTGAATGTGAGTCGTATAATTTGGGAAAAAAATAATTGAATTGATATTGGAAACTTACCAATCACAATGGATGGAGAATTGCTTTCATCGAAATCTGACAAATTTTTATAAATTTCTGAAAGCATTATACTATGGAAAATAAATAAAATTGAAAAATTATAAAAAGTGATGAAATTTTTAATGTCAGTCATGTAATTTAGGAAAATATAATGGAATGTATATTGGAAGCTTACAAATCACAATGGATGGAGAATTGGCTTCATCGAAATCCGACGAGTTTTTATGGATTTCTGAAGGCATTATATTAGGAAAAATCTATAAAATCAAAAAATTATAAAAAATGGTAAAATTTTAAATTCGAGTCATATAATTTAAGAAAATAAAATGGAATGGGTATTGCAAGCTTAACAATCACAATGGAAGGAGAACTAGTTTCATCGAAATCTGACAAATTTTTATACATTTTTGAAAGCCTTATACTAGGAAAAAATCAATAAAATCAAAAAATTATAAAAAGTAGTGAAATTTTGAATGTGAGTCATATAATTTAGAAAAATATAATGGAATGGCTATTGGAAACTTAACAATCACAATAGATGGAGAATTGGCTTCATCGAAATCTTACAAATTTTTATAGATTTTTGAAGGTATTATAATAGGAAAAATCAATAAAATCAAAAAATTATAAAAAGTGGTTAAATTTTGAATTTGAGTCATATGATTTAGGAAAATATAATGGAATGGCTATTGGAAGCGTAACAATTACAAAGGATGGGGAATTAGTTTCATCAAAATCTAACAAATTTTTATAGATTTCTAAAGGCATTATACTAGGGAAATTCAAAAAAATCGAAAAATTATAAAAATTGGTGAAATTTTTAATGTGAGTCATATAATTTAGGAAAATATCATTGTAAGGGTTATTAGAAGCTTAAGAATCACAATGGATGGAGAATTGGGTTTGTCGAAATCTGACAAATTTTTATAAATTTCTGTAGGCATTATACTAGTAAAAATCGATAACATCGAAAAATTATAAAAAGTGCTGAAATTTTTTCTGAGTCATATAATTTAGTAAAAGTTCATTGGAATATTTATTGGAAGTTTAACAATCACAATGTATGAAGATTTGGCTTCATCAATATCTGACAAATTTTTATGGCTTTCTGAATGTATTATATTTGGAAAAATTAATAAAATCGAAAAATTATAAAAAGTGGTGAAATTTTTAATGTGAATTATATAATTTAGGAAAATTTCATTAGAATGGATTTTGAAAACTTACAAATCACAATGGATGGAGTATTGGTTTCATCGAAATCTGACTAATTTTTATCGATTTCTGAAGTTATTATACTAGGAAAAATTAATAAAATCGAAAACTTATAAAAAGTAGTGAAATTTTGAATGTGAGTCATATTATTTAGGAAAATATCATTGGAATGGCTATTAAAAACTTACCAATCATAATGGATGATAAATTGGATTCATCGAAATTTGACAAATTTTTATAAATCTCGGAAGGCAATTTACTAGGAAAAATCAATAAAATCGAAAAATTATAAAACGTGTTTAAATTTTTAATGTGAGTCATATAATTTAGAAAAATATCATTGGAATGGCTATTGAAAACTTCATAATCACAAGGGATTGTGAGTCATATAATTGAAATCTGAAAAATTTTTGTTGATTTCGGAAGGCATTATATTAACAAAAATTAATAAAATCGAAAAATTATAAAAAGTGGCTAAATTTTTAATGTGAGTCATATAATTTAGTAAAATAAAATGGAATGGCTATTGGAAGCTTAAAAATCATAGTGAATGGAGAATTGGGTTCATCAAAATCTGACAAATTTTTATGCATTTTTTAAGGCATTATACTAGGAAAAATCATTAAAATCGAAAAATTATAAAAAAGTGGTTAAATTTTTAATGTGAGTCATATAATTTAGGAAAACATAATGGAATGGCTATTGGAAGCTTAACAATCACAATGCATGGAGAATTGGGTTCATCGAAATTTGACAAATTTTTATGAATTTCTAAAGGCATTATACTAGGAAAAATCAACAAAATCGAAAAATTATAAAAAGTAGTGAAATTTTTAACGTGACTCATATAATTTAGGAAAAAATCATTGGAATGGCTATTGAAAGCTTACCAATCAAAATGAATAAAGAATTGGTTTAATCGAAATCTGATAAATTTTTATAGATTTCTGAAGGCATTATACTAACGAAAATAAATAAAACCGAAAAATTATAAAAAGTTGTGAAATTTTGAAAGTGAGTCATATAATTTAGGAAAATATTATTGGAATGGCTATTGAAAGCTTACCAATCCCAATAGATGGAGAATTGGGTTCATCGAAATCTGACAAATTTTTATGGATTTCTGAAGGTATTATGTTATGTAAATTCAATAAAATCAAAAAATTATAAAAAGTGATGAAATTTTTAATGTGAGTCATATAATTTAGGAAAAAATCATTGGAATGTCTATAGGAAGCTTACCAATCAAAATTAATAGAGAATTGGTTTCATCGAAATCTGACAAATTTTTATAGATTTCTGAAGGCATTATACTAGGGAAGTCAATAAAATTAAAAAAATATAAAAAATGGTGAAATTATTTATGTGAGTCATATAATTTTGGAAAATATAATTGGAATGGCTATTGGAAGATTTTCAATCAAATGGATAGAGAATTGGCTTCATCAAAATCTGATAAATTTTTATGTATTTCTTAAGTAATTATATTTCGGAAAATCAATAAAATCGAAAAATTATAAGAAGTGGTGAAATTTTGATTGTAAGTCATATAAGTTAGGAAAATATAATGGAATGGCTATTGGAAGCTTAACAATCACAATGGATGGAGAATTGGGTTCATCAAAATCTGACAAATGTTTATTGATTTCTTAAGGCATTACATTAGGAAAAATCAATAAAATCGAAAAATTATAAAAAGTGGTTAAATTTTGATTGTGAGTCTTATAATTTAGGAAATCATAATGGAATTGCTATTGGAAGCTTAAAAATCACAATGGATGGACAATTAGCTTCATCGAAATATGACAAATTTTTATGAATTTTTTAAGGCATTATACTAAGGTAAATCAGTAAAATTGAAAAATTATAAAAAGTTGTGAAATTTTTAAATAATTTTAAAAAAATATCATTAGAATGACTATTTAAAGCTTAAAAAACAATAAATGGAGAATTGGTGTCATCGAAATCTTACAAACTTTTAAGGATTTCTGAAAGTATTATACTAGGTAAAATCAATAAAATCGAAAAATTATAAAAAGTGGTGAAATTTTGAATATGAGTCATATAATTAAGGAAAATATCATTGGAATGGCTATTAAAATCTTACCAATCACAATGGTTGGAGAATTGGCTTCATCGAAATCTGAAAAACTTTGATGGATTTCTGAAAGCATTATAATAGGAAAAATCAATAAAATCGAAAAATTATAAAAAGTGGTGAAATTTTGAATGTGGGTCATATAATTTAGAAAAATATCATTGGAATGGTTATTGGAAGCTTACTAATCAAAATGGATGGAGAATTGGTTTCATCAAAATCTGATAAATTTTTATAGATTTTTGAACACATTATATTAGGAAATTTCAAGAAAATCGCAAAATTATAAAAAGTGGTAAAAAATTTTCTGTGAGTCATATAATTTAGGAAAATATTATTGTAATGGCTATTGGAAGCTTACCAATCACAATGGATAGAGAATCGGTTTCATCGAAATTTGATAAATTTTTATAGATTTCTAAAGGCATTATAGTAGGGAAAATCAATATAATTTAGGAAAACATCATTGGAATGGCTATTGGAAGCTTATTGTAGACACCGGGTCCTGAGACAGTCTAGATTAGGATTACCCAATGATGAAATTAATTGTGTCTATTCATAGGCAAAAATGAAAATTGAAAGTGATGATTTCCTTGTTAAAATTTTATTTATTAAAAATAAGTAAAAATGTATTTTCAAAATATTTTAAAATTATTTTAATATAAAAAAAATGAGTTTTTAAAGTATAGTATTTTAGCAAAAATTTTAAAAAAAAAGAAAAAAAAATTCGGCCGACGCGTGCCCGATGCCCCAGATCAGCCATGATCCGTTTTTGGTCCCAAAAAATGTGTTTTTTCTGTTTTTTTTTTGTAGAATTTAATTTTTAAAACTTTTTATCTTCCAACCTTTCAAATTATTCATTTTTTTGGGTTTAATGTGAGTTAAATTAATTTAATTTCTTCATTAAATTTGATTTATTTTGAGGTATAAATTGGATTTTTCGGAGAGAATTTGGAGGGAATTTTCTTTAAAAAAAATAAATATTTTCTTCTTCTTCTTCTTCTTAAAAAACAAATTCCCATAATATTCTAAAGATTTTCCTAAGTTAATTCTTGAGACAAAAAAATCAATTTTTGTTCTTAGGAATTTTCTTATTTTTTTTAACAATTTTCTTTACTTGAGATAAAAAAATTAATTCTTTGTTTTTGAGATAAGGGAATTTCTTATATATTTTTTTATTAATCTTATTTTTGCAAATCAAGACAAAATCATTTACCTTCATTTCATCAAACCAAATTTTGAGGGTAAGAATTTTGGGTTTAATTTTGCATTTTCTATCACTATTATTTTTTTTTTATTCATAGTTAATTAGCCATCATATAAATTCTCTTAGATCTATTATTTTTTTTACTTCTTATTTCTTGTGTTCTTATTTAATTGTTCATATTATTATTATTATTATTATTATTATTATTATTATTATTATTATTATTATTATTATTATTATTATTATTATTATTATTGTGTTCTTATTTGATTGTGTATTATTATTATTATTATTATTATTATTATTATTATTATTATTATTATTATTATTATTATTATTATTATTATTATTATTATTATTATTATTATTATTATTACTACTATCATTAGTATTGTTATTACTTTTATTATTCTTGTTTAATTTTAATGTTGTTGTTATTATTATTATTATTATTATTATTATTATTATTATTATTATTATTATTATTTATGTTTTCATGCATGTTGAATTTAAGTTATTATTTATGCTTTTTATGCATGTTGAATTGTTAATGTATTAAGTTACATATTTTATTATGTCATTTAATTGATTTGTCATACATGATGCATTTTTATTTATTTTATTTTAATTTATTTTTTACATGTTACTTGTTTAAATTTATTTTGTATTACTAACATTACTTTTATTTGTTTTTTTTATTTCAATACTTATTTTTATGTTTGAGCATTTTTCCTATACCAAGTGGGAGCCCATGGAGATTTGGAGACACTTTTCGGGTGGATTTATTATTTTTAGCTTTTATATTATTTTTTGTTATTTTGGGTTTATTTGTTTTTGTTATGTAATTTATAATAAATTTATTTTTTTATGCACGTTAATTAAAAATCACAAAAAGTTTATATTAATAAATTGGGATTTTGTTAATAAAATGGGACCAATGTCCTAATTTCAACCAATAAAAGATTCACTTTAAAAGGAAAAGTTAATTTAATCAAAATGGGATCACTCATCCCGATTTTCCTAAGTATGCCAAAAATGATTTTTCAATTTTCTAAAGTGAATATGAAGGAACCAATATTCCTATCTTAAATAATATCCTGATTTATGAATGTTTATTTATTTATTTGAGTTTATTATTTATTTACTTTTTGCTTGATTTTATTTGGGGATTGTATTTTTGTCCCAAATCTTAAATACCTTTGTTATTTTGGGGGATTGTATTTTGTCCCACTTTTATTTTTTTAATTTGTTTTATTTTACTTTCTTTACTGTTTTCTTTCATACTTAATTTATGCTTTATTTTAATGCATAACTGCGTGAGAAGAGGGATAGAAATTTAAAATTAAAAAAATCCATTTACAATTAACCAAGGTATTAATAAGAGTAAAGTTCCGAATCTTTCTCTGGTTTAAAACCTCCGAGACTAGACGAACTTTTTCAATTTTTTGTAAATTGGGTGGCGACTCCAAAATACCTCAAAGGTGCCTAAAGGCTTCATGGGATTAGATGATCTTTTCAGTGTTTTATTAGAAAGAGGTGTCCAAAATATCTCATAATTGCCCAAGATCAAAAAACGCAGACCCTCTTGGACCCTAAAAGCAGGTTCCCGGGAATCGACCAGGTCCGGCGCGCGTCACAGTGGCGATTCCATTGGGTATTTGAAACTTTGCTTTGAAACTGTCTTGGTTAATAATATAATTGGGTTTTTAAATTAAAATTCTATCTCTTTTAAAAAAAATTGCATTGCATCCATGCTAGAGCCTCAGAATTATACTAGTTTGGTCCCTATTTTGACCCCGGTGCATTCCCAAAGCACGACCCTGCGTTCACTCAATGTGGGGAAGTGTTAAGGATAATCACCGGCCCAAGCCTCGTACCTTATGGTATATCAAATGGAGACCCAATCGGTTGTTATGCTCATGATGAGCTAGACTCGTTGGCAGGGACTATGCTTGGGTAGCCTTAAAGTATCACCATCTTTGACAAAAGCTTATGTAATGGCAATAGATACTTCCACTAGGTGAAATGTACCATAATATCGTGCTTGCTATGTGAGCCGTCATATATTGAATAAAGTCAATTAAATTAAATGGTCTTTCATCAAAGGCTTTTATGCCCCGGTGGGCCCATCTTAATTCAGTTGAATTGTTTAAATACATAATGGCCAAACAAACATACGTATGTATGTACATTAGGCAAGAGATGTTATGCTGCCGATTTTTCACCGTGCACTGCACGCGTCCGATGGGTTCCCTGTTAACCCTTTGATAAAGCCCACCTAGGAAAGAGACTACACTACCTTGTGTATGGGAGAGATAAGGTTGGAAAGATCTATCTACTTGCATGTGTTTGTCTATACTGCATTAGCACAACCATGCATTGCATTTCAATCATGCATCATCCTAACAAAGGTGTGTTTTGCAGCCATCATAGATTCGTCCGGATGGTTTAGAGGTTTCGATGGTCGGCTAAGAAGGATTCCACTCTTTGGATTACTGGAGCTAGTGTCAGATCAGAGTTCAGATTCTCTTTCAAAAGGTAGTGAGATATTGTCTTTCGAATCATCAGCCGAAATAGGTATGGCTAATCCGTCAGGTGAGTCTAGTGCAATTCGTGCAATGATCACCGAGGAAGTGGGAAAGAGAATGGAAGAATTTGAGGCCAGAATGATGGCAATGATGGGAAGTTTGGCTGCCACTTTAGTGTTACTTGCTGGGCAACAACCTATTGCTCCAGCTGGGGGGCAAGATGAACAAGGGCCTGTTAGAGAGGATCTCCCTGCGACAGTTGACCCACCTATAGTTGAGCCCAGAGTGCCAGCACATATAGAGCATAGAGAAGCTCCTAAACTTGAGAGTGACTTAGGTGAAGAAGAGCAAGAGGAGCCAATCATAATAAGAGGCAAAGCCCCTAAGCCAGAGAAGGCCATGTGGAGAAAGATGGAGGAGAAGTTCGAAGCTATGAATCGCTTGCTGACAGCGGGAAGAGGCATGAACCCTGAGGACAAGGAGCTGGAGGGCGAAGATCTAGTTCCCCAGAATTTTAAGATGCCTGACATGCCAAAGTTTGATAGCACCTCAGACCCAGTAGCACATGTAAAGCAGTACTCATTAGTGATGAAGGGTACAATGCTGACAAAAAGGCAGAAGATAGAATATTTCTACTTGAGCTTGATGGGTCCAGTGGTGGACTGGTATTATGGACTCGGTAAAAGGACTAAAGAGGATTGGGATCTATTGATAGAAGAGTTCCTAAGGCAGTATGATTACAGTACGAGGATGGAGGTAACCTTGAAAGACCTATAACTACTTCAACAGAAATTAAGGGAGTCATTTCATGATTACTTTACTAGGTGGAGGAACTGAGTAATGGAGATAAAGAGGAAGCTGGACACTCCAGACCAAATAAGACTATTTATCAGGAATGCCAGCCCATATTTAAAAGATGGGTTAAAAATGAAGGGTTTAAAGGACTGAGAATCCTTGAAAGACATGGCCATAGAAGCTGAAGGAGAGTACCTAGCAAGGAAGGCCAATAATGATAATTATGCATGAAGAAATTATGGCAATCAGGGAGCAGGGAAGTCAATAGGAAATACAGTTGATGTAGCGGCTACTAAAGTAGTTCAAAGGCATTTCTCCAACCTAGGCAAGTCACTATTTTGGGTACTTAAAAGGTTGATGAAGGAAGGCAAGCTACAGCCAATGCCTGCTAAACCCGCCAGAAATCAGGGGAGTCCCAATCATCGAGCGAATCTGTATTGTGCCTACCATAAGCATACAGGGCATGACACTGATGAATGTCAAACTCTGAGGAACCATATTCAGGATCTCATTGATAACAAACAGATTATTGATCTAGAGCGCCGCAAGAAATAAGAGAGGAGACCTTCTAGTAGATGTGCATTTTATATTAGAACTTTTTTCAATCTTAATGTATGCAATACTGTTTATGTTAATTATATTAATGACTTTTTGCTTATGTTTCTCATGATTTCATTATACATGATCACAGCCACAAGTCATTTACATTTGATATTAATTTAATGAATACAGCCTCATTTAATCTCGAGATCCTGTCAGCATTTGATATAACTCCTGAGGAGAGATTAAAATTTGAGAGAAAATAGAAAAAAAAGGCGTGAAAAAGTCTTTGCCTGGACCTATGAAGACATGCCGAGAGATGATCATGGAGTCACTGAACACGCTATGCCAATATATCTCAATCATGGACCAATCAAGCAGAAATTCGGAAGACTCAGGTCAGAAAGGGCAGAAAAGGTTAAAAGGAGAGGTCCTCAAATAGAAATGGGGCCAAATTTCTTATCAAAGTGCAACGCCTGACTGGCTTGGTCAACGTTGTCCCCAATAATTAAAAAGAGAAGTACGTGTATGTGTAAACTATCAGGTTTTGAACAAAGCTTGGCAAAAAAAAAAAAAACCAAAAAAAATAAAAACCAAAAAAAATAAAAAAAAAAAACAAAAAAAAGGAAAAGAATTGATATGTAGATATGGCTAAGTTCATTGAGAAGAATTTGATACGATCTTTTGCATCACATTGTGTCTAATAAGGGGGTACAATTCTTGGCAAAAACTAAATAGATACTTTAGAAATATGGAATCCAGCATTACAAGTCTTCTCTTTATCGACCTCAAGCTAACGGTGCGGTTGAACCAGCTAACAAAAATGTTATATGGGGCAGAAGCAGTACTGCTGGTTGAGGTAGAGCTCAAATATTTAAGGATAGTTATGGAAGTTGACCTCAAAATCTTTAAGGGTAGCCATGGAAGCCTAGATTTCAGAGGCCGACTGGGCACAGCGATGGTTGCAACAGTTGAACATATTAAAAGAGGACAGGTTGCGGGCTTATTATCGCAGCAAGATCTATCAGAGAAGACTTACTTGATCATTTGGGAAGAAAGTTAGAAAGCACCCGCTGGAAGAGGGAGATTCAATCCTTAAGCAAATGAGTTCGAGTGTTCCAGGTGTAAGGGGTAAATTAAGGCCGATATGGGAAGGCCCATTTGTTCTTGAGAAGTTGTCGCCCGAGGGAACAGCGATTCATATGGACAGTGATGGGAACGAGTTCAAACAACCAATCAGCGTCGACAAACTCGAGAGGTTCCATGGCTAAAGACCAAAGATCAAAAGAAGGGAATAAAAGCTCCGCGGGTCGAAAACTAAAAAAAAATACGGCTTTGCTAAAATTGGGCACCCCATCAAGGCAAAAATCGAAAAAAGGCGCTTTGGGCAAAAATTAGGGGCTGAGAGAAAATGTTCAATCATGAAAACCCAAGAGGGCTGATTAATAACATGAGTTTGATGCTTTAAGGATTCATCTCGAGATTAGATAGGGTCTTGTATTTTTGAGATTAATGCCAGATGATGATCATGTGTAATGAAATCGGACTGGAACATATGCATTTATGCAATAATATGTTAATATGAGCAGGGCACTTTATCTTGCATACTCAAAATGATTTAAGTTCCAGCATAAAAAGTAGCGCATTGTTTTTGCATATGTGTAATTCACTATGTATGGCCTCCATTGCCATTGTCATCTTGACGTTTCAACAAACTTGACCGGTCATCGGCTTCGAACTATTCGCCATCACATTCATGAGGAAAGCCGAAATCCATACGGCTATTATTTAAAAAGAAAAAAGGATTTTAGCCTTCAAAAAATATAAAAAAAAAGGCCGTTAGAGTTGAAAATCGTAACTAGCTCTCTAAACAAAAGTTAGGCCAAAGGGCAGGGTGAAAACCTGAAAATAGACAGTTTGCCCTACAAAAAAAAATTAAAATAAATAAAAGCCACTAGATTGGATTGGGTCCACTTCAGGCAAAAATTAGGCAAAGAGTTATATGAAAATCCCCAAGAGACGTATTTCCCGCAAAGAAAAGCTAGTGTGAAAATCCATAAGGGACACACTACCTTTGAAACAATGACTTTTAATACTCGGAGCGATAAGGCAGCATTATTTCGGATCATCTCCCTTTGGGTAGATCGTGTATGATGCAGGGACATGAGTTAGAATCTGGGGCATATGGTCATTGGCCGAGGGGCAAAGATGCACACCTGACGGGTCTCTTAAAAAAGTTTTGGGTTAGAGTCCCTAAAGCCAAGATGTCACTCTGCTGGATCCTTGGGGGGCATGGCGGAGCAGCCAAGCCATATCCTCAATGGACCCTTGACCACCCAGGACATAGTCTATCCATTTTTGCGAGAATCTACATATCATATCATATTATAATATTCTTTAGCAAACATCTGCATATGACCATTTACACTTGCATGCACAATCTCTTGTATATTTTCCTGTGTACATAGCTTTGCACGAAATATCTAAGCGAAAACCATCGCCATTTGAGGATGGCACCCAAGCACTTTTTAAGTTTGGAGCAAACTCGGTGTAGCTCAGGAGAGCAATTTTTGCACTTTGTAAGTCTAAAGCAGACTCGGTGCAGCTCAGGAGAGCAATTCTCGCATTTTGTAAGCCTGGATCAGACTCGGTGCATCGCCATTTGAGGATGGCACCTGCACTTTGTAAGTCTGTTGCAGACTCGGTGCAGCTCAGGAGAGCAATTCTCGCATTTTGTAAGTCTGGAGCAGACTCAACGCATCACCATTGGAGGATGGCACCCAAGCACTTTGTAAGTTTGGAGCAAACTTGGTGCAGCTTGGGAAAGCAATTTTTGCACTTTGTAAGTCTGGAGTAGACTCGGTGCAGCTCAGAAGAGCAATTCTCGCATTTTGTAAGTTTGGAGCAGACTCGACGTATCACCCAAAAGGATAAAAATCGCTCCGTAGTCTATATGGTGACTTAAAGAGATGATTTCATTCTCATGGCAGCAGGGAGGAGGCCGCCTCAGGTACGCGCTTCTTTCCCTTTTCTAAATTTTGGCTCACCTAGGCACCCATGCACTAACCTCCCCAAAATTGGAGGCAATTGTAGACACCGGGTCCTGAGGCAGCCTAGATCAGGATTAGCCAATGATGAAATTAATTATGTTTGTTCATAGGCAAAAATGAAAGTTAAAAGTGATGATTTCCTTGTTAAAATTTTATTTATTAGAAATAAGTAAAAATGTATTTAAAAAAAATTTTAAGATGAAAAAAAAGTGAGTTTTGAAATTATAGTGTTTTAGCAAAATTTTTTTTAAAAAAAAATTCGGCAGATTTCGGCGTCGACGCGTGCGCGGCAGTGCCCAGCTCGCAGGCGAGATGCGCTCGCCCGTTGCACGCGGGCGATGCGCTTGGCGTCGCTCGCCCCTGACGTGTGCCCAACGCCCCAGATCAGCCTTGAACCGTTTTTTTCCCAAAAAAAAATGTGTTTTTTCTAATTTTTTTTTTTGTAGAATTTAATTTTTAAAACTTTTTATCTTCCAACCTTTCAAATTATTCAGTTTTTTTTGGGTTTAATGTGAGTTAGATTAATTTAATTTTTTCATTAAATTTGATTTATTTTGAGGTATAAATTGGGTTTTTTGGAGAGAATTTGGAGGGAATTTTCTTTAGAAAAAAAAAATATTTGCTTCTTCTTCTTCTTCTTTCAAAACAAATTTTGATAATATTCTAAAGATTTTCCTAAGTTAATTCTTGAGACAAAAAATCAATTTTTGTTCTTAGGAATTTTCTTATTCTTTTTAACAATTTTATTTCCTTGAGACAAAGAAATTAATTTTTTGTTCTTGAGATAAGGGAATTTATTATATATTTTTTTATTAATCTTATTTTTGCAAATCAAGACAAGAAATTGGATCATTTACCTTCATTTCATCAAACCAAATTTTGAGGTAAGCATTTTGGGTTTAATTTTGCATTTTCTATCACTATTATTTTTTTTTGTTCATAGTTAATTAGTGAATGTCGAAAATTATAACGAATATAATTAATTGGAGATAATATTAAATAATGGTACCTACCTCTTGTAGCGCAGAAACTCGTTACGAAAGCGTCTACAAGGATCCCGTTTGTTTTTGGTCACTAGCCTGACTTTTATCCACATATGGGATAACAACAGCTATTCCACAATCTAAAAGCCCCTAAAATATTAAGACAAAAAACAAGTGTGAGTGGAAATGAGTAGCCTTGCGACATATACGTTTTCTCGTTACCAAATACTGAAATCTCCCATCTATTTATAGAGATCCTAAAAGCTAGAGACCTAATTCTAGTTTAACTCAGACTCTTTCTGAGATAGGATTTGGTAATTTTAATCAGATTGAATTACTCAATTCTATCTGGATTGGACCTTTATCCAAATTAGAGTTATGGGCGTACCCAAAATTTATCATCTCCCACTCGCACATGACGGAATGCATTACAGTCTTAATCTTTAGTTATACTGGCAGATAGAATGTGTGACCAGCATACATCGAGAGCACTAGTACCAGTACTATACACCTGTTAGGGACATATAGCATCTCAAAAAATAAAATCCTCCTTTTCATGTATGCCTAATCCTGGATTGCCTTCTCATATTCACTGTTTTAACTCATGATCTCATAAAACAATTTTCGTGTTCACTATTATGTTTTTACTCATAGAAACTATAATAGGCTAGCCAGTGAACCACGAAACCTTATGAAAGTGATCAAAAGACTATCTTCCCCTCTTACTGTATGCCATTTATCATGATTTAACTCGCTTTTCTAGTTAGATCCTCCAGGCCTAAATTTTTCCCGGACCTCTTGGAAACTAACTAAGCTAGCCACATTGAACCGTATTTCAGGAATAAATTAAGGGTTCTAAGGGTCAAAATATAAATAGGGTCTCACAATAGGAAAAATTGAGATCAATAATATTATTAAATTCCCATCCCTGTGGTCACACAAGCACACACGATATAAAACATGTGTTATGGTGTTCTTTCCTTCCCTTAAAGGAGCGCATGTCTCACATTTCGATAATATGTATATTAAACACCATACAGAAGCGTAAGGTTGCGATGCACCAAAGCACCCAACTTTAGTCCGCTTACTTAAGGACTACTTTTGGGTTTTTAGACAGAACATGGTAGTTACATATAACTAACCATCGGATTCCATACAATCCTTATTTTGGATTTTAATCCAAAGCATACAACTTTATGAATGTCTTTATCTCGCACCTTAACAAGACTCATCTTATAATTTCTGCAAGACGGCACTTTTATTTTTAATAGGCTCTCGAGCATTCGCATATATTCAAAAATTATCTCATCTTAGTTTTTGCCAACTCATTGACAAAACTAAGGTAAACACCCTTGTGAGTGTGCTACTTCTCTGTCCGATATGCTCAATCTCTTATCAATAACAGTAAATGTTTACACATAAACATTCACACTCATGTATTGCCAATAATGAAATTTGCTTATTATTCGCAAATAATAACGTTAAGCGATTATATAAAATATAACAGTACTAATTAAATTCTACGCAAACCTCGAGATCTAATGTATTTCTCAAAACACATCTCTCATTATAGGTTTACTCAATGGATCTGCATGTGTAGAAACGTACTGTAAGTTCACTTCTCCTTGTGCAACAATATTTCTCATATATTGATACTTAATGTGGATATGCTTAGCTCTACTATAAGCTATCGATGACTGACTGTCACTGATACCTCTTAAATAATTACTCTTAAATGGCTCACAAACCATTTCAGCCAAACTGTCTCCAGTACTGCAATTGAGGAAGTGACAAATTCATCTTCCACTATTGATAGGGCTACACAGGTTTAATTCTTGTTACTCCACGAGATGGCACTCTTGCCAAACAAGAAAATGAAACCTGATGTGGATTTTCTCACATCCACATCTCCTGCCCAATCATTGTTTTTGTATTCTCTTAATGCAGATCATTTTCTTGATAATAGAGAGAATAATCTGCAGGACCTTTAAGGTATATAAGTATCCTTTCAATTGCTTCCAATGTGTTTTGCCTGGGTTAGATTGATATTTATTTACCATGCTCACTGCATAGAAAATATCATATATTGTACATAATATTGTGTACATAAGATTACCCATGGCACTGGCATATAAAATGTTTCTCATACATTCATTTATTCTGGCGTCTTAGTACACACATCTTTGCTAAGAAACTGATGCTTAGTAATAGGATTATCTATGGGTTTGCAGTTTTGTATATTAAATCGCTCAAGGTCTTTGTTGATATATTTCTCTTAAGAAACAGACAACAATCTTCTCGAACGATCTCTTGAGATCTTAACTTCAAGAATATAATATGCTTGACCCATATCCTTTGTCTCAAAGTTGGACGATAACCAATCTTTGTTTTCATTTACGTACCATTTATCATTTTCAGCTTTAAGTATGTCGTGTACATACAATGCCAAAATGACAAATTCATTTTCAAAGCTTTTACTATAAACACAATGATCTTCATCAATCATGTTAAACACATTTGACATGATTGTATGATGAAGTTTTAAGGACCATTGTGGGGTTAATTTCTTCGGTGGTCACTCAACTTTTCGCTTGTAACGATTTGGTCACTAAACTTCAATTTGTAATGAAAAAATAACTCATCTATTATTTTGTAACGAAAAAATCACAATGATCGGAAATTGTGCTCGCCGGTAACCGGCACATGATCTGCATGGCACAAAGTTGAAGTTTAGTGACTATATCGTTACAAGACACAAAATTTAGTGACCACAACAGAAATTAGCTCTAATCTGACGTGACAAAATTTTTGACGTGTCATTGGGCTTTGCCGTACCGATCACGCGCCGGTTGCCGGCAAATGCAATTTTTGGTTATTATGATTTTTTCGTTACAAAATAATAGATGAATTATTTTTTTGTTACAAATTAAAGTTAGTGACCAAATCGTTACAAGTCACAAAATTGAGTGACCACCAAAGAAATTAACCCACCATTGTGTTGAAAACTGTTTAAGGCCACAAATTGAACTCATCAATCAGCAAACCTTATGTTTGCTGCCTTCTCCGATGAAACATATAGATTGTTCCATCCAATTCTCCATTGAGAAAAGAAGTCTTTCCATCCATTTGATGAAGCTCTAGGTTCAAACTCGCCACTATGGCCAGAATTAACCTTATGTACGTAAATCTTACAACAGATGAGAAAGTCTACTCATAGTCAATCTCTTCCTATTGTATGAACCCCTTAGCTACTAGCCGAGTCTTATATCTTTTGATACCTTTTTCAGTTTTTTGCTTTACTTTGAGAATACATTTATTCTCAATTTGTGTCCTTCCAGTAGATCAACTAGTTCTCAAACATGGTTTGATCTCATGGATGCCATTTTTTCTTCCATTGCTTTAATTCATTTTTTCTTAAATGGGCATGAAAAAGCCTTTTGAATATTTTTATGCTCTTTCTTGTCTTGTGGGGTAACCAAAAGGGCTTTGTTCAAACTTTCGATTTTAAATCGTCGGCGTAGAACACTTATCCTTTTAGATTTTTGCAGTTATGAATCTTAATAAACATGTATCATATATTTAACGTGATTCAAAAAGCTCCCACTGGGACAATGTTCTATACTTCCACTGGAGTCATAAATATTATATTCTTTCCTCCCACTGGAGTAAAGAATACTCCCATTCAAATCAGGTCTCGAACATTTGGATCGTTTGGAGGATGAGGGTCTTAATCTTCTTCCTCTAAATCCCTCCCACTCGGATGGAGTGATCCTGATATTCCTCTTCCTGAGATTAATAGAAAGTGAAATCTTAATTCACTTCGCCCAACTTAGGAAATTTATTCTCTAAAAATATGATAACTCGTGATTTGAATTCTGTCACAGTGCCATTTTCTTACTCACCCACGAAAATGTATCCTTTTGATACTTTAGAATATCTCACATAGATACTCTTTTTACCTCTTGGTCTCAAATTCACCAAATTGAGGTATTATGGATGTAAGCATTATAACCCAAAGGTTGTAAATGGCTTAGGTCAGTTTGCTGACCAATTAACAACTCATAAGTTATGGAAGTGACAGATTTAGAGGGCATACAGTTCAAAACATATGTGGCAGTTAATAAAGCATCTCCCCAATAGGAGATAGGCAAATTTTCCTCTGCCATCATAGATCTAACCATATATAGGAGAGTCTTATTTCTGCTTTCCTCAATACCGTTTTGTTGTGGATTTCTAGGAATGAATAACTGATATTCAATTCTTTTTTATCACATGAAGCTTTAAATTTATTTGTAAGATATTACCGACCTCTGTTAGTTCCACTGTAAGATATTACCGACCTCTGTCAGTTCTTAAAGTTTTGATCTTTTTATCTAATTGATTCTCAACTAAACTCATAAAAGTCTTAAAGTAACTCAATGCTTCTGACTTGTGAGAAATCAAATAGACATGACCATACCTATTACAGTCATATATAAATGTGATGAAAGAGTAGGCCCCATGCCTTGCCCTCACATTCATTTGACCACATACGTCAGAATGAACTAACTGCAATGAAAATTTGGCTCTAGTACCTTATTCGAATGATTTCTAACTAGTTTTTCCTTTTAGACAATGCTCACATGCAAGCAATTCAACTCATTTGAATCACCTATTAAACCTATTTTAGCCAACCGACTCATTTGGTCTTGCCCAATATGGTCTAATTTAGCATGCCATAATTTCACATTGTTCTCATAACCATGTGAAAAATAAAAAATTAAAGGAAAAATTAGTTTTACTCAAATAGTTATGGTTCACATCCATAACAACAAAATCATTCAGAATATAATTAAAACCATAATATATATCATTCAAGCATAAGCGTACACTATCATCCTCAAAATGTAAATTGAAAACAAATTTCAATAAGGCGAGAACAGAACCTAAATTTCATAACAGAGATATCTCGATCCCTTGTTACACGGTCCATTGATTCTAAATATATCACCCACAAAGGGTAAAATTCAGAACTAGATACATAAATTCTACTCACTCTTGAGTCAGAATAGTGTATCTTTATAAGCATAATGCAGTCTCTTGCATAATGTCCTTTCTATAGGTAATTGAAATATTTCACTCTTGAAATGTTTACCTCCTTTTTGCCTTTGGACATTTTGTGATTCTATTCCTTTTGCTTTTCAGGCTCTTAAGCCTTTTCCTTATCCCTATTGTTGAAGCTTATTTTATTGTTCTAATGAGAACTCATTCTATTAGAACAGAACTGTACTGTATGCATAATGGCATTGACCTTAATCACTGTTAAAAGTTCACTTTTAAGTTCCAAATGACAAACGACATCCTCAAATGTCTTTATATTGTCCATATGAGTTTTCTGCATCTACATATGCTCCCAACTCTTGGGTAAGGAACGAATAACAGTTCAGACCTGCTGCTCGTCAATCAACTTATGACTAAGTTCACTAAGCTTACTTATTATTTTTCATCTTTTTTAGATGTTTTCGCATCGAATAATCAGACTTTTTTTTTTATATGTATCAAATTTGATCTTCAATGATCGGAGCTTATTCAGAGTCACATCTTTGAACTTCTCCTGCAAAGCGATCCACAAATTCATTGCATTTTGATATTTGCGGAATGGCTTAGTGATATCATCATCATTTTGCACATAGCAAGATGATTCGAGTAGTTGAATTCTGCTTTTTTCATGCCACACAGGCATCTTGGTCCCACCTATGCTGGGATATAGTGCCATCCTCAGGTTCAGCCATAAATGAATTTGAGAATTCAAGAGCCTCTTTCTCTTCATGCACATACTGGATCTTCATATTCCAGATTTTATAATTATCACCATTTAGCTTCATATTTTTGCTAAGGGTGACAATTGACTTGGAAGCTATATCCATTAGGATCCTCTAATCTCAAATGGAACAATATTGCATATATTTAAGGGAGATAAAGTAACACATGCAATTTATTATGCACTTGAAATAACAACCTAGTAAAATTTTCTATTAGGCTCAAATTCGAAAAGGTTACTTATAGTATCCAATTACCCTCTAAATCCTAATGTCCAACCTTACAGATTAGAATTTCATGCATAATAAATCTGAATTATTGGATTATCAAGTTCTCAAACTTATGAGGGGATTTTTATTAAGCTTTTACTTAATAAGCATGCAATCATTTTACTCATAAAATATCGCAAGACAATTAACAATTAAAATAAAAACATTTCTTATAAAGTTAAATGCCATCATAATAAATAAATAAACGCATTTATTTAATCAATAAATAAAATCCAATAATCCCAAAATAAGATACTCATTTCAAATATTAATAGAAAACATAAATCCTATTTAACAAAAATAAACGCCAACTCAAAATTGACACTAATGTCAATTATTCTAGAAGTTCAGATTTCATAAAATCTTTTTAGTTATTAGGATTATTTTTTTGACCGATTTTATCAATTCATCAAGCAACTCATAAGTCAATTGATGAAGCCATGGACGATGCACACTCCGTCCATTTCTCAATACCATCACAGATTTTTAGTGTTGCTTCTCAACACTTGCCTTTTTGGCAACTCGAACCAAAGTTCCATTTTCATACTCAGACCACCAGTCCAAATGCACTCTTGCATTTGTTCTCACACATTTACTTTATGATGCATTATTGCATCAATGTCATCAGCTCAAATCTTCCTTTGCATTCTCATGTTGCGTATTGATTGTACTCTTGCATTTCTCAAAGCAACTTATGCATTTCTTAAGGAAGAACCGGTGCCCTTATTTAACATTTCTGTAACACATTATAGAAAACTTTATACACTCATATATAAATACACATAATTGAAACACATTTCAATCAATAAATAAGGATAGAACCTCAAAATTTTTTTAAAATATTTTAAAAAATAATTGAATGTAGAAAGCCCTTTTTCTATAATTTTTAATATTTTATTTTGAAATTAAACACATCTAAATATCAAAAAATACACAATTTATTTTCTGGTCATTAAAAAATTTTGAAAACATGACCAAAAAATCAAAAATTATTTGAAAATTTTATTTGACAAAAAATGGACCTGAAAAGGTGGTCGAAAATAGCCTCACGCGTCGTCACGCACCGACGAATGGGAGGAAGATGCACTCACGCGCCACACGTGCGCCCTCCCTTTCGTTATGCCATGTGGCAACATCAGGTAGCGCCACATGTCGCCACGTCAAGCCACGTGTCAAAACTCTACACGTCCACGTGTCAAACACGTGGCATCTGGTGACACATCACCCATGACACATGGCGGACACATGGCGTGGTACCATTGGTCCACTTGTCAATGATACCATGTCATCACTGACACATGGCATGACACGTGGCTCATCCTCAGGTGCTTACATGTCTCCTCCTAGTTAGGACACGTGTCACCTCGTTATCACGACACGTGGCATGACCTCAGTCATCCACGTGTCACCCTTTGGTTGGTCCACGTGTCCACCCCTCTCATGTGCCACATGGCATAGCCTCTGCCATCCACGTGGTGCTCAGCCATTAGGCCATGTGTGAGAAGTGATGCATTGCTGCTGACACGTGGCGACGCGCATGTGAGCCACTGCCCACACGCACGCTCCGAACATATTATGGTGCGTGTAATCCACACGCCGCTTTCCTGACGGTTTCTGGCGCTCCGATTTCGATCGGTGGGGGGTTTTTGGGGTCTGTGAATCCAATGTTGAGGTTAAAAATTAAAAATCCCGACTTCTAGTTAGTCGTTTTAAACACTCATGTTCGTCTCCTCAGGTTTCGGTGTACACATACACGAAATTGAGCCGAAATATACACGCATATATATTTTTTACACAAAATTAAATTTTTGTTGTGTTCAATGCATCACATATCTAATAATTTTACACATAAATTTTAGATCTATTTAGCCACATGCCAGGACGCAAAAACAACGGCTTTGATACCAATAAAGGTCGAAAATTATAACGAATATAATTTAATTGGAGGTAACATTAAATAATGGTACCTACCTCTTGTAGCGCAGAAACTCGTTGTGGAAGCGTCTACAAGGATCCCATTTGTTTTTGGTCACTGGCCTGACTTTTATCCACATGCGGGATAACAGCAGCTATTCCACAATGTAAAAGCCCCTAAAAGATTAAGACAAAAAACAAGCATGAGTGGGAACGAGCAGCCTTGCGACATATACGTTTTCTCGTTACTAAATACTGAGATCTCCCATCTATTTATAGAAATCCTAAAAGATAGAGACCTAACTTTAGTTTAACTCAAACTCTTTCTAAGATAAGATTTGGTAATTTTAATCAGATTGAATTACTCAATTCTATCTGGATTGGACCTTGATCTAAATTAGAGTCATGGGCGTACCCAAACTCTATCAATTAGCCATCATGTAAATTCTCTTAGATCTATTTTTTTTTACCTTCTTATTTCTTGTGTCCTTATTTAATTGTTCATATTATTATTATTATTATTATTATTATTATTATTATTATTATTTAATTGTTCATATTATTATTTCTTATTCTTATGTTTTTATTTAATTGTTCATATTATTATTATTATTATTATTATTATTATTATTATTATTATTATTATTATTATTATTATTATTATTATTATTATTATTATTATTATTTGTTGTTGTTGTTGTTGTTGTTGTTATTGTTGTTGCTGCTGCTGCTGCTGTTGTTTAACATGCTTTAACATGTTTTGTTTATTTTATTTCTTTTCACTTTTACTTACTTGATTATTCATCTTCTTTATTGTTATTGTTTATTATTATTGTTAATAATATTACTACTTTTGTTTTATTATTATTATTATTATTATTATTATTATTGCCCTTGTGGTTACTCTTATTATTATCTATTATTACTACTATCATTAGTATTGTTATTACTTTTATTATTCTTATTTAATGTTAATGTTATTATTATTATTTATGTTTTCATGCATGTTGAATTTTATTGTTATTATTTATGCTTTTTATGCATGTTGAATTATTAATGTGTTAAGTTACATATTTTATTATGTTATTTAATTGATTTGTCATACATGATGCATTTTTATTTATTTTATTTTAATCTATTTTTTACATGTTACTTGTTTAAATTCATTTTTTATTACTAGCATTACTTTTATTTGTTTTTTATTTCAATACTTATTTTTATGTTTGAGCATTTTTCCTATACCAAGTGGGAGCCCAGGGAGATTTGGAGACACTTTTCGGGTGGATTCGTCATTTTTAGCTTTTATAATTTTTTTTGTTATTTTGGGTTTATTTATTTTTATTATGCAATTTGTAATAAATTTATTTTTTATGCACGTTAATTAAAAATCACAAAATGTTTATGTTAATAAACTGGGATTTTGTTAACAAAATGGGACTAATGTCTTAATTTCAACCAATAAAATATTCACTTTAAAAGGAAGAGTTAATTTTCTCAAAATAGGATCACTCATCCCGATTTTTCTAAGTATGCCAAAAATGACTCTTCAATTTTCTAAAGTGAACACGAAGGAACCAATGTTCCTATCTTAAATAATATTCTGATTTATGAATATTTATTTATTTATTTGAGTTTATTATTTATTTACTTTTTGCTTGATTTTATTTGGGAGATTGTATTTTTGTCCCAAATCTTAAATACCTTTGTTATTTTGGTGGATTGTATTTTATCCCACTTTTATTTTTTTAATTTATTTTTATTTTACTGCTTTCTTTGCTATTTTCTTTTGTGCTTGATTTGCGCTTTATTTAATGCATAACCGTGTGAAAAGAGGGATAGAAATTTAAAATTAAAAAAATCCATTTACAATTAACCAAGGCATTAATAAGAGTAAAATTTTGAATCTTTCTCTGGTTTAAGACCCCTGAGTTCAGACGAACTTTTTTAATTTCTTGCAAATTGGGTGGCGACTCCAAAACACCTCAAAGGTGCCTAAAGGCTTAATAGGATTAGATGATCTTTCCAATATTCTATTGGAAATAGGTATAAAAAATATCTCATGATTGCCTAAGATCAAAAGATGCAGACCCTCTCGGGCCCTAAAAGCGTGTTCCTGGGAATCGACCGGGTCCGGTGTGTGTCACACTTACCAATCACAATTGATGGAGAATTGACTTCATCGAAATCTTATAAATTTTTATGGATTTCTGAAGTCATTATACTAGGCAAAATAAATAAAATCAAAAAATTATAAAAATTGGTAAAATTTTTAATGTGAGTCATATAATTTAGGAAAATATGATTTGAATAACTATTAGAAGCTTAACAATAACAATGGATGAAGAATTGACTTCATCGAAATCTGACAAATTTTTATGGATTTTTAAAAGCATTATACTAGGTAAAATCAATAAAATCGAAAATTAACAAAAGTGGTAAAATTTTTAATGTGAGTTATATAATTTAGGAATAAAATATTAGAATAGCCATTGGAAGGTTACCAATCAAAATGGATGGAGAATTAGTTTCATCAGAATTTGACAAATTTTTATGAATTTCTGAAAGCATTATACTAGGAAAATTCAATAAAATCGCAAAATTATAAAAAGTGATAAAATTTTGAATGTGAGTCATATAATTTAGGAAAACATCATTGAAATTTCTATTGAAAACTTATCAATCACAATGGATGGAGAATGTGCTTCATCGAAATTTGACAATTTTTTATGGATTTATTAAGGCATTATATTAGCGAAAATCAATAAAATCGAAAAATGATAAAAAGTGCAAAAATTATTTTTTATGAGTCATATAATTTAGGAAAACTTCATTGGAATGGCTATTGGATCTTTACGAATCACAATGGATGGAGAATTGACTTCATCGAAATCTTACAAATTTTTATGGATTTCTGAAAGCATTATACTAGGCAAAATCAATAAAATTGAAAAATTATAAAAAGTAGTGAAATTTTTAATATGAGTCCTATAATTTAGAAAAATATCATTGGAATGACTATTGGAAGCTTACCAATTACAATGGATGGAAAATTGGCTTCATCAAAATCTGACAAATTTTTATGAATTTTTAAAGGCATTATACTAGGGATAATAAATAAAATCGAAAAATTATAAAAACTGGTGAAATTTTTAATGTGAGAAATATAAATTAGGAAAATATCATTGAAATGGCTATTGTAAACTTACCAATCACAATGGATGGAGAATTGGCTTCATTGAAATCTGACAAATTTTTATGGATTTCTGAAGGAATTATTCCAAGGATAATCAATAAAATCGAAAAAATATAAAAAGTGGTAAAATTTTGAATGTGAGTCACATAATTTAGGAAAACATAATTGGAATGGCTATTGGAAGCTTACCAATTACAATGGATGGAGAATTGGCTTCATCGAAATCTATTAAATTTTTAAGGATTTATGAAGGGATTATACTAAGGATAATCAATAAAATCAAAAAATTATAAAAAGTGATGAAATTTTTAATTTGAGTCATATAATTTAGGAAAATATCATTGGAATGGGTATTGGAAGCTTACCAATTACAATGGATGGAGAATTGGCTTCGTCAAAATCTGACAAATTATTATGGATTTCTGAAGGGATTATACTTGGGATAATCAATAAAATAGAAAAATTAAGAAAAGTGATAAATTTTTTACTGTGAGCCATATAATTTAGGAAAACATCGTTGGAATGGCTATTAGAAGCTTACCAATTGCAATGGATGGAGAATTGGATTCATCCAAATCTAACAAAATTTTATGGATTTCTGAAGGCAGTAATTACTAGGGAAAATTAATAAAATCGAAAAATTATAAAAAGTGGAGAAAATTTTTTCTTTGAGTCATATAATTTAGGAAAAATTCATTGGAATATCTATTGGAAGCTTACCAATTACAATGGATGGAGAATTGGCTTCATCAAAATCTTACAAATTTTTATGAATTTCTGAAGGCATTATAGTAGGAAAAATCAATAAAATCGAAAAATCATAAAAAGTGGTGAAATTTTTAATGTGAGTGATATAATTTAGGAAAATATCATTAGAATTGCTATTGGAATCTTAACAATCACAATGGATGGCAAATTAGTTTCATCGAAATCTGACAAATTTTTATGAATTTCTGAAGGCATTACACTAGGAAAAATAAATAAAATCTAAAAATTATAAAAAATGGTAAACTTTTTTCTGCGAGTCATATAATGTAGGAACAATTCATTGGAATGGCTATTGGAAACTTACCAATCACAATGGATGAAAATTTTGTTTCATCGAAATCTAACAAATATTTATGGATTTTTGAAGTCATTATACTAGAGAAAAACAATAAAATCAAAAAATTATAAAAAGTGGTGAAATTTTTAATGATGGTCATATAATTTAATAAAACATCATTGGAATGACTATTGGAAGCATACTAATCAAAATGGATGAAAACTTTATTTCACCAAAATCTGATAAATATTTATTGAAGGATTTATATCATGCCACATGCATAAATTGAGGTAACAAAATCAAGTTATTTGTTACCTACCTCTTGAAGAACAGACTAAAGCGGAAGCGTCAGCGAGAATCACTTCTAGCGTCACTGGTCTGTCTGTTATCCACAAGCGGGACGACAGCAACTTTTTCACAATCTAAAAACCTTTAGAGAATAAATACGGGCGAGAGGATAATCCGACAGAGTTTCGGTGTCTCGAGAATTTTCTTCTCCCTTTTCCATAAAGGAAAGGGGGCTACTTATAGGCATTCATCTCCCAAAGGAGATGAATGCACACTAAGTAGGAATTAACTCCCATTATGGGAGTTACCCCCTTTAATTTCATATTAAAGGGGAAGCTAGGGTTGTAGGTGAATATCAAGAGGCACAATCCCTTGATATTCTCCTAATATGGATATTAGTCCATATTATTAGGATTTTCGGTCCGATTCATATATCCCAGGTCAACCCGAGAAGTCATGAGCGCATCCCGACTCCAACATTTATGGATTTTTAAAGGCATTATACTAGAAAAAATCAATAAAATTAAAAAATTATAAAAAATGGTAAAATTTTTAATAATAGTCAGATAATTTAATAAAATATAATTGTAATTGCTATTTGAAGCTTACCAATCATAATGGATGCAGAATTGGTTTCATCAAAATCAGACAAGTTTTTATCTATTTCTGAAGGCATTATACTAGGAAAAATCAATAAAATCGAAAAATTATGAAAAGTATTGAAATTTTTAATGTGAGTTATATAATTTTTGAAAACATCATTAGAATATCTATTGGAAGCTTACTAATAATAATGGATGGAGAATTGATTTCATCGAAATCTGACAAATTTTTATGAATTTTTGAAGGCATTATAGTAGGGAAAATCAATAAAATCGAAAAATTATAAAAAGTGAAGAAATTTTTTCTCTGTGTCATATAATTTAGAAAAATTACATTGGAATGTCTATTTGACGCTTACCAATCACAGTGGATGGAGAATTTGCTTCATTAAAATCTTAGAAATTTTTATGGATTTCTGAACGCATTATACTAGGGAAAATCAATAAAATTGAAAAATTATAAAAAGTAGTGAAATTTTGAATGTCAGTTAAATAATTTAGGAAAACATCATTAAAATGGCTATTGGAAGCTTACCAATCATAACGGATGGAGAATTGGCTTCATTAAAATGGCTATTGGAAGCTTACCATTGACAATGGATGGAGAATTGAATTCATCGAAATCTGACAAATTTTTATACATTTTTGAATGGATTATACTAGGGATAATAAATAAAATCGAACAATTATAAAAAGTGATAAAAATTTTAAGAGTCATATAATTTAGAGAAACATTATTGAAATGCCTATTGGAAGCTTACTAATTACAATAGATGGAGAATTGATTTCATCGAAATCTGACAAATTTTTAAGAATTTTTTAAGGCATTAATTATTCGGGAAAATCATTAAAATCGAAAAATTATAAAAAGTGGTGAAATTTCTTCTGTGAGTCATATAATTTAGGAAAACTTCATTGCAATAGCTATTTGAAGCTTAACAATCACAATGGGTGGAGAATTGGTTTCATCGAAATCTGATAAATTTTTATGGATTTCTAAAGGCATTATACTAGGAAAAATTAATAAAATCGAAAAATTATAAATAGTGGTGAAATTTTTAATGTGAATCATATAATTTAAGAAAACATCACTTGAATGGCTATTAGAAGCTTACCAATCACAATGGATGGAGAATTGACTTCATCGAAATCTGACAAATATTTATGAATTTCTAAAAGCATTATACTAGGGAAAATCAATAAAATCGAAAAATTATAAAAAGTGGTGAAATATTTAATGATAGTTATATAATGTAATAAAATATCATTGAAATGGATATTAGAAGCTCACCAATCACAATGGAGGAGAATTGGTTTCATTGAAATCAGATAAATTTTTATTGATTTCAGAAGGCATTATATATACTAGGAAAAATTAATAAAATAAAAAAATTAAAAAAAGTTGTGAAATTTTTA
This sequence comes from Excoecaria cochinchinensis, assembly GCA_947683425.1. Taxonomy (NCBI): domain Eukaryota; kingdom Viridiplantae; phylum Streptophyta; class Magnoliopsida; order Malpighiales; family Euphorbiaceae; genus Excoecaria; species Excoecaria cochinchinensis. The sequence continues at coordinate 3,346,483 of CANTUQ010000167.1, read as the reverse complement.
ATGATAGTCATATAATTTAATAAAACCTGATTGGAATAGATACTGGAAGTATACCAATCACAATGGATGGAGAATTTGTTTCATCGAAATCAGACAAATTTTTATTGATTTAAGAAGGCATTATATTAGGAAAAATTAATAAAATCGAAAAATTAAAAAAAGTTGTGAAATTTTTAATGATAGTCATATAATTTAATAAAACATCATTGGAATAGATATTGAAAGCATACCAATCACAATGGATGGATAATTTGTTTTATCGAAATCTGACACATATTTATGGATTTTTGAAAGTATTTTACTAGGAAAAATCAATAAAATCGAAAAATTATAAAAAGTGGTGAAATTTTTAATAATAGACTTATAATTTAATAAAGCATCATTGGAATGGCTATTTGAAGCTTACCAATCACAATGGATGGAGAATTGGTTTCATCAAAATCAAACAAATTTTTATGTATTTCGGAAGGTGTTATACTAGGAAAAATCAATAAAATCGAAAAATTATAAAAAGTGTTGAAATTTTGAATGTGAGTCATATAATTTTTTAAAATATCATTATAATGGCTATTGGAATCTTACCAATCATAATGGATGGAGAATTGGTTTCATCGAAATCTGACAAATTTTTATGAATTTTTGAATGCATTATACTAGGAATAATCAATAAAATCGAAAAATTATAAAAAGTGATGAAATTTTTAATGTGAGTCATATAAATTAGAAAAATATCACTGTAATGGCTATTGGAAGCTTTCCAATCACAATGGATGGAGAATTGATTTCATCGAAATCTGACAAATTTTTATAAATTTTTAAAGGCATTATTCTAGGGATAATCAATAAAATCGAAAAATTATAAAAAATGGTGAAATTTTTAATTTGAGTCATATAATTTAGGAAAACATTATTGGAATGGCTATTAGAAGCTTATCAATTACAATGGATGGAGAATTTTTTTTCATCGAAATCTGACAAATATTTATGGATTTCTGAACACATTATATTAGAAAAAATCAATAAAATCGAAAAATTATAAAAAGTATTTAAATTTTGAATGTGAACCATATAATTTAAGAAAATATCATTGAAATGGCTATTGGAAGCTTACCAATCACAATGGATAGAGAATTGGCTTCATTGAAATCTGACAAATTTTTATGAATTTCTGAAGGCATTATATTAGAAAAAATCATTAAAATTGAAAAATTGTAAAAAGTGGTGAAATTTGAATGTGAGTCATATAATTTAAGAAAACATCATAAGAATGTCTATTATAAGCTTACCAATCACAATGGATGGAGAAATTGCTTCATCGAAATCTGATAAAATTTTATGGATTTCTGAAGGCATTATAATAGGGAAAATCAATAAAATCGAAAAATTATAAAAAGTGCAGAAATTTTTTCTATGAGTCATATAATTTAGGAAAACTTTATTGGAATGCCTTTTGGAAGCTTACAAATCACAATGGATGGAGAATTGGCTTGATCGAAATCTGACAAATTTTTATGGATTTTTGAAGGCATTATACTAAGGATAATCAATAAAATCGAAAAACTATAAAAATTGGTGAAATTTTTAATGTGAGTCATATAATCTAGGAAAACATCATTGGAATTGCTATTGGAAGCTTACCAATCACAATGGATGGAGAATGAGTTTAATCGAAATCTAACAATTTTTTATATATTTCTGAATGCATTATACTGAGTAAAATCAATAAAATCGAAAAATTATAAAAAAAAGAGAACTTTTTTCTATTGGATAGAGAATTATATTCATCGAAATCTTACAAATTTTTATATTTTTCTGAAAGCATTATAGTAGGGAAAATAAATAAAATCGAAGAATCATAAAAAGTGATAAAATTTTTAATGTGAGTGATATAATTTAGGAAAATATCACTGTAATTGCTATTGGAAGGTTACCAATTACAATGGATGGTGAATTAATTTCATCGAATATTGACAAATTTTTATGGATTTCTTAAGGCATTATAATAGGGAAAATCAATAAAATCGAAAAATTATAAAAAGTAGTGAAATTTTTTCTGTGAGTCATATAATTTAGGAAATATTCATTAGAATGGGTATTGAAAACTTACCAATCACAATGGATGGAGAATTTGTTTCATCGAAATCTGACAAATATTTATGGATTTATGAAGGCATTATACTAGGAAAAATCAATGAAATCAAAAAATTATAATAAGTTGTGCAATTTTTTATGATAGACATATAATTTAATAAAATATTATTGAAATGCCTATTGAAAGTTGACCAATCACAATTGATGGATAATTTATTGTATTGAAATCTGATAAAATTTTATAAATTTCTGAAAGTATTATACTAGGGAAAAACAATAAAATCAAAAAATCATAAAAAAGTGGTAAAATTTTGAATATGAGTCATATAATTTATGAAAATATCATTGGAATGGCTATTGGAAGCTTACCAATCACAATGGATAGAGAATTGGTTTCATCGAAATCTGACAAATTTTTATGGATTTCTGAAGGCATTATACTAGGAAAAATTAATAAAATCAAAAAATTATAAAAATTGGAGAAATTTTTTCTACGAGTAATAGAATTTAGGAAAATTTCATTTGAATATCTATTGGAAGCATACCAATCACAATAGACAGAGAATTGGGTTCATCGAAATCTTACAATTTTTATGGATTTTTAAAAGCATTATATTAGAAAAAATCAATAAAATCGAAAAATCATAAAAAGTTGTGAAATTTTTAATGTGACTGATATAATTTAGGAAAACAACATTGGAATGACTATTGGAAGTTTACCAATCATAATAGATGGAGAATTGTTTTATCAAAATCTGACAAATATTTATAGATTTCTGAATGCATTATATTAGGAAAAATCAATAAAATCGAAAAATTGTAAAAAGTGGTGAAATTTTTAATGATAGTCATATAATTTAATAAAATATCATTGAAATGACTATTGAAAGCTTACCAATCATAATGAATGGAGATTTGGTTTCATCGAAATCAAAAAATATTTTATGAATTTCTGAAAGCATTATACTAGGAAAAATTAATAAAATCGAAAAATTATAAAAAGTGGTGAAATTTTTAATGTCAGTCGTATAATTTAGGAAAACATCATTAGAATGGCTGGAAGAAACTTACCAATCACAATGGATGGAGAATTGGGTTCATCAAAATCTGACAAATTTTTATGGATTTTTGACTGCTAAGGGAAAATCAAGAAAATCGAAAAATAATAAAAAGTGGTAAAATTTTTTCTGTGAGTAATATAATTTAGGAAAATTTGATTGGAATGACTATTCAAAACTTACCTATCACAAGGAATGTAGAATTGGCTTCATCGAAATCTGACAAATTTTTATAGATTTCTGAAAGCTAATTATACTAGGGATAATCAGTAAAATCGAAAAATTATGAAAAGTGTTAAAATTTTTAATGTGAGTCATATAATTTAGGAAAATATTATTGGAATAGCGATTGTAAGCTTACCAATTACAATGGATGGAGAATTGGCTTCATCAAAATCAGACAAATATTTATGGCTTTTTGAATGCATTATACTAGGAAAAATCAATAAAATCGAAAAATTATAAAAAGTAGAGAAATTTTATCTGTGAGTAATATAATTTAGGAAAACTTCAATAGAATATCTATTGAAAGCTTATCAATCACAATGGACGGAAAATTGGCTTTATCGAAATCTTACAAATTTTTATGAATTTCTAAAAGAATTATACAAGGGAAAATTAATAAAATTTAAAAATTATAAAAGTGGTGAAATTTTATCTGTGAGTCTTATAATTTAGGAAAACTTTATTGGAATGGCTATTGGAAGCTTACCAATTACAATGGATGGAGAATTGGTTTCATCGAAATTTGACAAATTTTTATGTATTTCTGAAGGCATTATATGAAGGAAAATCAATAAAATTGAAAAATTATAAAAAGTATTGAAATTTTGAATGTGAGTCATATAATTACGCAAAACATTTAGAATGGCTATTGGAAACTTACCAATCTTAATGGATGGAGAATTTGCTTAATCAAAATCTGACAAAATTTTATGGATTTCTGAAGGTATTATACTAGGGAAAATCAACAAAATCGAGAAATTATAAAAAGTAGAGAAATTTTTGCTAAGTCATATAATTTAGGAAAACTTCATTTTAATATCTATTTGAAGGTTACCAATCACAATAGATGGATAATTGGTTTCATCGAAATCTTATAAATTTTTATAGATTTTTGAAGGCATTATACCATGGAAAATCTAAAAAATCGAAAAATTATAAAAAATAGTAAAATTTTTTCTGTGAGTCATATAATTTAAGAAACTTTCATATGAATGGCTTTTGAAATTTTACCAATCACAATTGATGGAGAATTGGCTTTATCAAAATCTTACAAAGCTTTATTGATTTTCGAAGACATTATAGTAGGGATAATCAACAAAATCGATAAATTATAAAAAGTGGTGAAATTTTTATTGCGAGTCATATAATTTAGGAAAATATCATTGGAATGGCTATTGGAAGCTTACCAATCACAATGGATAAAAAATTGGCTTCATCGAAATCTGACAAGTTTTTATGGATTTCTGAAAGTATTTTACTATGGAAAATCAATAAAATCGAAATATCATAAAAATTGGTGAAATTTTTAATGTGAGTGATATTATTTTGGAAAACATTATTGGAGTATCTATTGGAAGCTTACCAATCAAAATGGATGGCAAATTAGTTTCATCGAAATTTGACGAATTTTTATGGATTTCTGAGGAGATTACACTAGGAAAAATTAATAAAATCAAAAAATTATAAAAAATTGTGAAATTTTTTCTGCGTGTCATATAATTAAGGAAAAATTCATTGGAATAACTATTGGAAACTTACCAATCAAAATAGATGGAGAATTTGTTTCATCGAAATCTAACAAATATTTATGGATTTCTCAAGGCATTATACTAAAAAAAAATAAAATCGAAAAATTATAAAACGGGGTGAAATTTTTAATGATAGTCATATAATTTAATAAAACATCATCTGAATGACTATTGGAAGTTTGCGATTCACAATGGATGGATAATGGTTTCATCGAAATCTGATAAATTTTTATAAATTTCTAAAAGAATTATATTAGGAAAAATTAATAAAATCGAAAAATTATAAAAAGTGGTGAAATTTTGAATGTAAGTCACATAAATTAAGAAAACATAATTAGAATAGCTATTGGAAGCTTACCGATTACAATAGATTGAGAATTGGTTTCATCGAAATCTGACAAATTTTTATGAATTTTCGAAGGCATTATACTAGGGAAAATAAATTAAATCTAAAAATTATAAAAAGTGGAGAAATTTTTTCTATGAGTCATATAATTTAGGAAAACTTCATTGGAATATCTATTGGAAGCTTACCAATCACAAAGTACGGAGAATTGGCTTCATCGAAATCTTACAAATTTTTAAGAATTTCTGAAGGCATTATATTAGGAAAAATCAATAAAAACGAAAAATCATAAAAAGTTGAGAAATTTTTAATATGAGTGATATAATTAGGAAAATATCACTGGAATGGCTATTTTAAGCTTATCAATCACAATCGATGGAGAATTTGTTTCATCAATATCTGACAAATATTTATGGATTTCTGAACGCATTACAATAGGAAAAAATTAATAAAAACGAAAAATTATAAAAAGAGGTGAACTTTTTAATGATAGTCATATAATTTAATAAAATAACATTGGAATGACTATTAGAATCTTACCAATCATAATTAATGGAAAATTGATTACATCGAAATCAGACAAATATTTATGAATTTTCTGAAAGTATTATGTTATGAAAAATCTGTAAAATCGAAAAACTATAAAAAGTGGTGAAATTTTTAATGTCAGTCGTATAATTTAGGAAAAAATCATTAGAATGTCTATAAAAAACTTACCAATCACAATGGATGGAGAATTGGGTTCATCATAATCTAACAAATATTTATGGATTTCTGAAGGCATTATATTAGGGAAAATCAAGAAAATCAAAAAATATCAAAAAGGGGTGAAATTTTTTCTGTGAGTCATAATTTAGAAAACTTTTATTGGAATAACTATTTAAAACTTACCAATCACAATGGATGTAGAATTGGTTTCATCGAAATCTAATAAATTTTTATGGATTTCTGAAAGCTAATTATATTAGGGAGAATTAATAAAATCGAAAAATTATAAAAAGTGGTTAAATTTTTTATATGAGTCATATAATTTAGGAAAATATTATTGGAATAGTTATTGCAAGCTTAACAATCACAATGGATGGAGAATTGGCTTCATCGAAATTTGACAAATTTTTATAGATTTCTGAAAGCATTATACTAAGGAAAATCATTAAAATCGAAAAATTATAAAAATTTGTGAAATTTTTAATGTGAGTGATATAATTTTGGAAAATATCATTGCAATGACTATTGGAAGCTTACCATTCAAAATGGATGGCAAATTTTCATCAAAATATGATAAATCTTTATGGATTTGTAAAGAGATTACACTAGGAAAAATCAATAAAATCGAAAAATTATAAAAAATTATTAAATTTTTTCTGCGAGTCATATAATTTAGGAAAAATTCATTGGATTGGCTATTGGAAACTTACCAATCACAATGGATGGAAAATTTGTTTCATCAAAATATGACAAATATTTATGGATTTCTGAAGGCATTTTACTAGGAAAAATAAATAAAATCGAAAAATTATAAAATGTGGTGAAATTTTTAATGATAATCATATAATTTAATAAAACATCATTTGAATGGCTATTGGAAGCTTACCAATTACAATGGATGGAGAATTGATTTCATCGAAGTCAAACAAATTTTTATATATTTCTGAAGGCATTATATTATGAAAAATCAGTAAAATCGAAAAATTATAAAAAGTAGTGAAATTTTGAATGTGATTTATATAATTTAGGAAAATATAATTAGAATGGCTATTGGAAGCTTACCAATTACAATGGATTGAGAATTAGTTTTATTGAAATATGACAACTTTTTATGATATTCTGAAGGTATTACACTAGAAAAAATCAAAAAATTATAAAAAGGAGAAATTTTTTCTGTGAGTCATATAATTTAGGAAAATTTCAATGGAATATCTATTCGAAACTTACCATTCACAATGGACGGTGAATTGGCTTCATCGAAATTTTACAAATTTTTATAGATTTCTTAACGCATTATACTAGGAAAAATCAATAAAATCGAAAAATCATAAAAAGTTGTGAAATTTTTAATATGAGTGATATAATTTAGGAAAATATCATTAGAACGGCTATTGGAAGCTTACCAATCACAATGGATGGAGAATTTGTTTCATCGAAATTTGAAAAATATTTATGGATTTATGAAGGCAATATAATAAAAAAATAAATAAAATCGAAAAATTATAAAAAGTATTGAAATTTTTAATGTGAGTGATATAATTTTGGAAAATATCATTGGAATGGCTATTGGAAGCTTACCAATCAAAATGGATGGCAAATTAGTTTCTTCGAAATCTGACAAATTTTTATGGATTTTTGAAGAGATTGCACTTGGAAAAATTAATAAAATCGAAAAATTATAAAAATTTGTGAAATTTTTTCTGCATGTCATATAATTTAGGAAAAATTTATTGGAATAAATATTGGAAACTTACCAATCACAATGGATGGAAAATTAGTTTCATCGAAATCTGACAAATATTTATGGATTTCTGAAGGCATTATACTGGAGAAAATAAATAAAATCGAAAAATTATAAAAAGTGGTGAAATTTTTAATGATAGTCATATAATTTAATAAGACATCATCTGAATGGCTATTAGAAGCTTACGATTCACAATGGATGGAGAAATAGTTTCACCGAAATTTTACAAATTTTATGAATTTCTGAAGGTATTATATTAGGGAAAATCAATAAAATCGAAAAATTATAAAAAGTGGTGAAATTTTAAATGTGAGTCATATAATTTAGGAAAACATAATTAGAATAGCTATTGGAAGCTTACAGATTACAATTAATTGAGAATTGGCTTCATCAAAATCTGACAAACTTTTATGCATTTCTGAAAGCATTATACTAGTTAAAATCAATTAAATCGAAAAATTATAAAAAGTGGAGAAATTTTTTCTATGAGTCATATAATTTAGGAAAACATCATTGGAATATCTATTGGAAGTTTACCAATCACAATGGACGGATAATTAGCTCCATCGAAATCTTACAAATTTTTACGAATTTTTGAAGACATTATATTAGGGAAAATCAATAAAATCGAAAAATCATAAAAAGTTGTGAAATTTTTAATGAGCGATATAATTTAGGAAAATATCATTGGAACGACTATTGGAAGCTTACCAATCACAGTGGATGGAGAATTGTTTCATCAAAATCTGACAAATATTTATGGATTTATGAAGGCATTATAATAGGAAAAATAAATAAAATCGAAAAATTATAAAAAGTGATGAACTTTTTAATGATAGTCATATAATTTAATAAAAACATATTTGAATGGCTTTTGGAAGCTTACCAATCACAATGAATGGAGAATTGATTTCATCGAAATCAGAAAAATATTTATGAATTTCTGAAAAATTTTATACTATGAAAAATCAGTAAAATCGAAAAATTTTAAAAAGTGGTGAAATTTTTAATGTGAGTCATATAATTTAGGAAAATATCATGTGAATGCCTATTGGAAGCTTACCAATTACAATAGATGGAGAATTGGTTTCATCGAAATCTAACAAATGCTTATTGATTTCTAATGGCATTATACAAGGAAAAATCAAGAAAATCGAAAAATAAAAAAAAAGTGATGATATTTTTTCTGTAAGTCATATAATTTAGGAAAATTTCATTGGAATGAATATTCGAAAATTACAAATCACAATGAATGTAGAATTGACTTCATCGAAATCTGATAAATTTTTATGACTTTCTAAAAGCTAATTATACTAGGGATAATAAGTAAAATCAAAAATTATAAAAAGTGATATAATTTAGAAAAATATCATTGGAATAACTATTCAAAGCTTAACAATTACATTGGATGGAGAATCGAATTCATCGAAATCTGACAAATTTTCATAGATTTCTTAAAACATTATACTAGGGAAAATCAATAATATCGAAAAATTATAAAAAGTGGTGAAATTTTTTCTGCAAGTCATATAATTTAGGAAAAATTCATTTGAATGGTTATTGGAAACTTACAAATCAAAATGAATGGAGAATTGGTTTCATCAAAATTTGACAAATATTTATGAATTTCTGAAATCATTATACTAGGAAAAATCAATAAAATCGAAAAATTATAAAAAGTGGTGAAATATTGAATGTGAGCCATATAATTTTTGAAAACTTCATTGGAATGGCTATTTGAAACTTACCAATCACAATGGATGGAGAATTTGCTTCATCAAAATCTGACAAATATTAATGGATTTCTGAAGGCATTATACTAAAAAACAAAAAAAAAATGAAAAATTATAAAAAAGTGATGAATTTTTAATGTGAGTCACATAATTTAGGAAAATATCATTGTAATAACTATTCGAAACTTACCAATTATAATGGATAGAGAATTGGATTCTTTGAAATCTAACAAATTTTTATGTATTTTTTAAGGTATTATAGTAGGGAAAATTAATAAAATCAAAAAATTAAAAAAAGTTGTGAAATTTTTAATGTGAGTCATATAATTTAGGAAAAAATAATTGCAATAACTATTCGAAACTTACCAATTACAATGGATGGGGAATTGGTTTCATCGAAATCAGACTAATTTTTATAGATTTCTGAAAGTATTATCCATTCAGAAAATCCATGAAAATTTGTCAGATTTTGATTAAGCCGATTCTCCATCCATTGTTATTGGTAAATTTTCAATAGCCATTCCAATTTAATTTTTGTAAATTATAGGACTCACATAATAATTTTTACTACTTTTTTTAATTTTTCGATTTTTCCTAGTATAACCCCTTAAGAAATCAATGAAAATTCGTCAGATTTCGATTAAGGCAATTCTTTATCCATTGTGATTGGTAAGCTTCCAATAACCATTTTAATGAAATTTTTCTGAATTACAGGACTCACATCTAAATTTTCAGAACTTTTTGTAATTTTTCTATTCTTGTGATTTTACTTAGTATAACTCCATCAGAAATTAATGAAAATTCGTCAGACTTCGATTAAGCCAATTATCCATCCATTGTGATTGGTAAGTTTTAAATAGCCATTCCAATGAAATTTTTCTAAATTTTAAGACTCACATCAAAATTTTCCTCATTTTTTATAATTTTTCGATTTTTGTTATTTTCTCGATTAAGCCAAGTATCCATCCATTGTGATTGGTAAGCTTCCAATAGTTAGTCAAATGAAATTTTTATAAATTATAGTACTCACATCCAAATTTTTAGCACTTTTATTAATTTTTCAATTTTTGTGATTTTTCCTAGTATAATCCCTTCAGAAATTAATGAAAATTCGTCAGATTTCGATGAAACAAATTCTCCATCCATTGTGATTTGTATATTTCCAATAGCAATTCCAATGAATTTTTTCTAAATTATCGGACTCACATAATAATTTTCACCTTTTTTTTATAATTTTTCGATTTTTTTGATTTTTCCTAGTATAATCCCTTCAGAAATCCAAAACGGTTTGTAAGATTTCGATAAAACCAATTCTAAATCCATTGTGATTGGTAAGCTTCCAATAGCCATTCTAATGAATTTTTTTCTAAATAATAGGACTCACATCCAAATTTTCAGCACTTTTTGTATTTTTTTATTTTTGGGATTTTTCCTAGTATAAGCCTTTCGAAAATCCATAAAAATTCGTCAGATTTCGATAAAGCCAATTCTCCATCCATTGTGATTTGTAAGCTTCCAATAGCCATTCAAATGATGTTTTTCTAAATTATAGGACTCACATAATAATTTTTACCACTTTTTATAATTTTTCGATTTCTGTTATTTTCCCTAGTATAACCGTTTCAGAAATCCATGAAAATTCGTAAGATTTCGATGAAGCCAATTCTCCATCCACTGTGATTGCAAAGTTTCCAATAGTCATTCCAATGAAGTTTTTCTAAATTATAGGACGCACATCCAAATTTTCAGCACTTTTTATAATTTTTCGATTCTTATAATTTTTCCTAAAATAACCCCTTCAGAAATCCGTGAAAATTCGTCAGATTTTGATAAAGCCAATTCCCCATCCATTGTGATTTGTAAGCTTCCAATAGTCAGTCCAATGAGGTTTCTCTAAATTATAGGAGTCACATCTAAATTTTCATCACTTTTTAGAATTTTTCAATTTTTGTTATTTTCCCTAATATTATCCCTTCAGAAATCAATAAAAATTCGTCAGATTTCGATGAATTCAATTCTCCATCTACTGTGATTGGTAAACTTCATAGAGCCATTCCAATGAAGTTTTTCAAAATTTTAGGACTCACATAATAATTTTCACCACTTTTTACAATTTTTCGATTTTTTTGATTTTTCCTAATATAACCCCTTCATAAATCCATGAAAATTAGTCAGATTTCGATGAAACCAATTCTAAATCCATTGTGATTTGTAAGCTTCCAATAGCCATTACAATGAAATATTTCTAAATGATAGGACTCACATTAAAATTTTCAGCACTTTTTATAATTTTTTGATTTTTTGTGATTTTCCCTAGTTTAACCCTTTCAGAAATCAACAAAAATTCGTCAGGTTTCTATTAAGCCAATTCTCCATTTATTATGATTGGTAAGTTTCCAATAGCCATTCCATTGAAGTTTTTTTAAATTATACGACTCATATCCAAATTTTCACCACATTTTAGATTTTTTAGAATTTTGTGATTTTTCCTCGTATAATCCATTCAGAAATCCATTAAAATTCGTCAGCTTTCGATACAACCAATTCTGAATGCATTGTAATTGGTAAACTTCCAATATCAATTCCACTTAAGTTTTTCTAAATTAGAGGACTCACATAAAATTTTTTACCACTTTTTATAATTTTTCGATTTATGTTATTTTCACTAATATAACCCCTTCAAAAATCCATGAAACATTGTCAGATTTCGATGAAGTCAATTTTCCATCCAATGTGATTGGTAAGCTTTTAAGAGTCATTCCAAAGTAAATTTTCTAAATTATAGGACTCACATCCAAATTTTCACCACTTTTTATAATTTTTCAATTTTTTTGAATTTTCCTAGTATAACCCCTTCAGAAATATATGAAAATTTGCCAAATTTTGATAAAGCCAATTCTCTATCTATTGTAATTGGTAGGTTTTCAATAGCTATTCCAATTAAGTTTTTCTAAATTATAGGACTCACATTAAAATTTTCAGCACTTTCTGTAATTTTTCGATTTTTGTGATTTTTCCTAATATAATCCCTTCAGAAATACATGAAAATTCATCAGATTTTGATGAAACCAATTATCCATCAATTGTGACTGGTAAGCTTCCAATAGCCATTCCAATGTAGTTTTAATATATTATAGGACTCACATAAAAAGTTTTAACACTTTTTATAATTTTTTGATTTTTGTAATTTTTCTGAGTATTACACCTTTAGAAATCCATGAAAATTCGTCAGATTTCGATGAAACCAATTCTTCATCCATTGGGGTTGGTAAGCTTTCAATATCTATTCCAATGAAATTTTTCTAAATTATAGGACTCACATTAAAATTTTTAGCACTTTTTGTAATTTTTCGATTTTTGTGATTTTCCCTAGTATAACCCTTTCGAAAATACATGATAATTCATCAGATTTCGATGAAACCAATTCTCCATTTATTGTGATTGGTAAGCTTCCAATAGCCATTCCAATAAATTTTTTCTAAATTATAGGACTCACATTATAATTTTTACCACTTTTTATAATTTTTCGATTTTTATAATTTTTTCTGCTATAACCCCTTCAAAAATACATGAAAATTCGTCAGATTTCAATAAAGCCAATTCTCCATCCATTGTGATTGGTACGCTTCTAATAGCCATTCCAATCAAATTTTTCTAAATTATAGGACTCATATCCAAATTTTTGGCATTTTTTGTAATTTTTAGATTTTTGCGAGTTTTTTTAGTATAACCCCTTCAGATATACATGAAAATTCGTCAAATTTCGAGGAAACTAATTCTCCATCCATTGTAATTGGCACGCTTCAAATAGCCATTTGAATGAAATTTTTCTAAATTATAGGACTCACATAATAATTTTCACCACTTTTTATAATTTTTCAATTTTTGTAATTTTCCGTGGTATAACCACTTCAGAAATCCATGAAAATTTGCCACATTTCGAGAAAAAAAAAATTCTCAATCCAATGTAATTGGTAAGTTTCCAATATATATTCCAATAAAATTTTTCTAAATTATAGGACTCACATTCAAATTTTCACCACTTTTTTTTTAATTTTTCGATTTTTGTAATTTATCCTAGTATAACCCCTGCAGAAATTCATGAAAATCCGTCAAATTCCGATGAGGCCAATTCTCACTCCATTGTGATTGGTATGCTTCCAATATCCATTTCAATGAAATTTTTCTGAATTAGAGGACTCACAATAAAATTTTAAGCACTTTCTGTAATTTTTTGATATTAATTATTTTCTCTAATATAATACCTTTAGAAATACATGAAAATTCGTCAGATTTCGATGAAACCAATTCTCAATCCATTCTGATTTTTAAGCTTACAATAGCCATTCCAATGAAATTTTTCCTAATTATAGGACTTACATCAAAATTTTCACCACTTTTTATAATTTTTTTATTTTTTATTTTTCCTAGTATAACCCTTTTAGAAATACATGAAAATTCACCAGATTTCGATAAAACAAATTCTCAATCCCATTTAATTAGTAAGTTTCCAATAGCCATTCCAATGAATTTTTTCTAAATTATAGGACAACATCCAAATTTTCACTACTTTTTATAATTTTTCAATTTTTGTGATTTTCCCTAGTAATACCCCTTCAGAAATCCATAAAAATTCGACAGATTTTGATGAAACAAATTCTCCATCCATTGTGATTGGTAAGCTTTCAATATCCATTCCAATGAAATTTTTCTAAATTATAAGACTCACATCCAAATTTTTACCACTTTTTATAATTTTTCAATTTTCTTATTTTTCTTAGTATTACCCCTTCAGAAATCCATGAAAATTCATCAGATTTAGCTGAAGTCAATTCTTCCTCCATTGTTATTCATAAGCTTCCAATAGCCATTCTAATGAAGTTTTTCTAAATTATAGGACTTACATCAAAATTTTCAACATTTTTTGTAATTTTTCGATTTTTGTGATTTTTCCTTGTATAACCCCTTCAGAAATACATGAAAATTCGTAAGATTTCGATGAAACTAATTCTCCATCCATTGTGATTGGTAAGCTTCCAATAGCCATTTTAATGAAATTTTTTTAAATTATAGAACTCACATAATAATTTTCACCACTTTTTATAATTTTTTGATTTTTGTGATTTTTTCTAGTATAACCCCTTCAGAAATTAATGAAAATTCATCAGATTTCGATGAAACCAATTCTCACCCCATTGTGATTGGAATGCTTTCAATAGACATTCCAATAAAATTTTTCTAAATTATAGGACTCACATTAAAATTTTAAGCAATTTTTGTAATTTTTTGATTTTAATTATTTTCTCTAGTATAACCCTTTATGAAATCCATGAAAATTCGTCAGATTTAGATGAAGCAATTCGCGATCCATTGTGATTGGTAAGCTTTAAATAGCCATTCTAATGATTTTTTTTTCTAAATTATAGGACTCACATCAAAATTTTCACCTCTTTTTATAATTTTTTTTTTTATTTTTCCTAGCATAACCCATTCAGAAATGCATGAAAATTCGCCCTGTTTCGATAAAACAAATTCTCAATCCATTGTAATTGGTAAGTTTCTAATAACCATTTCAATGAGCTTTTTCTAAATTATAGGACTAACATCAAAATTTTTAGCACTTTTTGTAATTTTTCGATTTTTATATGATTTTCCCTAGAATAACCCCTTAAGAAGTAAATGAAAATTTGTCATATTTTGATGAATCCAATTCTCTATCCATTGTGATTGGCAAGCTTGCTACAGCCTTTCAAATAATTTTTTCCTAAATTATAGGACTCATATAATAATTTTTACCACTTTTTATAATTTTTCGATTTTTTTGATTTTTTCTCGTATAACCCCTTCAGAAATACATGAAAATTCTTCAGATTTCGATGAAGCCAATTCTCCATCCATTGTGATTGGTACGCTTCCAATAGCCATTCCAATCCAGTTTTTCTAAATTAAAGTACTCACATAATAATTTTTACGACTTTTTCTAATTTTTTGATTTTTTTTTTATTTTCCTTGGTACAACCCCTTCATAAATCTATTAAAATTTCAATTCTCCATCCATTATGATTGGTATGCTTCCAATAGCCATTCCAATGAAATGTTTCTCAATTATATGACTCATGTCCAAATTTTCACCACTTTTTACAATTTTTCCATTTTTGTGATTTATCTTAGTATTAACCCTTCAGAAATCCATGATAATTCGTCAGATTTCGATGAAACCAATTCTCCATCCATTGTGATTGGTAGCATTCAATATCCATTCCAATTAAGTTTTTCTAAATTATATGACTCACATCAAAATTTTCACCACTTTTTATAATTTTTTAATTTTTTTTGTTTTTTTTTCAGTATAACCATTTCAGAAATCCATGAAAATTCGTTAGATTTCGATGAAGCCAATTCTCCCTCCATTGTTATTGGTAAGCTTCCAATATCCATTCCAATGAAGTTTTTCTAAATTATAGGACTCACATCCAAATTTTCAGCATTTTTTGTAATTTTTCAATTTTTATAATTTTCCCTAGTATAACCCCTTCAGAAATACATGAAAATTTGTCAGATTTTGGTGAAGCCAATTCTCAAACCATTGTGATTGGTAAGCTTTCAATAGCCAGTTTAATGAATTCTTTCTAATTATAGGACTCATATATAAATTTTCACCAATTTTTATAATTTTTCGATTTTTGTAATTTTCTCTAGTATAACCCCTTCAGAAATCCATGAAAATTCGTCAGATTTTGATTAAGTCAATTCTCCATCCATTGTGATTGGTAAGCTTCCAATAGCCATTCCGATGAATATTTTCTAAATTATAGGACTTACTTCCCAATTTTCAGCACTTTTGGTAATTTTTCGATTTTTTTTTATTTTTCCTAATATAACCCCTTTAAAAATCCATGAAGATTCGTCAAATTTCGATGAAGCCAATTCTCCATCCATTGTGATTGGTAAGTTTCAAATAGCCATTCAAATGAAATTTTTCTAATTATAGGATTCACATATAAATTTTCACAACTTTTTATAATTTTTCGATTTCTATGATTTTTTCTAGTATAATTCCTTCAGAAATCTTTGAAAATACATCAGATTTCGTTGAAGCCAATACTCAATCCATTGTGATTTGTAAGCTTTCAATATCCATTTCAATGATGTTTTTCTAAGTTATAGGATTCATATGAAAATTATCACCACTTTTTATAATTTATTAATTTTTTTGATTTTCCCTATTATAACCACTTCATAAATCAATGAAAATTTGTCAGATTTCGATGAAGCCAATTCTCCATCCATTGTGATTGGTATGCTTCCAATAGCCATTCCAATGAAGTTTTTCAAAATTATAGGACTCTTATCAAAATTTTCAGCACTTTTTTGTAATTTTTCGATTTTTGTGATTTTCCTAATATTATCCCTTTAGAAATCCATTAAAATTCTTCAGATTTCGATGAAACAAATTCGCCATCCAATGTGATTGGTAAGCTTTCAATATCCATTCCAATAAAGTTTTTCTAAATTATATGACTCACATCCAAATTTTCACCACTTTTTATAATTTTTCAATTTTTTTGATTTTTCCTATTATAACCCCTTCAGAAATCAATGAAAATTTTCAGATTTCGATGAAGCCAATTCTCCATCCATTTTTTTTGGTGAGCTTCCAATAGCCATTCCAATGATTTTTTTTTTAAATTATAGGACCCATATCAAAATTTTCAGCATTTTTTGTAATTTTAAGATTTTTGTGATTTTCCCTAGTATAATCCCTTTAGAAATACATGAAAATTCATCAGATTTTGATGAAGCTAATTCTCCATCCATTGTGATTGGTAAGCTTCCAATAGCCATTTTAATGAAATTTTTCTAAATTATAGGACTCACATGATAATTTTCACTACTTTTTATAATTTTTCAATTTTTGTGATTTTCTCTGGTATAACCCCTTCAGAAATCAATGAAAATTTTTCAGATTTCAATGAAATCAATTCTCCATCCATTGTGATTGGCAAGCTACCAATAGCCATTCTAATGAAGTTTTTTTAAATTATAGGACTCACATCCAAATTTTTTCCACTTTTTATAATTTTTCGATTTTTGTGATTTTTTCTAGTATTACCCCTTTAGAAATTAATGAAAATTCGTCGGATTTCAATGAAACAAATTCTCCATCCATTGTGATTGGTAAGTTTTCAATATCCATTCCAATTAAGTTTTTCTAAATTATAGGACTCACATCCAAATTTTTACCATTTTTTATAATTTTTCAATTTTTTTGATTTTCCATCAGAGCTGCTTCTTTATTCTCCTACTTTTATATGCTAATAGACTTGCTTACCGTAACCGGCTTAAGCCGAATCTTCTCATACGGACAGTTCTCTGCATGTCGACTTCACTCCGATTACGCCCCATGCAAAGACTAGAAAATCCTGGGAGTGAGTTCGTACTGGAATGACTGAGAGACGAGGTTACGGTCTCAGACTCTTTTTATATCCTATAGCTCTAGAAAAAGGGAAAGCTATAGCACCAGTGCAATCCTTCCTTCGTTTAAGAAAGTAGGCGTCGAGAGTGGGCACAAGTACTCCATTTAGTTAGCTCCCATACTTTCCTGTCCTGAAATCAAACTAAAACGCGAACTCCTGGCTTGACTTTAGCTATAGGGACAGTTTCACCGACCCAACAGTCGCAAAACTATGGCTGGAATCAGGTTATCCTTTTTCACTTCCTTAAGGCACCTCTAGAAAGCTTTGGAATGACAGTTTCACTTATTTGACCTTCTCTTCTTCCAACTGGCAACTTGAGCAAAGAGTCTATTGGATAGAACGGGGAGCTATTTTCTAATCGAGGGCTTCACTTTCCTGCTCTGGTTAAAGACTAGCTAGGTATCCTCCTCAGTATCATTACCACGCTAGCTTGAATAGTCTCAGAGCTTGGCTATGATTGCCTCAAAGGAATGCAGAGCAGTCTTATAGTAGCGAGCACTCCCCTTATGAACCTTAAACCAGAGGACAGAAAGAAAGCAAAAGGAGAAGGGACTAATAGATGTTATCCTACTAGCAGTGACTAGAAGGAAGGGAGCCAAGTTACTAACTAGAGGAAGGAGCAATGGATGTAAGTAGAACTTACACTAAAAAGTCTTCTGACTATTTGTTTAGGGATAGGGGAAGAAAGCAGTGACTGGGGTGAGCTTGCCCTTTGAACGGCTTCAATAGTCAATGCGAAATCTTAACATGAATACAAACGGTGGGTATTTAAGAGGAGCCCAAAGGCTATTTCCATGAAATCCTATGGTCATATCTTTATTCTAAGGGCTACTGAACTCTCTTTGGCAAGCATTAAGCCGTCGAATTACCAACTCTATAAGCTTCTACTTGCTATATTCTCTTCGCTTAACACATTCAACTACCTTTGTCGAGAGAAGGAAGAACTTTTTGAAGGCGTGCCCCGGATGTCCAATCACCAGAAGAGGGAAGATGGGCCGAAGACGCTACTAAAGATCTTCCTCTCATAACACGAACAGGGTAAAAAGATGCTCAGCTCCATTTATAGAGCTGAGCTTAAACGACCTCATTTCGGAAGAGAATGAAGGCGGGGCCTGCTGTAGCTCGATACGGAGGGCCAACATCACATAGGACTAAAAGCAAAAACCATAAGAGATTCAATTCGATAAGAACCAATTCAGCTAATCTCTCTCCTATCCAAAAAGATCCAATAGGGATGACTGAAGACTAAGCCAATCATCAAAAGTTACAAAAAAAAGAGAGAAAACGAAAAACAAAAATAAAAGTAGGGGGATGAAAGGGGCTTGCTAGATTAGCGCCACTCCATCGATACCTGCACCCTGAATGGGGCGGAGAACGTAGTAGGATTCAGTCTGCCAAGGAAGATGGGCACCCT
The DNA here is from genome assembly GCA_947683425.1 of Excoecaria cochinchinensis. NCBI lineage: Eukaryota > Viridiplantae > Streptophyta > Magnoliopsida > Malpighiales > Euphorbiaceae > Excoecaria > Excoecaria cochinchinensis. The sequence continues at coordinate 3,327,158 of CANTUQ010000167.1, read as the reverse complement.
GGTGATTCCCTCGTGGTCAGGTTGCCAGCCTGAAGGGCCTCGCCACCAGCAGAAATATGGATCAAAATATTAGCCATGGGAATTGCCAGGTCAGTAACTCTTTCGTGCCGTCTATTCCCAACTGCCTCTCCTTCCATTGACTAAAATATTCCATAGCCTTCGGTTTCCATGCTTGGTGAATGAGACTTTCTCTAATGTCTCGCTCATAAAGAAGAGCTCACATATATATTTAGAATGAAGCCTTATATGCCTTCAAAACCGAGAGCAAGCCCATTACCTCCGCCCCGTACCACCGTGTCTTAGCTTCAAGTTTTTTTTATAACCTTTCTTCATTTTTTACCGTATTAGAATCCCCACGTAATGTACTCTCTTTCTTGATTTGCCTTCTCTTATATAGACCTTTTCGAAATGCTGTACTTACTTCATGCCAAGCAGTTGCTTTGAATTGGAAAGAATCGGCTTTCAGTAGGCAGTCAAAATCAAGGGCTCGAGAAAGCCTGACAGGCAGAAGAAGTCAGGTGTCGGGATAGAAAGTTGTGACCCGAGGAGAAGTGAGACGTTAGGCTAGGGGAACTAGTCAAGTTCCCTTTTGTCTGTCCAAAGCCCATTCAACCACTCCAAGCAAGGAAGGGAAAGAGAATGACTTCCTTAACTCCTTATTTTGTAGAAAACAAAGTTTACATATATATACAACACCATGTCTATCTCAAATCAGGCCTTGAACTTTCTTATGAATTGAATTTCCGGCCTTGCCTTACCCTCTTTTTTTTTTTCATACTAGCCAGTTGGAGGGTGGCAAAGCTTAGAAAATTCACTCTGCACGACTACGAAAGTCGAGTACAGGAATCCGTCGTGAACACAATTAAGGAGCAGCTAAGTGAAAATGTAGCAACTCCGCTGTTCACTGAAAAAAATATAGGTTTACACGCAGGGAAAAGAAAGACCCTATGACGTCGTCGACACTTTAATGCCTAACGATAATGTACAATTGCTTTCAAATATATATAATGATCTGGCTCTACGCGACACTGAAAGGCAGTATTATGACCCCTTAAGACATCCATGAAAATTCGTCAGATTTCGATGAAGCCTATTCTCCATTCATTGTGATTGGTAAGCTTCCAATAGCCATTCCAATGACTGTTTTCTAAATTATAGGACTCACATCCCAATTTTCAGCACTTTTTATAATTTTTCGATTTTTGTGATTTTTGCTAGTATAACCCCTTCAGAAATTCATGAAAATTTGTCAGATTTCGACGAAGCCAATTCTCCACCCATTGTGATTGGTAAGCTTCAAACAGCCATTCAAACAAAGTTTTTCTAATTATAGGACTCACATCCAAATTTTAAGCACTTTTTGTAATTTTTTTTATTTTAATTATTTTCTCTAGTTTAACCCCTTCAGAAATCCATGAAAATTCGTAAGATTTCGATGAAGTCAATTTTTCATCTGTTGTGATTGGTAAGCTTCCAATAGCCATTCCAATGAATTTTTTCTAAATTATAGGACTCACATCCAAATTTTCACCACTTTTTATAATTTTTCATTTTTTTTATTTTTCCTAGTATAACCCCTTCAGAAATCCATGAAAATTCTTCAGATTTCGATGAAGCCAATTCTCCATCTATTGTGATTTTGATGCTTCTAATAGCCATTCCAATCAAATTTTTCTAAATTTTAGGACTCACATAATAATTTTTACCACTTTTTTTTTAATTTTTCGATTTTTCCGATTTTTCCGGGTATAACCCCTTCAGAAATTCATGAAAATTCATCAGATTTCGATGAAACCAATTCTCTATCCATTGTGATTGGTAAGCTTTCAATATCCATTCCAATGAAATTTTTCTAAATTATAGGAATCACATCCAAATTTTCACCACTTTTTATAATTTTTCGATTTTTGTGAATTATCCTAGTATTAACCCTTCAGAAATCCATGAAAAGTCGTCAAATTTCGATGAAACCAATTCTCCATTCATTCTGATTGGTAAGCTTTCAATATCCATTCCAATGAAATTTTTCTAAATTATAGGACTCACATCAAAATTTTCAGCATTTTTTGTAATTTTTCTATTTTTTTTTGTATTTTCCCTAGTATAACCCCTTCAGAAATCCATGAAAATTCGTCAGATTTCGATGAAGCCAATTCTCCCTCCATTGTCATTGGTAAGCTTCCAATAGTCATTTCAATGAAATTTTTCTAAATTACAGGACTCACATCAAAATTTTCAGCATTTTTTATAATTTTTCGATTTTTGTGATTTTCGTCAGATTTCGATGAAACCAATTATCTATCCATTATGATTGGTAAATTTTCAATAGCCATTCCAATAAAAGTTTTCTAAATTATAGGACTCACATCCAAATTTTCACCACTTTTTATAATTTTTCAATTTTTTAAATTTTTCCTAGTATAACCATTTCAGAAATCCATGAAAATTTATCAGATTTCAATGAAGCTAATTCTCCATCCATTGTGATTTTTAAGCTTCCAATTGCCATTCCAATAAAAATTTTCTAAATTTTAGGACTCACATAATAATTTTTACCACTTTTTCTAATTTTTCGATTATTTCGATTTTCCGTGGTATAACCCCTTCAGAAATTCATGAAAATTCATCAGATTTCGATGACGCCTATTCTCCATCCATTGTGATTGGTAAGCTTTCAATAGCCATTCCAATGAAATTTTATAAATTATAGGACTCGCATCCAAATTTTCACCACTTTTTGTAATTTTTCGATTTTTGTGATTTATCCTAGTATTAATCCTTCAGAAATCCATGAAAATTCGTCAGATTTCAATGAAACCAATTCTCCATTCATTGTGATTGGTAAGATTTCACTATTTATTCCAATGAAGTTTTTCTAAATTATATGACTCACATCCAAATTTTCATCACTTTATATAATTTTTCAATTTTTTTGATTTTCTCTAGTACAACCCCTTCAGGAATTAATGAAAATTTGTCAGATTTTGATGAAACTAATTCTCCCTCCATTGTTATTGGTAAGCTTCCAATAGCCATTTCAATGAAGTTTTTCTAAATTACCAGACTCACATTAAAATTTTCAGCATTTTTTGTAATTTTTCAATTTTTGTGATTTTTCCTAGTATAACCCCTTCAGAAATACATAAAAATTTATCAGATTTCGATGAAGCCAATTCTCCATCCATTGTGATTGGTACGCTTCCAACAGCCATTTCAATGAAATTTTTCTAAACTATAGGACTTGTATAATTTTTACCACTTTTTATAATTTTTCGATTTTGTGATTTTCCCTGGTATAACCCCTTCAGAAATCCATGAAACTTTTGAACATTTCGATGAAGCCAATTGTCCATCAATTGTGATTGGTGAGCTATCAATAACAATTCCAATGAAGTTTTCTAAATTATAGGACTCACATCCAAATTTTTTTAACTTTTTATAATTTTTCGATTTTTGTGATTCTTCCGAGTATTACCCTTCCGAAATTCATGAAAGTTTGTCAGATTTCGATGAAATATATTATTCATCCATTGTGATTGGTAAGTTTTCAATATCCATTCCAATGAACATTTTCTAAATTATAGGACTCACATCGAAATTTTCACCACTTTTTAAAATTTTTCAATTTTTTTTCCCTAGTATAACCCCTTCAGAAATATATGAAATTTCATCAGATTTCGATGAAACCAATTCTCTATCCATTGTGATTGGTACGCTTCTAATATCCATTTCAATGAAATTTTTATAAAATATAGGACTCATATAATTTTTACTACTTTTTATAATTTTTCGATTTTTATGATTTTCCTAGCATAACCACTTCAGAAATCTATGAAAATTTCTAAGATTTCGATGAAGCCAATTCTCCATCCATTGTGATTGGTAAGCTACCAATAGTAATTCCAATGAAGTTTTTCTAAATTATAGGACTCACATCCAAATTTTTTTCACTTTTTATAATTTTTCGATTTTTGTGATTTTTCCTAGTATTACCCGTCAGAAATTCATGAAAGTTCGTCAGATTTCGATCGAAATATATTCTTCATCCATTGTGGTTGGTAAGCTTTCAATATCAATTCCAATGAAGTTTTTCTAAATTATAGGACTCACATGCAAAATTTCACCACTTTTTATATTTTTTAATTTTTTTTTATTTTCCCTAGTATAACACCCCTTCAGAAATCCATGAAAATTCGTTAGATTTTGATGAAACCAATTCTCCCTTCATTGTTATTGGTAAGCTTCCAATAGCAATTCCAATAAATGTTTTCTAAATTATAGGACTCACATCCCAATTTTCGGCACTTTTTGTAATTTTTCGACTTTTAAGATTTTCCCTAGTATAACCCCTTTAGAAATACATGAAAATTCGTTAGATTTCGATAAAATAAATTCTCCATCCATTTTGATTGGTAAGCTTCCAATAGTCATTACAATGAAGTTTTTCTAAATTATAGGACTCACATCCGAATTTTCACAACTTTTTATAATTTTTCGATTTTTGTGATTTTTCCTAATATAACTCTTTCAGAAATCCATAAAATTCGTTAGATTTCGATTAAGTCAATTCTCCATCCATTATTATTGGTATAATTCCAATAGCTATGCTAATGAACTTTTTCTAAATTATAAGACTCACATCAAAATTTTACGCACTTTTTGTAATTTTTTTATTTTTTTTATTTTTCCTAGTATAACCCCTTCAGAAATCCATGCAAATTTGTCAGATTTTGATGAATACAATTCTCCATCCATTATGATTTTTAAGCTTTCAGTAGCCATTCCAATGAAATTTTTCTAAATTATAGAACTCACATCAAATTTTCACCACTTTTTATAATGTTTTAATCTTTTTGATTTTTCGTAGTATAACCCTTTCAGAAATCCATGAATATTCGTCAAATTTCGATGAACCTAATTCTCCATCCATTGTGATTGGTAAGCTTCCAATAGCCATTCCAATGAATTTTTTCTAAATTATAGGACTCACATCCCAATTTTTAGCACTTTTTATAATTTTTTGATTTGTGTGAATTTTCCTAGTATAACCCCTTCAGAAATTCATTAAAATTCGTGAGATTTTTATGAGGCCAATTCTCCATCCATTGTGATTGGTTAGTTTCCAATAGCCATTCTAATGAAGTTTTTCAGAATTACAGGACTCACAAAAAAATTTTCAACACTTTTTGTAATATTTTGATTTTTGTGATTTTTCCTAGTATAATCCCTTCAAAAATTCATGAAAATTCATCAGATTTTCATGAAGCCAATTCTCCATCAATTGTGAGTGGTAAACTTCCAATAGCAATTCCAATGAAGTTTTTCAAAATTGCAGGACTCACATAAAAATTTTCAGCACTTTTTGTAATTTTCCCTAGTATAACCCCTTCAAAAATCCATGAAAATTCATCAAATTTCGGTGAAACCAATTCTCCATCCACTCTGATTGGTAAGCTTTCAATAGACATTCCAATGAAATTTTTCTAAATTATAGGACTCACATCTAAATTTTCAGCACTTTTTGTACTTTTTCGATTTTTGTTATTTTTCCTAGTATAACCGCTTCAGAAATCCATGAAAATTTGTCAGATTTCGATGAAACCAATTCTCCATCCATTGTGATTGGTAAGCTTCCAATAGACATTCAAAATATTTTTTTCTAAATTATGGGACTCACATCAATATTTTCACCACTTTTTATAATTTTTTTATTTTTGTGATTTTTCCTAGTATAACCTCTTAAAAAATTCATTAAAATTCGTCAGATTTCGATTAAGCCAATTATCCATACATTGTGATTGATAAGCTTTCAATATCCATTCTAATGAAATTTTTCTAAATTATAGGACTCACATAAAAAATTTTCAGCACTTTTTGTAATTTTTCAATTTTTTTGATTTTCCCTATTATAACCCCTTCAAAAATCTATGAAAATTCGTCAGATTTTGATGAAGCCAATTCTCCATCCATTGTTATTGGTAACCTTCCGATATACATTCCAATTAAGTTTTTCTAAATTATAGGACTCACATCCAAATTTTCACCACTTTTTATAATTTTTTGAATTTTTATTTATACCCCATCAGAAATCCATGAAAATTTGTCAGATTTCAATGAAGCCAATTCTCCATCTATTGTGATTGCTAAGCTTCCAATAGGCATTCTAATGAAATTATCCTAAATTATATGACTCACATCAAAATTTTCAATGCTTTTTTGTAATTTATCGATTGTTGTTATTTTCCTAAGTTTAACCCCTTCACAAATCAATGAAAATTCGTTAGATTTCGATGAAACCAATTTTTCATCCATTATAACTGGTAAGTTTCGAATAGCCATTCTAATGAAGTATTTATAAATTATAGGACTCACATCCAAATTTGTTATTTTTCCTATTATAACCCTTTCAGAATCTATGAAAATTCGTCAGATTTTGATTAAACGAATTCTCCATCCATTATGATTTGTAAGCTTCCAATAGCCATTCCAATGAAATTTTTCTAAATTATAGGACTCACATAATATTTTTCACCACTTTTTACAATAATTCGATTTTTGTGATTTTTCCTAGTACAACCCAGTCAGAAATCTAAGAAAATTCGTCAGATTTCGAAGAAATGAATTCTCCATCCATTGTGATTGGTAAGCTTACAATAGCCATTCAAATGAAGTTTTTCTAAATTATAGGACTCACATCCAAGTTTTCAGCACTTTCTATAATTTTTTTATTTTTATTATTTTCCCTAGTATAACCCTTTCAGTAATCCATAAAAATTCGTCAGATATCAATGAAGCCAATTCTCCATCCATTGTGATTGCTCAGCTTCTAATAGCTATTCCAATGAAAGTTTTCTAAATTACAGGACACACATCCAAATTTTCATCACTTTTTGCAATTTTTTGATTTTTGTTATTTTTCCTAGTACAATCCCTTCAGAAATCCATGAAAATTCGTCAGATTTCATTAAAGCAAATTCTCAATCCATTGTGATTGCTAAGCTTCTAATAGTCATTCCAATGAAATTTTTTAAAATTATAGGACTCACATCCAAATTTTCAGTACTTTTTGTAATTTTTTGATTTTTGTTATTTTTCCTAGTATAACCCCTTCAAAAATCCATGAAAATTCGTCAGATTTCGATGAAACCAATTCTCCATCCATTGTGATTGGTAAGCTTTGAATAGCCATTCTAATGAATTTTTTCTAAATTATCGGACTCACATCCAAATTTTCAGCACTTTTTGTAATTTTTTGATTTTTATTATTTTCCCTAGTATAACCCCTTCAAAATTCGTCAGATTTTGATGAAACTAATTCTCCATTCAATGTTATTGCTAAGCTTCCAATAGCCATTCTAACGAAAATTTTCTAAATTATAGGACTCACATCCAAATTTTCAGCACCTTTTGTAAATTTTTTATTTTTGTTATTTTCCCTACTATAACTCCTTCAGAAATTCATGAATATTCGTCGGATTTCAATGAAACCAATTCAAAATCCAATGTGATTGGTAAGCTTCAATAGCCATTCCAATGAAGTTTTTCTTGAATATAGGACTCACATCCAAATTTTCAGCACTTTTTGTAATTTTTCGATTTTTGTGATTTTTCCTAATATAACTCCTTCAGAAATCCATAAAAATTCGTCAGATTTCGATGAAGCCAATTCTCCATCCATTGTGATTGGTAAGCTTCCAACAGCCATTGAAATGAAGTTTTTCTAAATTATAGGACTCACATCAATATTTTTACCACTTTTTATAATTTATCGATTTTGTTTCCAAGTATAACCCTTTCAAAAATTCATTAAAATTTGTCAGATTTCGATGTATCCAATTCTCCTTTCATTGTGATTTCTAAGTTTCTAATAGCCATTCTAATGAAATTTTTCTAAATTATAGAACTCACATCAAAATTTTCAGAACTTTTTGTAATTTTTATATTTTTGTGATTTTCCTTAGTATAACCCCTTTAAAAATCCATGAAAATTCGTCAGATTTCGATGAAAACAATTCTACATCCACTGTGATTGGTAAGCTTTCAATAGCCATTGAAATTATTTTTTTCTAAATTGTAGTACTCACATAATATTGTTCACCACTTTTTACAATTTTTCGATTTTTGCAATTTTTCCTAATATAACCACTACAGAAATCCATGAAACGTCGTCAGATTTCGATGAAACCAATTCTCCATCCATTTTAATTGGTAAGCTTCTAATAGCCATTCCAAAGAAGGTTTTATAAATTATAGGACATAAATTTAAATTTTTAACCACTTTTTATAATTTTTTGATTTTTGTGATTTTTTCTAGTATAACCCATTCAAAAATTCATGTAAATTCGTCAGATTTCGATGAAACCAATTCTCCATCCCCTATGATTGGTAAGCTTCTAATAGCCATTCCAAAGAAGGTTTTCTAAATTATAGGACCTAAATTTAAATTTTCACCACTTTTTATAATTTTTGGATTTTTGTGATTTTTTCTAGTATAACCCATTCAAAAATTCATGTAAATTCGTCAGATTTCGATAAAATCAATTCTCCATCCATTGTGGTAAGCTTCCAATAGCCATTCTAATGAAGTTTTTCTAAAGTATATGACTCACTTCAAAATTTTCAGTACTTTTTGTAATTTTTCGATTTTTGTTATTTTTCCTAGTATAATCCCTTCAGAAATCCATGAAAATTCATCAAATTTTGATGAAGCCAATTCTCCATCCATTGTTGGCAACCTTTAAATATCCATTCCAATGAAGTTTTTATAAATTATAGGACTCACATCCAAATTTTCAATACTTTTTGAAATTTTTCGATTTTTTTTTATTTTCCCTAGTATAACCCTTTCAGAAATACATGAAAATTTTTCAAATTTTGATGAAGCCAATTCTCCATCCATTGTGATTCGAGAGCTTCCAATAGCCATTCCAATGAAGTTTTTATAAATTGTAGGACTCACTTAATAATTTTTACCACTTTTTATAATTTTTCGATTTTTGTTATTTTTCCTAGTAAAACCCCTTCAAAAATTCATGAAAATTCGTCAGATTTTGATAAAGGCAATTTTAAATTCATTGTCATTGGTAAGCTTCCAATAGCCATTACAATGAAATTTTTCTAAAATATAAGACTCACATCAAAATTTTTAGAACTTTTCGTAATTTTTAGATTTTTGTTATTTTCTCTCGTATAACCCAGTCAGAAATCCATGAAAATTTGTCACATTTCGATGAAGAAAATTCTCCATCCATTGTTATTGATAAGCTTCCAATAGACATTGAAATAATTTTTTCCTAAATTATAGGACTCACATCAATATTTTCACCACTGTATATAATGTTTCGATTTTTATGATTTTACCTAGTATAACCCTTTCAAAAGTTTATTAAAATTCGTCAGATTTTGATGAAGTCAATTCTCCATTCATTGTGATTAGTAAGCTTCCAATAGCCATTCCAATGAAATTTTTCTAAATTATAGGACTCACATCCAAATTTTGAGCACTTTTTGTAATTTTTCGATTTTCCCTAGTATAACCCCTTCAAAAATTCATAAAAAGTCGCCAGATTTCGATGAAGCCAATTCTCCATCCATTGTGATAGGTAAGCTTCTAATGGCAACTCAAATGAAATTTTTCTTAATTTTAGAACACACATCCAAATTTTCAGCACTTTTTGTAATTTTTCGATTTTTGTGATTTTCCATAGTATAACCCCTGCAGAAATCCATAAAAATTCGTCAGTTTTCGATGAAACAAATTCTCCATCCATTGTGATGTGTAAGCATCCAAGAGTAATTTCAATGAAATTTTTCTAAATTATAGGAATCACATCCAAATTTTAACAATTTTTAAAAATTTTTCAATTTTTGTGATTTTCCCTAGTATAACCCTTTTAGAAATCCATGAAAATTCGTCAAATTACGATAAAGTCAATTCCCCATCCATTGTGATTTTTAAGCTTCCAATAGTCATTCCAATAAAGTTTTTCTAAATTATAGTACTCACATCCAAATTTTCAGTACTTTTTGTAATTTTTCGATTTTTGTTATTTTTGACAGTATAACCCCTTCAGAAATTAATGAAAATTCGTCAGATTTCGATAAAACTAATTCTCCATCCATTGTGATTTGTAAGCTTCGAATAGCCATTCCAATGATGTTTTTTAATTTATAGAACTCACATCAAAATTTTCACCACTTTTTATAATTTTTCGTTTTATGTGATTTTCCCTAGTATAACCCGTTCAGAAATCCATGAAAATTTGTAAGATTTTGATGAAACCAATTCTCCATTAATTGTGATTATTAAGCTTCCAATAGACATTTCAATAAAGTTTTTCTAAATTATAGGACTCACATCTAAATTTTCACCACTTTTTATAATTTTTCAAGTTTTTTGATTTTACCTAATATAACCCCTTCAGAAATTCATGAAAATTCGTCAGATTATGATGACGGCAATTCTCCATCCATTATAATTGCTAAGCTTTCAATAGCGATTCCATTGAAATTTTTCTTAATTATAGGGCTCACATCCAAAATTTCACCACTTTTTACAATTTCTCGATTTTTATGATTTTTCCTATTATAATCCTTTCAGAAATCCATGAAAATTTGTCAGATTTCGATGAAGCCAATTCCCCATCCATTGTGATTGGTAAGCTTACAATAGCCATTCCATTGAAATTTTTTTAAATTATAGGACTCACACCAAAATTTTCAGCACTTTTTGTAATTTTTCGATTTTTATGTTTTTTCTAATATAACCCCTTAAGAAATTCATGAAAAGTCGTCAGATTTCGATGAAGCCAATTCTCCATCCATTGTGATTGGTAAGCTTCTAATAGCAATTCTAATGAAATTTTTCTAAATTATAAGACTCACATCCAAATTTTAACAATTTTTAAAAATTTGTCGATTTTTTTTATTTTCCCTAATATAACCCCTTCACAAATCCTTGAAAATTCATGAGATTTTGATGAAGCCAATTCCTCATCCATTGTGATTGGTTGGCTTTCAATAGTTATTCTAATGAAATTTTTCTAAATTATAGGACTCACATAATAATTTTTACCACTTTATATAATTTCTCGATTTTTGGGATTTTTCCAAGTATAACCCCTTCATAAATTTATGAAAATTCGTCAAATATCGATGAAGCCATGTCCCCATCCATTGTGATTTGTAAACTTCCAATAGCCATTCCAATAAAATTTTTCTAAATTATAGGGCTCACATAATAATTTTTACCACTTTTATAATTTCTAGATTTTTCTTATTTTCCCTATTATAACCATTCAGAAGTTCATGAAAATTCGTCAGATTTGGATGAAGCCAATTCTATATCAATTGTAATTGCTAAGCTTTCAATAGCCATTTCTATGAAATTTTTCTAAATTATTGGACACACATCAAAATTTTTAGCACTTTTGGTAATTTTTCAATTTTTGTGATTTTCATTAATATAACCGCTTTGAAAATTCATGAAAATTCGTCAGATTTCGATGAAGCCAATTCTCCATCCATTGTGATTGGTAACTTCCAATAGCCATTCAAATAAAATGTTTCTAAATTATACGACTCATATAAAAATTTCACCACTTTTTATAATTTTTCTATTTTTGTGATTTTCCTACTATAACTTCTTTATAAATCCATGAAAATTCGTCAGATTTTGATTAAGCCAATTCTCCATCCATTGTGATTGTTAAGCTTCCAATAGCCATTTCGATAGAGATTTTCTAAATTTTAGGACTCGCATCAAAATTTTTAGTACTTTTTCTAATTTTTCGATTTTTGTGATTTTTCCTAGTATAACCGCTTCAGAAATTTATGAAACTTCGTTAGGCTTTGGTGATGTCATTTCTCCATCCATTGTGATTGGTAAGCATCCAATAGACATTCTAATAAAGTTTTTCTAAATTATAGGACTCACATCTAAATTTTTACAGCTTTTTATAATTTCCAATTTTTTTGATTTTCCCTAATATAACCCCCTTCAGAAATTCATGAAAATTCGTCAAATTTTGATGAGGCCAATTCTCCATCCATTGTGATTGCTAGGCTTCAATTAGCCATTCCAATGAAATTTTTCTAAATTATAACACTCACATAATAATTTTTACCACTTTTTATAATTTTTCAATTTTTATGATTTTTCCTAGTATAACCCCTTTAGAAATCCATGAAAATTCTTCAGATTTGGATGAAGCCAATTCTCCATCCATTGTGATTGGTAAGTTTCCAATAGCCATTCCAATGAAAGTTTGCTAAATTATATGACTCACATCCAAATTTTCTGCACCTTTTGTAATTTCTCGATTTTTGTGATTTTTTCTAATATAACCCCTTCAGAAATTCATGAAAACTTGTCAGATTTTGATGAAGCCAATTCTCCATCCATTGTGACTGGTAAAATTTCAATAATAATTTCAAATAATTTTTTTCTAAATTATAGGACTCACATAATAATTTTTACCACTTTTTATAATTTTTTGATTTTTGGGATTTTCCCTAGTATAACCCCGTCAGAAATTCATGAAAATTTCTCAGATTTCGACGAAGCCAATTCCCCATCTATTTTGATTAGTAAGCTTCCAATAACCATTCCAATGAAATTTTTGTAAATTATAGGACTCACATTATAATTTTAACCACTTTTTATAATTTCTAGAGTTTTGTTATTTTCCCTATTATAACCTTTCAGAAATTCATGAAAATTCGTCAGATTTTGATGAATCCAATTCTCCATCCATTATTATTGGTAAGCTTCAAATAGCCATTCCTACGTAATTTTTCTAAATTATAGGACTCACATCAAAATTTTCAGTACTTTTTGTAATTTTTTGATTTCTGTGATTTTTCCTAATATAACTCTTTCGAAAATTCATGAAAATTCGTAAGATTTCAATGAAGCCAATTTTCTATCCATTGTAATTGGTAAGCTTCCAATAGCAATTCTGATAAAGTATTTTAAAATTTTAGGACACACATCCAAATTTTCAGCACTTTTTATAATTTTTTGATTTTTGTGATTTTTACTAGTATAACCCCTTCAGAAATCCATGAAAGTTCGTCAGATTTCGATGAAACCAATTTTCCATCCATTGTGATTGGTAAGCTTCCAAAATCCATTACAATGAAGTTTTTCTAAATCATAGGACTGACATCCAAATCTTCACCACTTTTTAGAATTTTTCGATTTTTGTGATTTTTCCTAGTATAACCCCTTCAGAAAATAATGAAAATTCGTCACATTTTGATGAAGCCAATAATCCATCCATTGTCATTAGTAAGCTTCCAATAGCTATTCCAATGAAGTTTTTCTAAATTATAGGACTCACATCCAAATTTTCACATTTTTTTTATAATTTTTCAATTTTTATGATTTTCCCTAATATAACCCCTTCAGAAATTAATGAAAATTCTTCAGATTTCGATGTAGTGAATTCTTAATACATTGTGATTGGTAAGCTTGTAATAGCCATTCCATTGAAATATTTCTAAATTATAGGACTCACATCTAAATTTTCTGCACTTTTCGTAATTTTTCGATTTTTGTGATTTTCCCAAATATAAACCTTTTCAGAAATCCATGAAAATTAATCAGATTTTGATAAAAAAAATTCTATATACATTGTAATTGGTAAACTTTTAATAGCTATTTCAATGAAATTTTTCTAAATTATAGGACACACAGAATAATTTTAACCACTTTTTACAATTTTTTAATTTTTGTGATTTTTTCTAGTATAACTGTCACATCCCAAAATGGTCCTGGTCGGATTGTGCATGCTAAGTCGGGATCGGAAAGGTTATTTCAGTAATTTGTGCATGAGAATTTGGATAATAAGGACTTTATGGCAATTAATTAGTTAAGTGTGTTAAGAAGAGAAGTGTTAGTGTGTGCTTGTGGTGTATGGAGATAGGATATAAGTGGGTTATTAGAAATGATTGGGTGTGACTCAAGTATGGTGCTTTGATTTGGAAAGTTGAGTGGATTTTATGGTCCAATTGAGTGCTGCCAAGTGGACTGTTAGGTGGGCATTGAAAGAAGAAAAAGAAGAAGTAAGAGGAAGAGAGAAGAGAGAACACAGATTTTTGGTTTGGCTTTCCCGTCCCCTCCTCTCACGCCCTCCCTTCTTCTTCTCTTCTCCTTTCTCTGCTTTTCCTTTCTTTATCATTTGGCTTGGAGTTGTGTTTGGCTTGGTGGAGTTTGTTCTTTGTTTGAAGAGGTAAGTTGGTTTAAGGTGTTCTACGTGTTGTGTTTCTTCTTCTTCTTCTCCATCTACTGGTTTTATCTTCAATTAGGGTTTGAACTAAGGATTTGTGGGTTTCTTGTTTGTGCAAGTTTTGGATTGTAAGAAGAAGCTAAGTAAAGGCAAGGAAAGGATTGAGAATTGATCTTGAAGCTGATTTTGGATCGTCATTCCAGGTTTGGGAGATTGTCTTGAATGCATGCAATGTTTGAAGAGCTTCTGTGTTCTTGTCTCTGCCCTTTTTCTCACTAGGCTTATAAATGGGTTTGCTTTGCTTAATTTCTGGAAATTGGTGTGTTTTGGTATGTGTATATTCATGATTATGTGAATAAATGTGTTAGTAATGCATGATAGGAATTGAATTGAAGTTACTGAGCTTTGGGTTTTGAACTTACTATATTTTTAGGGTTTATGCTCTAGAATGGATTAAATGTGTTTAAGCATGGTTTTGATTGTTTGATTGTTGAATTAACTGCAATCATCTTGTTTATGCTCTTTGGAAGACCGATTGAAAGGTAAGATGAATTTGGTGGTGTTTTGAATTAGTTTGAAAATGATTTTATCGAGTTGTTTGAATTCTGGGTAAGCTGGGAATGGAAAATCGCGTCTCTGTAGAGTTTCCATTTCCAGTATGTGTCGAGACTTCCTGAGAGAGACAAGTCACGAGACGTGACTCCCAGTCACGCCACGTGACTCTGTCTCCCAGTCACAACGCGTGACTTCTCGGCGGGCTGGACGAAGTCGTGAGGCGTGACCCCCAGTCGTGAAGCGTGACTGCCTTGGGAAGGGCAAGTCACGTCTCGTGACTTAGAGTCACGTCCCATGACTCTTGTGAGGAGGCGTGACTTAGAGTCACGTCCCGTGACTCCCTTGGAGGCATGTCACGAGACGTGACATAGAGTCATGACTCGTGACTCTTGTGAAGTGCCAGGCGTGACATACAGTCACGTCCCGTGACTCTCTTGTAGGTCACGACTCGTGACCTTCCTTTGAGGCCAGTCACGAGTCGTGATATGGCTCGTGACCGACCCCTCTTCAGCCCCATTTTCTGATTTCGCCCAGTTTTAACCAAAATGAATTTCCTATCTCTTCTGTATGGTGATGTACTACTGCATTACTTTTGTCATACCTTTATGTGCTCTTGTATGACTTTGTATGACTTTTTATGTTTTGATTTGTTCCCCCGTGACTAGTTTATTATAAAATGACTTTCAAATGCTTTTATGGCTTTTTCCTCTACTGTGTGCTATCTTATCTGAATGGTTAGCCTATTTTTTAGTTGTGATTAGCATTATGTTATGCATATCCTGTTAGTGGTTATGCCCTAGGCCAAACATTTGGACCTTGATGTAATCATTACTTTTTCATTTATATAATGGTTTTCTTCGCATTGATATTATTGGCATGTTACATTATTGTAATGTTTATGAATAACAATGTTATTCATGTTGTCCCTAGTCATTTATCAATAAAGGGCATAAAGATAAATTAAGACTAGTATAGATTTGCATTGATAATCATGGGATGATTATATATGTTGATATAAATCAAATCTATATGTACTTGCTAGAGAACAAAGTACTGGATAGACCCACTATAAGATCACTTCATGGGTTAATGTCATAAGTGATCTTATAATAGATATATTATTGAATCCTTTGACCTGAGGTTATCATAGTTTCCTACATAAGGATCATTATGTTTTGACATAATCAAACGTTATCTTTAATAGGATAATTATAAAGTTTATGATCGGACATAATGAGAATTATGAGGAGGAAAGTGAATAATCAAGATGGAATTTGTCCCTCTCTTATGAGAGAGATATCTATTGGGCCCCTCGATAAGTAGGACTGTAAAATGCATGGCCGTGCTCAAATGAATTGATAGTGTGATCAATGTCATTTGAATTTAGCAGTCTACTTGGTGATCGAGAAATTATATGTTTGAACAATTTAAGTTTGACATGGACCATGACTTATGTTCAAACAAGATATCGTGTGACAAAAGGATAATAACATGTTCTATTGCAAGGTTAAAATCGGACTAACGATATTTATATTATTTGGGTAGTCATAATGTCTTGCTAGAGACCAATTATGACTTGTGGGCTTTTATGGGATTAGGCCCACTGCCAACATAATATAAACCTATTGGGTCACACACCAAGAGCAAAATGAACAGAATGGATTTTATTGGGTTATTTCGGAATATAATATAAATATAGGTATTTATATTTAATTTCGAAATTACATATTTATATATATATATATATATATATTTATGCATATAAATATCTCTTGTTTTGAATATGAGATAATAATATGTATTAATATATTATTTCTTATTATTTTGAATAATAAATAAATATATATATATATATATATATAAATATATGTATATATATATTATATCTTAATTTTGAATTAAGAGATAATATCCTCATTTATCGTTTCCTAAGAGGAAAAGAATTTGGAATATATATATACAATTATATATGGGATATATGTAGTAAAGGAGTTTAACCCTAAATAAAACACTAATCACGTTATTAAGAATAACAAGGATTAGTGTGGCTGCGATCTTTTTCTTTGAAAAAGAAAGAAAAGAAAACAGAGCCAGTTTTCATCTTTGAGAAAGAAAGAAAAGAAAACAGAGCCACCATTATTCTTAGAGAAAGAAAGAAAAGAAATCCATTCGCATTCAAGGGAGCTAGCACCCCTGCGACTCCTGTTCATTTGTTCGTGCGTGTGGATACCGATAGAGGACGTTCGTGTAAAGGCAGCGTCTTCAGTCCGGATTAAGAGTTATTTCGTTCTAAAGGTTAGTAATTCAATCTCTTCCTTTTGAATCAATCGAAAATACTTGGATCCTGTTTCGGGTTTCGAATTTTCCGCTGCGTTTAATGTGATTTAATTCCGTTGAAACCCAACATATCCTTGATTGGATTCTTCTCTTAGAATAATCTGCCATACTTAAGAGTATTTCGTATCATTCCATGAGTTTTTATTCATTGGCATAATATGATTCCACATGTGTTCCTGACATGCTTTAGTATGAAGAGTAGTGCTAGAATGTTATTGATTGAATTATTGCATGCTCCAAAATATGACTTGTATGAAGTATGATTGATATTATGCTTTAGCCTTTGAATTCAATGTGTTATGTTTAAATGTAATTTGGACTATGCATGATTTATGCTTAGTATCTGCACCTAATGCATGATTAAGATTTTGTATTGATAATCATTGGTATGGTAGTGTTTCTATACCTGATTCTTGACATGCTTTAGAACATTGTTAAATGTTAAAGTATATTGACTGTATTATGTTTTGCAATGGGAATTGTATGAGATATGACCAACTTTATAAGCATATTTATATGTCTATTGTACTCTGGTTTACGCATGATGTATATATATATTTATGCGTTGTGCGATTCGAAATGTGAATTGTTTTATGCATGACCTACGAGAGTCGGTCTAGTGGATAGTTAGGCATGCCTAATAGAGTCTTATGTAGCTGCAGCGCCCTTTGAACGTTTGGACCCTAATCAGGTCCCCCGACTGGTTCCTCGCGAACCCCCCATCAGTACGGATCCTCGTGATCCTTTTTAATGTATTTGGATCGGGTTAAGATCCCCCATCAGTAAAATGTTTCTATTGTGACAAAATAAAATGGTTTTCGATTCGTACCCGTAAGGTACCCTTTGGCCGACTTGTACCCGTAAGGTACTAATCAGTACACTCGTTATTCACTATTGTGAGTCAGCAGGTGCTTTACTGGTTTGTATTACTTTGAAATAGCTATCAGAATGTGATATCCGTTTGAGCATGATAAGGATTTCAGGAATCAGTTTATATGTATATGAATGTGACTATGGGCTTCAGAATGTATGTCTGTATTAAGTAAGCATGACTTTATATTTAATATGATTATCCATACTTGTCATGTGATTTCTTATAAGTTTCTGAATGCTTTGAATATGTTTCGACTAGAGTATTTATGTATGTGACTTAAGCATGTTTTGTTAATTATAAGCATGTGAACCGAAGCAATTGTGACGGTAAGTATGCGATGTTTAACTGTACTTTCTACATGATGATGACATGAATGTAATACTAAGTGGTTATGCCTTCAGTCTCCGCTATCAGATTGTTTTTGCATGATGCTTAATATAAATTAGAGTTGCGCAGCGGTATTGTGATGCTCTAAATGTTATCCTTTGGATATTTGACTAGTGTGTGTGTTTAGCATGTCTAAGTATGTTGGTTAACTAGCATTCTTAACATGATGGTTTGATTGTCAGTTCATGCATGGGTACTTAGTTATGTCAATTGCATGTGTAAAGCTCATGTGACTCCGCACGGTAAGATGTTGATATTTGCTACCCATGTAGGTTTATGCATGTGATATATTATGTAGTCCAGCATGATGATGCTTGTAACGTGTATTGTATTATGTCTGTTTTGGACTATCCTGGACATGAGTTTATGGTTTGATTGTGAGTATTGAAACGAATGCCTTTTTATGCAGCCTGATTATTTATATGTTATGTATATCCGCATTTGCCATTTGAATGTGTTTTGCCTTGGCGACCATTGTGAATGGCCGTCCATACTCTTGTGTGTTCTCCCCACTAAGCGTTTATCGCTTAGCACGGATTTCCTTTCCGTGCAGGTGGCAGGTTTGGTTCTGTTCGAGTCGCGCTTCTGCAAGGTCGGCCACGTAGGAGTTAGAAGTTCTGTATTTTGTTCAGCTTCTGTATTTCAGCTTTTGTAATTCTGTAGTATTGTATATGTAATTAATTATGTTTTGATCTTGAGTTTTCTTTTGGGAATGTAATAGTTAGTATGTTTTTATGTTTAGTTATTCCTTTGTTTTATTATTTCGATTATGCTTCCGTTGAATGGTTATATGTATGCTTCTGTGTATGCTTTTGCTTAGTGCCTGCATGTGCGTGAGTTATTGCATGTTCAGTCTGTACCGCAAGGTAAGTCAAGGTAAGTTTTTAATTCACCCGTATTTTCGTATGAATGTTATGTATGAATGTATGCTTTCGCATTGTGCATGTGTATATCTGTATGTGCGAGCGTCGTGTAGCGCGTCCGTCGGCGTCATTCCAACGGGGACGGCGATGGGGGTGTGACAGTTAGTGGTATCAGAGCTTTGGGTTACTGAGCTTTGGGTTTTGAACTTACTGTATTTTGTAAGTCAAGGTAAGTTTTTAATTCACCCGTATTTCCGTATGTATGTTATGTATGAATGTATGCTTTCGCATTGTGCATATGTATATCTGTATGTGCGAGCGTCGTGTAGCGCGTCCGTCGGCGTCCTTCCAACGGGGACGGCGATGGGGGTGTGACAGTTAGTGGTATCAGAGCCCAGGTTTGATGGTTCTGGGTGTGTTGTTTGTTATGTGATGAGTCTTTGCATGAGAGTCGGTTTTGTGTCGTGGCCTAATGCAGATGTGTCTTGTTTTGTGTCATGTCTAGATGGAGTCTGATCCGAGTGAGAATGTGGGCGAGACAACAGGAAGTGTGAACCGAGTTAGTGCTGATCAGGATGTTTCAGAGCGTCTTCCAGTTGAAGATTCTGGTCGTATTTCTGAGGATAGAGCTTTAGTGCAAGGGTTAATTCGGATTTTGGATAGGCTGACTGCTCCTCGTGCTTCTCAAGAATTTGTTCGGCATGTTCCTCAGAAGAGAAAAGGATCGGTTAGTGAAGTGTCAGCAGGGAAGAGGGTTCGAGAACCTTCAGTGTATCAACAATGTCAGAAGCAACATGGGAACAAGTGTAAGAAGTGGGCACCGTCAGTATGTCAGCACTCCCAGAAGCGACATCAGGGTCCATATCGGAAGCTTTCAGGTGCTTGTTTCAGGTGTGGCAGTATGGAGCACCAGATTGCCGGTTGTCCTAAAAAGATGAGTGAGAGTCTAGCTGGGCAAGCTAGAAAGGATGTGGAGGATTTGCTCAGATCTTCTCGAGTGTCTTCAGAGTTTGTAGCATCTAGCAAGGATTCGAAGGAGACCGCAGGTTCTTCTGGTAAGTTGCATTGCAAGCTTTTGTTTAAGAAAGTTTTGTTTGCTTGGGTTATTTGGATGTAAGTGTTTCACTGTGAATTTCGAGGACGAAATTCTTTTAGGAGGGAAGAGTTGTCACATCCCAAAATGGCCCTGGTCGGATTGTGCATGCTAAGTCGGGATCGGAAAGGGTATTTCAGTAATTTATGCATGAGAATTTGGATAATAAGGACTTTATGGCAATTAATTAGTTAAGTGTGTTAAGAAGAGAAGTGTTAGTGTGTGCTTGTGGTGTATGGAGATAGGATATAAGTGGGTTATTAGAAATGATTGGGTGTGACTCAAGTATGGTGCTTTGATTTGGAAAGTTGAGTGGATTTTATGGTCCAATTGAGTGCTGCCAAGTGGACTGTTAGGTGGGCATTGAAAGAAGAAAAAGAAGAAGTAAGAGGAAGAGAGAAGAGGGAACACAGATTTTTGGTTTGGCTTTCCCGTCCCCTCCTCTCACGCCCTCCCTTCTTCTTCTCTTCTCCTTTCTCTGCTTTTCCTTTCTTTATCATTTGGCTTGGAGTTGTGTTTGGCTTGGTGGAGTTTGTTCTTTGTTTGAAGAGGTAAGTTGGTTTAAGGTGTTCTACGTGTTGTGTTTCTTCTTCTTCTTCTTCATCTACTGGTTTTATCTTCAATTAGGGTTTGAACTAAGGATTTGTGGGTTTCTTGTTTGTGCAAGTTTTGGATTGTAAGAAGAAGCTAAGTAAAGGCAAGGAAAGGATTGAGGATTGATCTTGAAGCTGATTTTGGATCGTCATTCCAGGTTTGGGAGATTGTCTTGAATGCATGCAATGTTTGAAGAGCTTCTGTGTTCTTGTCTCTGCCCTTTTTCTCACTAGGCTTATAAATGGGTTTGCTTTGCTTAATTTCTGGAAATTGGTGTGTTTTGGTATGTGTATATGCATGATTATGTGAATAAATGTGTTAGTAATGCATGATAGGAATTGAATTGAAGTTACTGAGCTTTGGGTTTTGAACTTACTGTATTTTTAGGGTTTATGCTCTAGAATGGATTAAATGTGTTTAAGCATGGTTTTGATTGTTTGATTGTTGAATTAACTGCAATCATCTTGCTTATGCTGTTTGGAAGATCGATTGAAAGGTAAGATGAATTTGGTGGTGTTTTGAATTAGTTTGAAAATGATTTTATCGAGTTGTTTGAATTCTGGGTAAGCTGGGAATGGAAAATCGCGTCTCTGTAGAGTTTCCATTTCCAGTATGTGTCGAGACTTCCTGAGAGAGACAAGTCACGAGACGTGACTCCCAGTCACGCCACGTGACTCTGTCTCCCAGTCACAACGCGTGACTTCTCGGCGGGCTGGACGAAGTCGTGAGGCGTGACCCCCAGTCGTGAAGCGTGACTGCCTTGGGAAGGGCAAGTCACTTCTCGTGACTTAGAGTCACGTCCCATGACTCTTGTGAGGAGGCGTGACTTAGAGTCACGTCCCGTGACTCCCTTAGAGGCATGTCACGAGACGTGACATAGAGTCACGACTCGTGACTCTTGTGAAGTGCCAGGCGTGACATAGAGTCACGTCCCGTGACTCTCTTGTAGGTCACGAGGCGTGACACTAGGTCACGACTCGTGACCTTCCTTTGAGGCCAGTCACGAGTCGTGACATGGCTCGTGACCGACCCCTCTTCAGCCCCATTTTCTGATTTCGCCCAGTTTTAACCAAAATAAATTTCCTATCTCTTCTGTATGGTGATGTACTACTGCATTACTTTTGTCATACCTTTATGTGCTCTTGTATGACTTTGTATGACCTTTTCTGTTTTGATTTGTTCCCCCGTGACTAGTTTATTATAAAATGACTTTCAAATGCTTTTATGGCTTTTTCCTCTACTGTGTGCTATCTTATCTGAATGGTTAGCCTATTTTTTTAGTTGTGATTAGCATTATGTTATGCATATCCTTGATTGGATTCTTCTCTTAGAATAATCTGCCATACTTAAGAGTATTTCGTATCATTCCATGAGTTTTTATTCATTGGCATAATATGATTCCACATGTGTTCCTGACATGCTTTAGTATGAAGAGTAGTGCTAGAATGTTATTGATTGAATTATTGCATGCTCCAAAATATGACTTGTATGAAGTATGATTGATATTATGCTTTAGCCTTTGAATTCAATGTGTTATGTTTAAATGTAATTTGGACTATGCATGATTTATGCTTAGTATCTGCACCTAATGCATGATTAAGATTTTGTATTGATAATCATTGGTATGGTAGTGTTTCTATACCTGATTCTTGACATGCTTTAGAACATTGTTAAATGTTAAAGTATATTGACTGTATTATGTTTTGCAATGGGAATTGTATGAGATATGACAACCTTTATGAGCATATTTATATGTCTATTGTACTCTGGTTTACGCATGATGTATATATATATTTATGCGTTGTGCGATTCGAAATGTGAATTGTTTTATGCATGACCTGCGAGAGTCAGTCTAGTTGATAGTTAGGCATGCCTAATAGAGTCTTATGTAGCTGCAGCGCCCTTTGAACGTTTGGACCCTGATCAGGTCCCCCGACTGGTTCCTCGCGAACCCCCCATCAGTACGGATCCTCGTGATCCTTTTTAATGTATTTGGATCGAGTTAAGATCCCCCATCAGTAAAATGTTTCTATTGTGACAAAATAAAATGGTTTTCGATTCTTACCCGTAAGGTACCCTTTGGCCGACTTGTACCCGTAAGGTACTAATCAGTACACTCGTTATCCACTATTGTGAGTCAGCAGGTGCTTTACTGGTTTGTATTACTTTGAAATAGCTATCAGAATGTGATATCCGTTTGAGCATGATAAGGATTTCAGGAATCATTTTATATGTATATGAATGTGACTATGGGCTTCAGAATGTATGTCTGTATTAAGTAAGCATGACTTTATATTTAATATGATTATCCGTACTTGTCATGTGATTTCTTATAAGTTTCTAAATGCTTTGAATATGTTTCGACTAGAGTATTTATGTATGTGACTTAAGCATGTTTTGTTAATTATAAGCATGTGAACCGAAGCAATTGTGACGGTAAGTATGTGATGTTTAACTGTACTTTCTGCATGATGATGATATGAATGTAATACTAAGTGGTTATGCCTTCAGTCTCCGCTATCAGATTGTTTTTGCATGATGCTTAATATAAATTAGAGTTGCGCAGTGGTATTGTGATGCTCTAAATGTTATCCTTTGGATATTTGACTATTGTGTGTGTTTAGCATGCCTAAGTATGTTGGTTAACTAGCATTCTTAACATGATGGTTTGATTGTCAGTTCATGCATGGGTACTTAGTTATGTCAATTGCATGTGTAAAGCTCATGTGACTCCGCACGGTAAGATGTTGATATTTGCTACCCATGTAGGTTTATGCATGTGATATATTATGTAGTCCAGCATGATGATGCTTGTAACGTGTATTGTATTATGTCTGTTTTGGACTATCCTGGACATGAGTTTATGGTTTGATTGTGAGTATTGAAACGAATGCCTTTTTATGCAGCCTGATTATTTATATGTTATGTATATCCGCATTTGCCATTTGAATGTGTTTTGCCTTGGCGACCATTGTGAATGGCCGTCCATACTCTTGTGTGTTCTCCCCACTAAGCGTTTATCGCTTAGCACGGATTTCCTTTCCGTGCAGGTGGCAGGTTTGGTTCTGTTCGAGTCGCGCTTCTGCAAGGTCGGCCACGTAGGAGTTAGAAGTTCTGTATTTTGTTCAGCTTCTGTATTTCAGCTTTTGTAATTCTGTAGTATTGTATATGTAATTAATTATGTTTTGATCTTGAGTTTTCTTTTAGGAATGTAATAGTTAGTATGTTTTTATGTTTAGTTATTCCTTTGTTTTATTATTTCGATTATGCTTCCGTTGAATGGTTATATGTATGCTTCTGTGTATGCTTTTGCTTAGTGCCTGCATGTGCGTGAGTTATTGCATGTTCAGTCTGTACCGCAAGGTAAGTCAAGGTAAGTTTTTAATTCACCCGTATTTCCGTATGTATGTTATGTATGAATGTATGCTTTCGCATTGTGCATGTGTATATCTGTATGTGCGAGCGTCGTGTAGCGCGTCCGTCGGCGTCCTTCCAACGGGGACGGCGATGGGGGTGTGACAATAACTCCTTCAGAAATCCATGAAAATTCATCAGATTTTGGTGAAACCAACTCTCCATCCATTGTGATTGGTCAACATCGAAGAGGAATTCCAATTAAATTTTTCTAAATTATAAGACTCACATAATAATTTTTACCACTTTTTATAATTTTTTGATTTTTTTTCCTATTATAAGCATTTCAGAAATTCATGAAAATTCGTCAGATTTCGATGAAGCCAATTCTCCTTCCATTGTGATTGGTAAGCTTCCAATAGCTATTAAAATGAAATTTTCTAAATTATAAAACTCACATAATAATTTTTACCAATTTTTATAATTTTTCGATTTTTGAGATTTTCCCTATTATAACCTCTTTGGAAATCCGTGAAAATTCGTTAGATTTCGATTAAGCCAATTCTCCATCCATTGTGATTGGTAAGCTACAAATAGCCATTCCGATAAAATTTTTCTAAATTATAGGACTCACATTAAAAATTTTCAGCAGTTTTTGTAATTTTTCGATTTTTATGATTTTTCCTAGTATAATCCCTTTAGAAATCCATGAAAATTCGTCAAATTTCGATGAACCCAATTCTCTATCCATTGTGAATGGTATGCTTCCAATAGCACTTCCAATGAATTTTTTCTAAATTATAAGACTCACATGATAATTTTTACCACTTTTTATAATTTTTCGATTTTAGTGATTTTCCCTAGTATAACCCCTTCAGAAATGCATTAAAATTCGTCAGATTTTGATGAATCCAATTCTCCATCCATTGTGATTGGTAAGCTTCCAATAGCAATTCCAAAGAAATTTTTCTAAATTATAAGACTCACAAAATAGTTTTTACCACTTTTTATAATTTGTCAAATTTTTGTGATTTTTTCTAGTATAACACCTTCAAAAATCCATTAAAATTCGTCATATTTCGATGAAGACAATTCTTAATACATTTTGATTAGTAAGCTTCCAATAGCAATTCCAATGTAGTTTTTCTCAATTATAGAACTCACACTTAAATTTTCGCCACTTTTTAGATTTTTTGGATTTGTGTGATTTTTCCTAGTATAACCCCTTCAGAAATCCAGGAAAATTTGACAGAATTCGATTAAGCCAATTCTCCATCCATTGTGATTCGTAAGGTTCAAATAGCAATTCCAATAAAATTTGTCTAAATTATAAGACTCACATAATAATTTTTACCACTTTTTATAATTTTATAATTTTTATGATTTTCCCTAGTATAACCCTTTACGAAATCCATAAAAATTCGTCAAATTTTGATGAAGCCAATTCTCCATCCATTGTGATTGGTAAGCATCCAATATCAATTCTAATAAAATTTTTCTAAATTATAATTCTCACATAATAATTCTTTCCACTTTTTATAATTTTTTAATTTTTGTGATTTTCCCTAGTATAACCCACTCAGAAATACATGAAAATTTGTCAAATTTCGATTGAGCCAATCCTCCATCCATTGAGATTGGTAAACTTCCAATAGCCATTCCAATGAAATTTTTCTTAATTATAGGAATCACATCAAAATTTTCAGCACTTTTTGTAATTTTTTTATTTTTGGGATTTTTCCTAATATAAGCCCTTCAGAAATTCATGAAAATTTGTCAGATTTTGATGAAGCCAATTCTCCATCCATTGTGATTAGTTGTGAAAATTTGGATGTGAGTCCTATAATTTAGAAAAACATCAATGGAATGGCTATTGGAAGCTTACCAATCACAATGGATGGAGAATTGGTTTCATCGAAATCTGATGAATTTTAATGGATTTCTGAAGGGGTTATATTATGGAAAATCAAAAAATTTGAAAAATTGTAAAAAGTGGTGAAAATTTGGATGTGAGTCCTATAATTTAGAAAATTTTCATTGGAATGGCTATTATAAGCTTACCAATCACAATGGATTTGGAATTGGTTTCATCAAAATCTGACAAATTTTAATGAATTTCTGCAGGGATTATAAAAGGGAAAATAATAAAAATAGAAAATTTAGAAAAAGTGGTGAAAATTTGGATGTTAGTCCTATAATTTAGAAAAATGTCATTGGAATGGCAATTGAAAGCTTACTAATCACAATGGATGCAGAATTTACTTCATCAAAATCTGACAAATTTTCATAGATTTCTGAAGGGGTTATGCTAGGGAAAATAAAAAAAATAAAAAAATTGTAAAAAGTGGTAAAAATTTTGATGTGAGTTTTATAATTTAGAAAAACTTCATTGAAATGACTATTGGAAGCTTACCAATCATAATGGATAGTGAATTGACTTCATCGAAATCTGACGAATTTTCATGGATTTCTAAAGAGCTAGGTAAAATCTCAAAAATTAAAAAATTATAAAAATCGGTGAAAATTTTGATGTGAGTCCTATAAGTTAAAAAATCTTCATTTGAATAGCTATTGGAAGCTTACCAATCACAATGGGTAGAGAATTGGCTTCATCAAAATCTAACGAAATTTCATAGATTTCTGAAGTGATTATACTAAGAAAAATCATAATATCGAAAAATTATAACAAGTGGCGAAAATTTGGATATGAGTCCTATAATTTAGAAAAACTTCATTGGAATGGCTATTGGAAGCTTACCAATCACAATGGGTGGAGAATTGGCTTCATCAAAATTTGATGAATTTTAATGGATTTCTGAAGGGGTTATACTAGGGAAAATCACAAAAATCGAAAAATTATAAAAAGTGGTGAAAATTTCTATGTGAGTCTTATAATTTAGAAAAAAATTATTTGAATGGCTGTTGGAAGCTTGCCAATCACAATGGATTGAGAATTGGCTTCATCAAAATCTGACGAATTTTCATGGATTTCTGAAGGGGTTATACTAGGGAAAATCAAACAAATCGAAAAATTATAAAAAGTGGTGAAAATTTGGATATGAGTCCTATAATTTAGAAAAAATTCATTGGAATGGCTATTTGAACCTTACCAATCACAATGGATGGAGAATTGGTTTCACCAAAATTTGACGAATTTTCATGGTTTTTTGAAATGGTTATACTAGGAAAAAGAAAAAAATTGAGAAATTATAAAAAGTGGTAAAAATTTGGATGTGAGTCCTATAATTTATAAGAACTTCATTGGAATGACTATTGAAAGCTTACCAATCACAATGGATGGAGAATTGGTTTTATCAAAATCTGACGATTTTAATTGATTTCTGAAAGGGTTATACTGGAGAAAATCACGAAAATCGAAAAATTATAAAAAATAGTAAAAATTTTAATGTGAGTCCAATAATTTAGAAAAACTTTATTGGAATGGCTATTGCAAACTTACCAATCACAATGGATGGAGAATCGGTTTCATCGAAATATAACGAATTTTAATGTATTTCTAAAGGGATTATACTAGAGAAAATCAAAAGAATCGAAAAGTTGTAAAAAGTGGTGAAAAGTTTGATATGAGTCACATAATTTAGAAAAACTTCATTTGAATGACTATTGGAAGCTTACCAATCACAATAGATGGAGAATTGACATCATCAAAGTGTGACGAATTTTCATGGATTTCTGAAGCGGTTATACTAAGAAAAATTATAAAAATAAAAAAATTGTAAAAAGTGATAAAAATTTGGATATTAGTCCTATAATTTAGAAAAACTTCATTGAAATTACTATTGGAAGCTTACGAATCACAATGGATGGAGAATTGGCATTGGCTTCATCTAAGTCTGACGAATTTTAATGAATTTCTGAAGGGGTTATACTAGGGAAAATAACAAAAATCGAAAATTTAGAAAAAGTGGCGAAAATTTGGATGTAAGTCCTATAGTTTAGAAAAATTTCATTAGAATGACTATTGGAAGCTTACTAATCACAATGGATGGAGAATTGACGTCATCGAAATCTGACAAATTTTAATGGATTTCTGAAGGTTTTATACTAGGAAAAATAATAAAAATCGAAAATTTAGAAACAATGGTGAAAATTTAGATGTGTGTCCTATAATTTAGAAAATTTTCATTATAATGGCTATTGCAAGCTTACTAATCACAATGGATGGACAATTGGCTTCATCGAAATCTGACGAATTCTAATTGATTTCTGAAGGGGTTTTAAAAGGAAAAATCACAAAAATCAAAAAATTATAAAAAGTGGTGAAAATTTTTATGTGAGTCTTCTAATTTAGAAAAACTTCATTGGAATGGCAATTGGAAGCTTGCCAATCACAATGGATGGAGAATTGGCTTTCTCGAAATCTGAAAAATTTTCATGGATTTCTGAAGGGGTTATACTAGGAAAAATAAAAAAAATCAAAAAATTGTAAAAAGAGGTGAAAATTCCGATGTGAGTCCTATAATTTAGAAAAACTTCATTGTAATGGCTATTGAAAGCTTCCCATTCACAATGGATAGAGAATTGGATTTAATCAAAATCTTACGAATTTTCATAGATCTAAAGGGGCTATACTATGGAAAATCAAAAAAATCAAAAATTGTAAAAAGTGGTGAAAATTCTGATGTGAGTCCTATAATTTAGAAAAATCTCATTGCAATGGCTATTGGAAGCTTCCCAATCATAATAGATGGAGAATTGACTTCATCAAAATTTGACGAATTTTCATAGATTTCTGAAGGGGTTTTACTACGGAAAATAAAAAAATTTGAAAAATTGTAAAAAGTGGTAAAAATTTTAATGTGAGTCCTATAATAAAGAAAAATTTCATTGGAATAACTATTTGAAGCTTGCCAATTTCAATGAATGAAGAATTGGCTTCATCAAAATCTGACGAATTTTCATGAATATCTGAATGGGTAATATTAGGAAAAATCACAAAAACCGAAAAATTGTAAAAATGGTAAAAATTTGAATGTGAGTCCCACAATTTATAAAAACTTTATTTTAATGGCTATTGCACGCTTACCACTCACAATGGATGGAGAATTGGTTTCATCGAAATCTAATGAATTTTAATGGATTTCTGAAGGGATTATACAAGGGAAAATCACAAAAATAAAAAAATTATAAAAGTGGTGAAAATTTTTATGTGATTCCTATAATTTTGAAAGACTTTATTGGATTGGCTATTGGAAGCTTGCCAATCATAATGAATTTAGAATTGATTTCATAAAAATGTGACGAATTTTCATGGATTTCTGAAGGGGTTATACTAGGGAAAATCAAAAAAATCGAAAAATTTTAAAAAGTGGTGAAAATTTGGATCTTTGTCCTATAATTTAGAAAACATTTCATTGGAATGGCTTTGTAAAGCTTACCAATCACAATGAATGGAGAATTGGCTTCATCAAAATCTGACGAATTTTAATGGATTTCTGAAGGGGTTATATTAGGAAAAATAACAAAAATAAAAAATTTAGAAAAAAGTGGTGAAAATTTGGATGTGAGTCCTATAATTTAAAAAAACTTCATTGGATTGGCTATTGAAAGCTTTTCAATCACAATGGATGGAGAATTTGTTTAATCGAAATCTGATGAATTTTCATGGATTTCTGAAGGGGTTATACTAGGGAATATCGAAAAATTGTAAAAAGTGGTGAAAATTCCTATGTGAGTCCTATAATTTGGAAAAACTTCATTAGAATGGCTATTGGATGCTTCCCAATCACAATGGATAGAGAATTGGTTTCATCGAAATCTTACGAATTTTCATAGATTTCTAAAGGGGTCAATTTCACTCATGGTCACTCAACTTATCACTTATCGCGCAAAAGTAACCGACTTTTTTTTCTTATTTAAATGTCACCGAACTTTTAACATTATTGCAGAAAAGTCATGTTCACCGAAATCCGGCGACGACGCTTGCCGGATTGATGACTTTTTTGCAAAAATGTTAAAAGTTCAGTAACATTTAAGTTGAAAAAAAAAGTTAATTATTTTTGCGATATAAATGATAAGTCTAGTGACCGTGAGTGAAATTAATTTAAATGTAGTATTTGTTGAACTTATCAATCCGGCAAGAGTCATCGCCGGATTCCGATCAACATGGCTTTTGTGCAATAATGTTAAAAGTTCAGTGACATTTAAGTAAGAAAAAAAAAGTCGGTTACTTTTGCACGATAAGTGATAAGTTGAGTGACCATGGGTGAAATCAACCCATTTCTAAAGGGATTATACTATGGAAAATCAAAAAATCGAAAAATTGTAAAAAGTGGTGAAAATTTCGATGTGACTCCTATAATTTAAAAAAATTTCATTGGAAGGGCTATTGGAAGCTTCCCAATCACAATGGATGGAAAATTATCTTCATCGAAATCTGACGAATTTTCATATATTTATGTAGAAAAACGTTATTGGAATTACTATTGCAAGATTACCAATCACGATAGATGGAGAATTGAAATCATCAAATTCTGACGAATTTTCATGGATTTCTGAAGTGGTTATACCCGGAAAAATCACAAAAATCGAAAAATTTTAAAAAGTGGTGAAAATTTGAATGTGAGTCCTATAATTTAAAAAAAAATCATTGGAATGGCTATTGGATGCTTACTAATCACAATGGATGGAGAATTGGCTTCATAAAAATCTGACGAATTTTAATGGATTTCTAAATGGGTTATACAAGGGAAAATAACAAAAATAAAAAATTTAGAAAAAGTGGTGAAAATTTGGATGTGAGTCCTATAATTTAGAAAAATTTGTTTGAAATTATTATTGAAAGCTTACCAGTCACAATGGATGGAGAATTGGCTTCATCGAAATCTAACGAATTTTCATGGTTTTCTGAAAGTGTTATACTCAAGAAGATAAAAAAAATCGAAAAATTATAAAAAGTGGTGAAAATTTTGAAGTGAGTCCGATAATTTATAAAAATTTAATTGGATTGGCTATTAGAAGCTTACTAACCACAATGGATGGAGAATTGGTTTCATCGAAATGTGAAAAAGTTTCATGGATTTCTGAAGGGGTTATACTAGGCAAAACCACAAAAATCGAAAAATTGTAAAAAGTGGATAAAGTTTTGATGTGAGTCCAATAATTTATAAAAACTTCATTGGAATAGATATTACAAACTTAGCAATCATAATGGATGGAGAATTGGCTTCATCGAAATTTGACGAATTTTAATGTATTTCTAAATGGGTTATACTAGGGAAAACAAAAAGAATTAAAAAATTATAAAAAATGGTGAAAATTTTGATGTTAGTCACATAATTTAGAAAAAATTCATTGGAATGACTATTGAAATCTTACCAATCATAATGGATGGAGAATTGAAATCATCGAAATCTGACGAATTTTCATAGATTTCTGAAGGGGTTATAATAGGAAAAATTAAAAAGATCAAAAAATTGTAAAAAGTTGAGAAAATTTGGATGTGAGTCCTATAATTTAGAAAATTTCATTGGAATGGCTATAGGAAGCTTACCAATCACAATGGATGGAGAATTGCCGTCATCAAAATTTGACGAATTTTAATGGATTTCAGATGGGGTAATACTAGGAAAAATAACAAAAATCAAAAATTTAGAAAAAGTGGTGAAAATTTGGATGTGAGTCCTATAATTTAGAAAAATTTCATTGGAATGGCTATTGGAAGCTTACCAATCATAATAGATGGAGAATTGGTTTCATCGAAATCTGACGAATTTTCATGGTTTTCTGAAAAGGTTATATTAGGGAAAATAAAAAAATCGAAAAATTGTAAAAAGTGGTGAAAATTTGGATGTGAGTCACATAATTTCGAAAAACTTCATTGGAATAGCTATTGGAAGCTTACCAATCACAATAGATGGAGAATTGACATCATCAGATTCTGACGAATTTTCATGGATTTCTGAAGGGGTTCTAATAGCGAAAATCAAAAAAATCAAAAAATTGTAAAAAGTGGTGAAAATTTGGATGTGAGTCCAATAATTCAGTAAAACTTCATTGGAATGGCTATTGGAAGCTTACCAATCACAAAGGATGGGGAATTGGATTCATCGAAATCTGACAAATATTCATGGTTTTCTGAAAGTGCTAAACTCAGGAAAATAAAAAAAATCAAAATATTATAAAAAGTGGTGAAAATTTGGATGTGAGTCCTATAATTTATAAAAAATTCATTAGAATTGCTATTGGAATCTTACGAACTGCAATGGATGGAGAATTGGCTTCATCGAAATCTGACGAATTTTCATGGATTTCTAAAGGGTTTATACTAGGAAAAATCACAAAAATCGAAAAATTATAAAAAGTGGAGAAAATTTTGATGTGAATCTAATAATTTATAAAAACTTCATTGCAACGGGTATTACAAACTTACAAATAACAATGGATGGAGAATTGTCTTCATCGAAATTTGACGAATTTTAATGTATTTTTGTATGGGTTATACTAGGGAAAATAAAAAGAATCAAAAAATTGTAAAAAGTGGTGAAAAATTTGATGTGAGTCACATAATTTAGAAAAACTTCATTAGAATGACTATTAGAATCTTACCAATTACAATGGATGGAGAATTGACATCATTGAAATCTGACGAATTTTCATGGATTTCTGAAAGGGTTATAATAGGGAAAATCAAAAAGATCAAAAAATTGTAAAAAGTGGTGAAAATTTGGATTTGAGTCCTATAATGTAGAAAACCTTTATTAGAATGGCTATTGGAAGCTTACCAATCACAATGGATGGAGAATTGGTTTCATCAAAATCTGACGAATTTTAATGGATTTCTGTAGGGGTAATACTAGGAAAAATAATAAAAAACGAAAATTTCGAAAAAGTGGTGAAAATTTGAATATGAGTCCTATAATATAGAAAAATTTCATTAGAATGACAATTGGAAGCTTACCAATCATAATAGATGTAGAATTTGCTTCATCGAAATCTGACGAATTTTCATGGATTTCTGAAAGGGTCATACTAGGAAAAATCACAAAAATCGAAAAATTGTAAAAAGTGGCGAAAATTTTGATGTGAGTCCAATAATTTAGAAAAACTTCATTGGAATGGCTATTGGAAGCTTATCAATCACAATAGATGGAGACTTGACATCATCGAAATCTGACGAATTTTCATGGATTTCTAAAGCGGTTATACTAGGAAAAATCACAAAAATCGAAACATTATAAAAAGTGGTGAAAATTTGGATGTGAGTCCTATAATTTAGAAAAACTTCATTATAATGGCTATTGGAAGCTTACCAATCACAATGGATGGAGAATTTGCTTCATCAAAATATGACGAATTTTCATGGATTTCTGAAGCGGTTATACTAGGAAAAATCACAAAAATCGAAACATTGTAAAAACAGTTGAAAATTTGGATGTGAGTCCTATAATTTAGAAAAACTTCATTGTAATGGCTATTGGAAGCTTACCAATCACAATGGACTAAGAATTGGATTCATCAAAATCTGACGAATTTTAATGAATTTCTGAAGTCTACTAGGGAAAATAACAAAAATCGAACATTTAGAAAAAGCGGTGAAAATTTGAATGTGAGTCCAATAATATAGAAAAATTTCATTGGAATGACAATTGGAAGCTTACCAATCATAATGGATGGAGAATTTGCTTCATCGAAATCTGACGAATTTTCATATATTTCTGAAGGGGTTATAATAGGGAAAATATGAAAAATCAAGTCCTATAATTTAGAAAAAATTCATTGGAATGACTATTGGAAGCTTAACAATCACAATGGATGGAGAATTGACTTCATCAAAATGTGACGAATTTTCATGGATTTCTAAAGGGCTAGATAAAATCAAAAAAATCGAAAAATTATAAAAATCCGTCAAAATTTTTATGTGAGTCCTATAACTTAGAAAAACTTCATTTGAATTGCTCTTGGAAGCTTTCCAATCACAATGGGTGGAGAATTGGCTTCATCAAAATCTGACGAATTTTCATGAATTTCTGAATGTGTTGTACTAGAGAAAATCACAAAAATTGAAAAAATTGTAAAAAGTGTTAAAAATTTGAATGGAATGGCTCTTGGAAGCTTGCCAATGATAATGGATGGAGAAATTGCTTTATCGAAATCTGACGAATTTTCATGGATTTCTGAAGGGGTTATACTAGGAAAAATAAAAAAAATTGAAAAATTTTAAAAAGTGGTTAAAATTTGGATGTGAGTCCTATAATTTTGAAAACATGATTGGAATGGCTATTGGAAGCTTACAAATCACAATGGATGGAGAATTTGCTTCACCAAAATCTGACGAATTTTAATGGATTTCTGAAGAAATTATACTAGGGAAAAAAACAAAAATCAAAAATTTAGAAAAAGTAGTGAAAATTTGGATGTGAGTCCTATAATTTAGAAAAATTCCATTGGAATGTATATTTGAAGCTTACCAATCACAATGGATGGAGAATTGGTTTTATCGAAATCTGACGAATTTTCATGTTTTTCTAAAACAGTTATACTAGGGAAAATAAAAAAAATCAAAAAATTATAAAAAGTGGTAAAAATTTGGATGTGACTCCTCTAATTTATAAAAATTTCATTGGAATAGCTATTGGAAGCAAACCAATCACAATGGATGGAGAATTGGCTTCATTGAAGTCTGACGAATTTTAATAGATTTCTGAAGGGGTAATACTAAGGAAAATAACAAAAATCGAAAATTTAGAAAAAGTGGCGAAAATTTATATGTAACACCTATAATTTAGAAAAACGAAAGTGGAATGGCAATTGGAAGCTTACCAATCACAACGGATAGAGAATTTGCTTCATCGAAATCTGATGAATTTTCATAGATTTCTGAAGGGGTTATGATCGAGAAAATAAAAAAAATCAAAAAATTGTAAAAAGTGGTAGAAATTTGGATGTGAGTCCTATAATTTAGAAAAAATTTATTAGAATGACTATTGGAAGCTTACCAATAACAATGGATGGAGAACCGAGTTCATTGAAATGTGACGAATTTTCATGGATTTCTAAAGGGCTAGGTAAAATAAAAAAAATCGAAAAATTATAAAAATTCGTCAAAATTTTTATGTGAGTCCTATAATTTAGACAAACTTCATTTTAATGGCTATTGGAAGCTTACCAATCCTAATGGGCGGAGAATTGGCTTTATGAAAATCTGACGAATTTTCATAAATTTTTGAATGGGTTATACTAGGGAAATCACATTAATCGAAAAATTGTAAAACGTGGTGAAAATTTGAATGTGAGTCCTATAATTTAAAAAAAACTTTATTCGAATGGCTATTGCAAACTTACCAATCACAATGGATATAGAATTGGTTTCATCAAAATCTGACGAATTTTAATGGATTTCTGAAGGGGTTATACTAGGAAAAATCACAAAAATCCAAAAATTATAAAAAGTGGTGAAAATTTTTATATGAGTCCTATAATTTAGAATAACTACATTGGAATGGCTTTTGGAAGCTTGCCAATCACAATGGATTGGGAAATTGTTTCATCGAATTCTGACGAATTTTCATGGATTCTGAAGGGGTTATACTAGGGAAAATAAATAAAATCGAAAAATTGTAAAAAGTGGTGAAAATTTGGATGTGAGTCCTATAATTTTGAAAAACATGATTGGATTGGCTATTGGAAGCTTATCAGTCACAATGGATGGAGAATTTGCTTCACCAAAATCTGACGAATTTTAATGGATTTCTGAAAAAATTATACTAGGAAAAATAACAAAAATCAAAAATTTAGAAAAAAGTTGTGAAAATTTGGATGTAAGTCCTATAATTTAGAAAATTTCCATTGGAATGGATATTTGAAGCTTACTGATCACAATGGATGAAGAATTGGTTTTATCGAAATCTGACGAATTTTTATGGTTTTGTGAAACACTCATACTAGGGAAAATAAAAAAAATCGAAAAATTATAAAAAGTGGTAAAAATTTGGATGTGACTCCTCTAATTTATAAAAATTTCATTGGAATAGCTATGGAAGTTTACCAATCACGATGGATGAAGAATTGGTTTCATCAAAATCTGACGAATTTTAATAGATTTCTGAAGAGATTATACTAAGGAAAATAACAAAAATAAAAAATTTAGAAAAAGTGCGAAAATTTAGATGTAACTCCTGTAATTTAGAAAAGCGAAAGTGGAATGGAAATTGGAAGCTTACCAATCACAATGGATGGAGAATTTGTTTCATCGAAATCTGACGAATTTTCATAGATTTCTGAAGGGGTTATGATCGGGAGTATAAAAAAAATCAAAAAATTGTATAAAGTGGTAGAAATTTGGATGTGAGTCCAATAATTTAGAAAAACTTCATTGGAATGACTATTGGAAGCATACAAATCACAATGGATGGAGAATTGACTTCATCGAAATGTGACGAATTTTCATGGATTTCTAAAGGGCTAGGTAAAATAAAAAAAAATCGAAAAATTATAAAAATCCGTCAAAATTTTTATGTAAGTCCTATAATTTAGACAAACTTCATTTTAATGGCTATTGGAAGATTACCAATCCTAATGGGTGGATAATTGGCTTCATCAAAATCTGACGAATTTTCATGAATTTCTGAATGGGTTATACTAGGGAAAATTACATTAATCGAAAAATTGTAAAAAGTGGTGAAAATTTGAATGTGAGTCCTACAATTTCAAAAAACTTTATTGGAATGGCTATTGGAAGGTTACCAATCACAATGGATATAGAATTGGCTTCATCGAAATCTTACGAATTTTAACAGATTTCCGAAGGGGGTTATACTAGGAAAAATCACAAAAATTCAAAAAATATAAAAAGTGGTGAAAATTATTATATGAGTCCTATAATTTAGAATAACTACATTGGAATGGCTCTTGGAAGCTTGCCGATCACGATGGATTGAGAAATTGCTTCATCGAAATCTGACGAATTTTCATGGATTTCTGAAGGAGTTATACGAGGGAAAATAATAAAAATCAAAAAATTGTAAAAACTGGTGAAAATTTGGATGTGAGTCCTATAATTTAGAAAAATTCCATTGGAATGGATATTTGGAGCTTAGCAATCACAATGTATGGAGAATGGGCTTGATCGAAATCTGACGAATTTTCATGGTTTTCTGAAGGGGTTATACTAAGGAAAATAAGAAAAATCGAAAAGTTATAAAAAGTGGTAAAAATTTGGATGTGAGTCCTCTAATTTATAAAATTTCATTGGAATAGCTATTGGAAGCTTACCAATCACAATGGATGGAGAATTTGCTTTATCGAAATCTTACGAATTTTAATGGATTTCTGAAGGGGTTATACTAAGGAAAATAACAAAAATCGAAAATTTAGAAAAAGTGGCGAAAATTTAGATGTAAGTCCTATAATTTAGAAAAACGAAAGTGGAATGGCAATTGGAAACTTACCAATCACAATGGATGGAGAATTTACTTCATCGAAATCTGACGAATTTTTATATATTTCTGAACGGGTTATGATAGACAAAATAAAAAAAAATCAAAAAATTCTAAAAAGTGGTGAAAATTTGGATGTGAGTCCTATAATTCAGAAAAACTTCATTGGAATGACTATTGGAATCTTACCAATCACAATGGATGGAGAATTGACTTCATGGATATCGGACGAATTTTCATGGATTTCTAAAGGGTTAGGTAAAATCAGAATAATCGAAAAATTATAAAAATCGGTGAAAATTTTTATGTGAGTCCTATAAGTTAGAAAAAATTAATTTAAATGGCTATTGGAAACTTACCAATCATAATGGGTGGAGAATTGGCCTCATCAAAATCTGACGAATTTTTATGAATTTCTGAAGGGGTTATAAAAGGAAAAATCACAAAAATCGAAAAATTGTAAAAAGTGGTGAAAATCTTGATGTGAGTCCAATAATTTAGAGAAATTTCATTGGAATGGTTATTGCAAACTTACCAATCACAATGGATGGAGAATTGGCTTCATCAAAATTGGGCAAATTTTAATGTATTTCCCAAAGGGTTATACTAGGGAAAATCAAAAGAATCGAAAAATTGTAAAAAGTGGTGAAAATTTGGATGTGAGTCACATAATTTAGAAAAACTTCATTGGAATGACTATTAGAAGCTTACCAATCACAATGGATGGAGAATTGAAATCATCGAAATCTGACGAATTTTCATGGATTTTTGAAGTGGTTATACTAGGAAAAATCACAAAAATCGAAAAATTGTTAAAAGTGGTGAAAATTTTAATGTGAGTCCTATAATTTAGCAAAAATTCATTGCAATGGCTATTGGTAGCTTACCAATCACAATTGATGGAGAATTGGCTACATCAAAATCTGACAAATTTTAAAAGATTTCTGAAGTGGTTATACTAGGGACAATAACAAAAATAAAAAATTTAGAAAAAGTGTGAAAATTTTGATGTAAGCCCTATAATTTAAAAAAATTTCATTGGAATGTCTATTGAAAGCTTGCCGATCACAATGGATGGAGAATTGGTATCATCGAAATCTGATGAAATTTAATGGACTTTTGAAGGTGTTATACTAGGGAAAATAACAAAAATCGAAAATTTAGAAAAATTGGTGAAAATTTTGATTTGAGTCTTATAGTTTAGAAAAACGTCATTGGAATGACAATTGGAAGCTTAGCAATCACAATGGATAGAGAATTTGCTTCATCGAAATCTGACGAATTTTCATAGATTTCTGAAGAGGTTATGATCGGGAAAATAAAAAAATAAAAAAATTGTAAAAAGTGGTGAAAATTTGGATGTGAGTCTTATAATTTAGAAAAGCGTCATTGGAAGCTTACCAATCACAATCGATTGAGAATTGATTTCATCGAAATGTGACGAATTTTCATGGATTTTAAAGGGCTAGGTAAAATCAAAAAATCAAAAATTATAAAAATCCGTCAAAATTTTTATGTGAATCCTATAATTTAGACAAACTTCATTTAAATGGATATTGGAAGCTTACCAATCCTAATGGGTGGATAATTGGCTTCATCAAAATTTGACGAATTTTCATGAATTTCTGAATGGGTTATACTAGGGAAAATCACATTAATCGAAAAACTGTAAAAAGTGATGAAAATTTGAATGTGAGTCCTATAATTTAAAAAAAGTTTATTTTAATGGCTATTGCAAGCTTACTAATCACAATGGATATAGACTTGGTTTCATCGAAATATGATGAATTTTAATGGATTTCTGAAGGGGTTATACTAGGAAAAATCACAAAAATCAAAAAACTATAAAAAGTGGTAAAAATTTTTATATGAGTCCTATAATTTAGAAAAACTACATTGGAATGGCTCTTGGAAGCTTACCAATCACAATGGATTGAGAAATTGCTTCATCGAAATTTGACGAATTTTCATTGATTTCTGAAGGGGTTATACTAGCGAAAATAAAAAAATCGAAAAATTGTAAAAAGTGGTGGAAATTTGGATGTGAGTACTATAATTTAGAAAACATGAATGGAATGGCTATTGGAAACTTACCAATCATAATGGATGGAGAATTTGCTTCACCAAAATCTGACGAATTTTAATGGATTTCTGAAGGGATTATATTAGGGAAAATAACAAAAATCGAAAATTTAGAAAAAGTGGTGAAAATTTGGATGTGTGTCCTACAATTTAGAAAAATTTCATTGGAATGGATATTTGAAGCTTACCAATCACAATGGATTGAGAATTGGCTTCATCAAAATCTGATGAATTTTCATGGTTTTATGAAACAGTTATACTAGGGAAAATAAAAAAAATTGAAAAATTATAAAAAGTGATAAAAATTTGGATGTAAGTCCTATAATTTATAAAAATTTCATTAGAATGGCTATTGAAAGCTTAACAATCAAAATAGATGGAGAATTGGCTTCATCGAAATCTAACGAATTTTTATGGATTTCTGAAAAGGTTATACTAGGAAAAATCACAAAAATCGAAAAATTGTAAAAAGTGGTGAAAATTTTGATGTGAGTCCAATAATTAGAAAACTTTCATTGGAATGGCTATTGCAAACTTACCAATCACAGTGGATGGAGAATTGGCTTTATCAAAAATTGATGAATTTTAATGTATTTCTGAAGGGGTTATACTAGGGAAAATCAAAAGAATCAAAAAATTATAAAAAGTGGTGAAAATTTGGATGTGAGCCATATAATTTAGAAAAACTTAAATGCAATGACTATTGGAAGCAAACCAATCACAATGGATTGAGACTTGACATCATCAAAATCTGACGAATTTTCATGGATTTCTGAAGCGATTATACTAGGAAAAATCACAAAAATCGAAATATTATAAAATGTAGTTAAAATTTGAATGTGAGTCCTATAATTTAGAAAAACTTCATTGTAATGTCTATTAGAAGCTTACCAATCACAATGGATGGATAATTGGCTTAATCAAAATCAGAGGAATTTTAATGGATTTCTGAAGTGGTTATAATATGGAAAATAACAAAAATCGAAAATTTAGAAAAAGTGGTGAAAATTTAGATGTGAGTCATATAATTTGGAAAACTTTCATTGGAATGGATCTTTGAAGTTTACCAATCACAATGGATGGAGAATTGGCTTCATCAAAATATGACGAATTTTCATGGTTTTCTGAAACGGTTATACTAGGGAAAATAAAAAAAAATCGAAAAATTATAAAAAGTGGTAATAATTTGGATGTAAGTCCTATAATTTATAAAAATTTCATTGGAATAGCTATTGGAAGCTTACTAATCACAATGGATGGAGAATTGGCTTCATCGAAATCTGACGAATTTTTATGGATTTTTGAAGGGGTTATACTAAGGAAAATCACAAAAATCAAAAAATTGTAAAAAGTGGTGAAAATTTTGATGTGAGTCCAATAATTTAGAAAAATTTCATTGGAATGGCTATTGCAAACTTACCAATCACTGTGGATGGAGAATTGGCTTTATCGAAATTTGACAAATTTTAATTTATTTCTTAAGTGGTTATACTAGGAAAAATCAAAAGAATCGAAAAATTGTAAAAAGTGGTGAAAATTTGGATGTGAGTCATATAATTTAGAAAAATTTCATTGGAATGACTATTGAAAGCTAACCAATCACAATGGATGGGGACTTGACATCATCGAAATCTGACGAATTTTTATGGATTTTTGAAGCAGTTATACTAGGAAAAATCACAAAAATCGAAATATTATAAAAAAGTGGTGAAAATTTGGATGTGAGTCCTATAATTTATAAAAACTTCATTGTAATGGATATTGGAAGCTTACCAATCACAATAGATGGAGAATTGACTTAATCAAAATCTGACGAATTTTAATAGATTTCTGAAGTGGTTGTACTATGGAAAATAACAAAAATCGAAAATTTAGAAAAAGTGGTGAAAATTTGGATGTGAGTCAATAATTTAGAAAAATTTAATTGGAATGGATATTTGAAGCTTGCCAATCACAATGGATGGAGAATTGGCTTCATCAAAATCTGACGAATTTCCATGGTTTTTTGAAACGGTAATACAGGGGAAAATAAAAAAAAAATCGTAAAATTATAAAAGGTGGTAAAAATTTGGATGTGAGTCCTATAGTTTATAAAAATTTCATTGGAATGGCTATTAAAATCCTACCAATCACAATGGATGGAGAATTGGCTTAATCGAAATATGACGAATTTTCATGGATTTCTGAAAGGGTTATACTAGGAAATATCACAAAAATTGAAAAATTGTAAAAAATGGTGAAAATTTTGATGTGAGTCCAATAATTTAGAAAAAGTTAATTGGAATGGCTAATTCAAACTTGCCAATCACAATGGATGCAGAATTGGCTTCATCGAAATTTAACGAATTTTAATGTATTTATGAAGGGGTTATACTAGGGAAAACCAAAAGAATCGAAAAATTGTAAAAAGTGATTAAAATTTGAATGTGAGTCACATAATTTAGAAAAACTTCATTGGAATGACTATTGAAAGTTTACCAATCACAATGGATAGAGACTTGACATCATTGAAATCTGACGAATTTTCATGAATTTCTGAAGCGGTTATACTAGGAAAAATCACAAAAATCAAAATATTATAAAAAGTGGTGAAAATTTTGATGTGAGTCCTATAATTTAGAAAAACTTCATTATAGTGGCTATTGGAAGCTTACCAATTACAATGAATGGAGAATTGGCTTTATCAAAATCTGACGAATTTTAATAGATTTTTGAAGTGATTATACTAGGGAAAATAATAAAAATCAAAAATTTAGAAAAGTGGTGAAAATTTGAATATGAGTCCTATAATATGGAAAAATTTCATTAGAATGACAATTGGAAGCTTACCAATCATAATAGATGGAGAATTTGCTTTATCGAAATCTGTCGAATTTTCATGCATTTCTGAAAGGGTTATACTAGGAAAAGTTACAAAAATCGAAAAATTGTAAAAAGTGGTGAAAATTTTGATGTGAGTCAAATAATTTAGAAAAACTTCATTGGAATGGCTATTGCAAACATGCCAATCACAATGGATGGAGAATTGGCTTTATCGAAATTGAACGAATTTTAATGTATTTCTGAAGGGGTTATTCTAGGAAAAATCAAAAGAATCGAAAAATTGTAAAAAGTGATAAAATTTTGGATGTGAGTCACATAATTTAGAAAAACTTCATTGGAATGACTATTGAAAGCTTACCAATCACAATAGATGGAGACTTGACATCATCAAAATCTGACGAATTTTCATGGATTTCTGAAGCGGTTATACTAGGAAAAATCACAAAAATCGAAACATTATAAAAAGTGGTGAAAATTTGGATGTGAGTCCTATAATTTAGAAAAACTTCATTATAATGGCAATTGGAAGCTTACCAATCACAATGGATGGAAAATTGGCTTCTGTTGAGCGTTTTCTATAGATGCTAATTATACCGCAAGTATACGGTGTACCGCAATAGTACTTAAGATGTCGATCCCACGAGGAACGTTTTTACACACTATTACTAATTGATTTTAATCTTGTTTACAATGATTAATTAATGGTAGAGTTGATTTTAATATAATCTAACATGTAAACTAATTATACCTAATTAATGATAGTCAAAAGAAGATTAAATAAATAATGAAGAATTAAAGACAATGAACTTGATTCCATCAATTTGATTAACATTTTTCATCTTTTTATGCAAGCCAAGTTAGAATCAATTTTTAACTCACTCTCTCGACATGAATTAAAATGCCTAAAACATACAATTAAAATTCTAACTCACAATTTTCATTAATGAATTAGAGGTTTCTAATTACATATTTTAAGAATAAACACTAACCTATAGCAATTATCTCAATATACCGATTTCTCAAAATATACTTTGATAATGAATCTCTATTAGATGTCAGATAAAGCAAACTCTCGAATTACTTTAACTTGTAAAAATCATACAAAATATACTAATAGAAAATCTGCATTCAAAGACTATGAAAGTAAATGGAGATAGAAAGAATTATAATATGCAAATTCATTAAAATGATATTCATAGAAATATTGGAGAAGAATTAAAAATAAGAGAATAAAATAGAAGCCTTTCAACCCTTTTCTCAATCTCTTGAAACAAATTTTCTTCTCCTTGATCTTCTTCTTCAAAACGTAA
Source organism: Excoecaria cochinchinensis (assembly GCA_947683425.1). Classification (NCBI taxonomy): domain Eukaryota; kingdom Viridiplantae; phylum Streptophyta; class Magnoliopsida; order Malpighiales; family Euphorbiaceae; genus Excoecaria; species Excoecaria cochinchinensis. Next base: position 3,283,258 of record CANTUQ010000167.1, on the reverse strand, counting down.
AGACTAAAGAGAAATTTTACTAAGAAAAATCTGTCTTGCAAAATACAGAAAAATTACTTAACTAAAATTCATCTTCTTGTCTCTTCTATATATTAAAATTATAGTTAAACTACATATTTATAGATATTGATTTGAGAGATGTGTCTCTTGAAAATGTCCCTTGAGAATAGTTGCAACTTTTGGTGAAAATAGATGGCTTTTCAAGTGACTTTTGGCTCAAAACTGTCCCAACGGTCGTCTCTGTCGCGCTCATAACGGTGTTGCGATCGCGACAGAATGCGCTCCTTCTTTTCTTCTTTCTTCCTCTGGCTCGTCACGAATCGCGACTTCCCATCACGTGGCGTGACTTCGCGTGTGTGGCGTGACTGGCGCTCTCGTCTCGCCTCGTCTCCCCTTTCTCTTCTCTTCTTCTCTCTTTCCCTTTCTTTCCTAGCCTCTCTCACGCATCACGAGTCGCCACCTATGCTCACGTCACGCCTTCTCTCTTGTCCTAGTCGGATGCAACATCCTAGTCGGATTCCATATCCTAGTCGGATGCTCCTTCTTTCCCCTCGTGCTTTTCTTCGTTCTGCTATACCCATCCGACCGGTGCTTGTCCATCCTAGTCGGATGAATTGTCCTACTCGGATGCTCCACTCTAATGCTTACTTCCTCTTCCCTTTTCTTCTTCTCTCTTTCTTCTTCTTTTTACTCGGATGATTTGTGTATTTCCCATCATAGTCGGATGAATTGTCCTAGTAGGATGAATTGTCCTAATCGTGCTCCACCAGTTCTTCATTTCCTTCTCCAGTAATGAATGTTTTTCCCACTTTTACATCTAAATAGACCTGTAACTCATCAAATATACAAACTAACAGATATACACATAAACTAACACAAATGACATCTAATATAAACATAATTGCACAATTAATTTCATAGAATCATAGAAAATACATACTCAATTATACATTAATTAATCTCCTATCAAATTCCCCCACACTTAATCCTTGCTTGTCCCCAAGCAAGACAAAAGTCATGAGCAAATTTAACAGCTAGTAAACATAATTACAAAGCAATGTCCATTCAGCATATACACTAGAGTTGCAAAGATCAACTATCCCAAATACTCACAAATGCCAATAAATCAAAGTTCAACATATGCATTAAAAATTCAACAAGTTACTCAACTTTACTAACTCCAACATAAAGAATACTAAGTCTCAAAAAAACTAATCATGAACTAAAGAGAGAAATTTGATCATAAAGTTAAAAATTCTAAGTTTTCTAGTTGCTTTTTAAGACCAATGTAAGCTCACTCACCCTTATTCTAATCTCATGGCATTTTTTAAACTTTACTTTTTTCTTTTTATTTTTCTTTTCAATTTTTTTTTTCTTTCACATGGGTATAACTTTTTATTGAATCCCATGTATAGCAAGAGAAGATAATATGGGTACGTTTTATGCTCCATCCCATATTTTTGCAATTTTAGATGTACATCTTGCTATTTAATTTTTTTTTAATTTGGTGGGTGCATTTTATGCTCCATCCCACTTTTGACTTTTCTTTTTATTTTTCTAAGTCCTCATCCATTATTGAAAAGAAATAAGGGCAAGTATTATGGCTATAGTTTCCATAGGCAACTAGAAACCTAAAATTTTAAACAAAATAAGCAAATTCTAACTTTAAAAACATGGCTAGTAAAGAGACTAAATACTCTATAAATTTGAAATAAGTAAAATAAATTAACTTGAAAAACTTAAAACACATACCAAAAATTTTGAAAAATTGGTAAAAATGAGTATAAAAAAATAAATGACTTCACAACCTATATAACATGCCAAAAGAACAATACTTTATAATAAAGCGTACTTAAAAGCCTAATTAAAACATACACATAACCTATATAACATACTCACAAAACAATCATACAATTAACATGCACAATATATATATATACACATAATTATAACACATACACAAACACAAACCAATAAACACACTCCCCCACACTTAAAACACACATTGTCCGCAATGTGAAGGAATGACACACAGTAAACAAATAAATAAAGAAAAAGTAAGAGAAGAGAACTCCCCTATCATGGTGAAGGTGGAGGTGAAGGAACCCGAAACCCAACTTGCGTTATGAAGTTGTCAAATTTGGACTCCAACCGTCTTTGTCTTCTAGCTAAAACGGTTTGTTGAACTTGTATATGGTGCAGGTTACTAAGAATCTGATCAAACATGGTTGGAATATTGGAGCTTGATGATCCAACTTCAGGTGCAGTAGGAACCTCATGCATTGATGCATCACCACTAGGTTCCTCCTCACCCTCTTCTTCTTGTTGTGCAGAGGGACCTGCAAAATCCTTCCAACAAGATCTCAAGCGAGGTGGAATTGCCTGAAAATCATTATTAACCACACCTCCATGCACAAATAAATGCTTAGTAAAATATTTACAAGGAAGCATGTTAGCAAAGACACGAACAGAAACATGTAAATGTTTAGCAATTTAAGCAATGATATGCCCATGGGTAAGAGGTGAGTTTTTCTTGTTAACACATTGCAACAATTCACGGAATATCCAATATGACCAAAAAATAGGCTTACCTTTATGCACACACCACATGAGAAATAATTCATTCAAAGAAACCCGATTAAACTCCATCCGATTAAAAACATAGGAAGCTAAAATTTTGTGCAAATTCCAAAATCTTAAATCTTTCATAAACATGGATTTAGCATCCCTAGTTTTGAAAGGAGTTTGTATATCAGTCAAATAAGTCCAAACTCATTCGGGTTAAAAGATCTAGGAAATTTTGTTAATCCATTTTGTGAAAAGCCATAAATCCTATGCATAATAAAATATGTAAGTGTGTATGGCCTACCTTCTAGGCAAAAATCTAATAGCCTATCATTTTGTTCATTTTGTTGCAATGTAGTGTAAAACTCAAACACAACATCAGGATAAAAGGGTTCATGCATAGCAGCAAATCTAGACAAACCACAACCAGCAAGCATTTCATTCACAACATTAAGCAAACCAGATTGTTCAAGCAAATATGTAGGGAAAAACCTACATTGCAATGCACCTCTGTCCTGAAAAGTTAGGAAACGATTACCTTCTTCAGCTGAATGGATGGGAAAATTGGCACCAAGGGCAGTAGAAATAGGTACCTGTGATTCCTCCACTGGCTCCTGATTGTCGCTTGAAGGTGTGGGATTCTTAGTTCTCACCATTGTTTGTGTTTGTGTAAATAGAAAATGCAAGAGATAGAAAAAATAGGTATACTGTCAAAGAAGATCACGTAATGAAAGGAACAAAGTGAAAGATGGAGTAAAACCAACGAGAAAGAAAAGGAAAACGATTAGGAAGATAGAAATGGAAGAGGAAACAAACGTATGAATACCTTAATAAATTCGAGGAAACAGAAAAGAAATGGAAATGTTGAACTGTTAGAAAACGTGATGCATAAATGAGAAAAGAAATGAGTGAAGAAAAAGAAGAAACTAAAGAGGAAACGGATGTGCAACGCGTACAGAAGAAAAAGAAAGAAAGAAGATGAAAAAAAACTTATCTGTGTGCGACTCGAATTGAAGAACATGACAAGGAGAGAATAGGAAGAAAACGAAAAGAAAACGAGAGGGAGCTGAAAATCCAAATAGCGTAAATTTAAAAGTTAGGGTTTTGAAAATAAAACTCCCCTGTTTTAATTTCTAGATTGGTACTTTTAGGGTTAAAGGTAATTAATCTAAGGTCAAATGAAATGTAAATCACGTGCTTAACAAGAAATAAAATCAGGTTAGAAAGAATCTGTAAGTAAATAAAATAATTGAGGGAGAAGAAAACTTACAGCGATGAAAAAGAGGAAAAAACCAACGCTCTATGAAATCTGGGCACCAGCACGAGTCGGACAGACCAGCACGACTCGTGTTCTTGCATCTTACTCGGATTCTCCTGTTCGTCTCGGATTCTCCTTTTGAGTTTGCTTGCAAATCCTCTCTGTCGCGAGCGCGATGATGCCACGCTCGCGACAGAACGCTTCGAAATAATAATTTTTTTTTGTTAAATAAATTAAATTAAACTACTCTAATGTTCCTAACTTAGCTGTAACATAAAAATCAAATGTGTTAGTAACATAAGAAACTAGAATACAAAAATTAATACATAAATCTATCTATACAAATCTAACACAACATAAAATATATTTAGAAAGAAAATAAAACTAAGTAAACCACAAATCCTTTAAGCCAAAAACAAAACACAAACAAAACACAAAATTAAACTAAAACAAAAAAACAAATTAAAACAAAAGAAAATATTGTAATCCAAAATCATAAATCAATTTTCATAATGGCAAAACAACCGTTCCCCGGCAACAGCACCAAAAACTTGTTGAGCATTTTCTATAGATACTAATTATACCGCAAGTATACGGTGTACCGCAATAGTACTTAAGATGTCGATCCCACGAGGAACGTTTTTACACACTATTACTAATTGATTTTAATCTTGTTTACAATGATTAATTAATGGTAGAGTTGATTTTAATATAATCTAACATGTAAACTAATTATACCTAATTAATGATAGTCAAAAGAAGATTAAATAAATAATGAAGAATTAAAGACAATGAACTTGATTCCATCAATTTGATTAACATTTTTCATCTTTTTATGCAAGCCAAGTTAGAATCAATTTTTAACTCACTCTCTCGACATGAATTAAAATGCCTAAAACATACAATTAAAATTCTAACTCACAATTTTCATTAATGAATTAGAGGTTTCTAATTACATATTTTAAGAATAAACACTAACCTATAGCAATTATCTCAATATACCGATTTCTCAAAATATACTTTGATAATGAATCTCTATTAGATGTCAGATAAAGCAAACTCTCGAATTACTTTAACTTGTAAAAATCATACAAAATATACTAATAGAAAATCTGCATTCAAAGACTATGAAAGTAAATGGAGATAGAAAGAATTATAATATGCAAATTCATTAAAATGATATTCATAGAAATATTGGAGAAGAATTAAAAATAAGAGAATAAAATAGAAGCCTTTCAACCCTTTTCTCAATCTCTTGAAACAAATTTTCTTCTCCTTGATCTTCTTCTTCAAAACGTAAAGACTAAAGAGAAATTTTACTAAGAAAAATCTGTCTTGCAAAATATAGAAAAATTACTTAACTAAAATTCATCTTCTTGTCTCTTATATATATTAAAATTATAGTTAAACTACATATTTATAGATATTGATTTGAGAGATGTGTCTCTTGAAAATGTCCCTTGAGAATAGTTGCAACTTTTGGTGAAAATAGATGGCTTTTCAAGTGACTTTTGGTTCAAAACTGTCCCAACGGTCGTCTCTGTCGCGCTCGCAACGGTGTCACGATCGCGACAGAACGCGCTCCTTCTTTTCTTCTTTCTTCCTCTGGCTCGTCACGAATCGTGACTTCCCATCACGTGGCGTGACTTCGCGTGTGTGGCGTGACTGGCGCTCACGTCTCGCCTCGTCTCCCCTTTCTCTTCTCTTCTTCTCTTTTTCCCTTTCTTTCCTAGCCTCTCTCACGCGTCACGAGTCGCCACCTTTGCTCACGTCGTGCCTTCTCTCCTGTCCTAGTCGGATGCAACATCCTAGTCGGATTCCATATCCTAGTCGGATGCTCCTTCTTTCCCCTCGTGCTTTTCTTCGTTCTGCTATAGCCATCCGACCCGTGCTTGTCCATCCTAGTCGGATGAATTGTCCTACTCGGATGCTCCACTCGAATGCTTAGTTCCTCTTCCCTTTTCTTCTTCTCTCTTTCTTCTTCTTTCTACTCGGGTGATTTATGTATTTCCCATCCTAGTCAGATGAATTGTCCTAGTAGGATGAATTGTCCTAATCGTGCTCCACCAGTTCTTCATTTCCTTCTCCAGTAATGAATATTTTTCCCACTTTTACATCTAAATAGACCTGTAACTCATCAAATACACAAACTAACAGATATACACATAAACTAACACAAATGACATCTAATATAAACATAATTGCACAATTAATTTCATAGAATCATACAAAATACATACTCAATTATACATTAATTAAGCTCCTATCAGCTTCATCAAAATCTGACGAATTTTAATGGATTTGTGAAGTGGTTATACTAGGAAAAATAATAAAAATCGAAAATTTAGAAAAAGTGGTGAAAATTTGAATGTGAATCCTATAATATAGAAAAATTTAATTTGAATGACAATTGGAAGCTTACCAATCATAATGGATGGAGAATTTGCTTCATCGAAATTTGATGAATTTTCATATATTTTTGAAGGAGTTATGATAGGGAAAATAAGAAAAATCTAAAAATTGTAAAAAGTGGTGAAAATTTGGATGTGAGTCCTATAATTTAGAAAAACTTAATTGGAATGACTATTGAAAGTTTAACAATCACAATGGATGGAGAATTGACTTCATCGAAATGTGACAAATTTTCATGGATTTCTGAAGGGGTTATACAAGGGAAAATCAAAAGAATCGAAAAATTATAAAAAGTGGTGAAAATTTGGATGTGAGTCACATAATTTAGAAAAATTTCATTGGAATGGCTATTGGAAGCTTACCAATTACAATGGATGGAGACTTGACATCATCAAAATCTGACGAATTTTCATGGATTTCTGAAGCGGTTATACTAGGAAAAATCACAAAAATCGAAACATTATAAAAAGTGGTGAAAATTTGGATGTGAGTCCTATAATTTAGAAAAACTTCATTATGATGGCTATTGGAAGCTTACCAATCTCAATGGATGGAGAATTGGTTTCATCAAAATCTGACGAATTTTAATCGATTTCTGAAGTGGTTATACTAGGGAAAATAACAAAAATCGAACATTTAGAAAAAGTGGTGAAAATTTGAATGCGAGTTCTATAATATAGAAAAATTTTATTGGAATGACAATTGGAAGCTTACCAATCATAATGGATGGAGAATTTGCTTCATCGAAATCTGACGAATTTTCATATATTTCTGAAGGGGTTATGATAGGGAAAATAAGAAAAATCAATTCCTATAATTTAGAAAAACTTCATTGGAATGACTATTACAAGCTTAACAATCACAATGGATGGAGAATTGACTTCATCGAAATGTGACGAATTTTCATGGATTTCTAAAGGGTTAGGTAAAATCAAAAAAATCGAAAAATTATAAAAATTCGTCAACATTTTTATGTGAGTCCTATAATTTAGAAAAACTTCATTTGAATGGCTCTTGGAAGCTTGCCAATCACAATGGGTGGAGAATTGGTTTCATCAAAATCTGACGAATTTTCATGAATTTCTGAATGTGTTGTACTAGGGAAAATCACAAAAAATCAAAAAATTGTAAAACGTGGTGAAAATTTGAATGTGAGTCCTATAATTTAGAAAACTTCATTGGAATGGCTATTGCAAGCTTACCAGTCACAATGCATTGAAAATTTGCTTCATTGAAATCTGACGAATTTTTATGGATTTCTGAAGGGATTATATTAGGAAAAATCACAAAATTCTAAAAATTTTTAAAAGTGGTGAATTTTTTTATGTAAGTCCTATAATTTAGAAAAATTTCATTGGAATAACTATTGGAAGCTTACAGATCAAAAAGAATTCAGAAATTGCTTCATCGAAATCTGATGACTTTTTATACATTTCTGAAGGGGTTACACTAGAGAAAATCCCAAAAATCGAAAAATTATAAAAAGTGGTGAATAGAAAAACTTCATTGAAATGGCTATTGGAAGTTTATAGATCACAAAGCATTTAGAATTGGCGTCTTCGAAATCTGGCGAATTGTTATGGATTTCTCATGGGGTTATACTAGGAAAAATCACAAAAATCGAAAAATTATAAAAAGTGATGAATTTTTGGATGTGAGTCCTATAATTATGAAAAACTTCATTGGAATGGCTATTGCGAGCTTACCAGCCACAATGCATATAAAATTGGTTTTATCGAAATCTGACGACTTTTTATGGATTTCTGAAGGGGTTACACTAAAGAAAATCCCAAAATTCGAAAAATTATAAAAAATGGTGAATTTTTGGATGTGTATCCTATAATTTAGAAAAACTTCATAGGAATGGCTATTGCAAGGTTACCAAACACAATGCATTGAGAATTGGTTTCATCAAAATCTGATGAATTTTTATAGATTTCTGAAGGGGTTATACTAGGGAAAATCACAAAAATTGAAAAATTATAAAAAGTGGTCAATTTTTTTATGTGTGTCCTATAATTTAGAAAAACGTCATTCGAATGGCCATTGGAAGCTTACAGATCAAAAGGAATTCAGATTTGACTTCAACCAAATCTGACGACTTTTTATGGATTTCTAAAGTGGTTACACTAGAGAAAATCACAAAAATCGAAAAATTATAAAAAGTGGTGAATTTTTGGATGTAAGTCTTATAATTTAGAAAAATTTCATTGGAATGGTTATTGCAAGATTACCAATCACAATGCATTGAGAATTGGTTTCATTGAAATCTGACGAATTTTTATGAATTTCTGAAGTGTTTATACTAGGGAAAATCACAAAAATCGAAAAATTTTAAAAGGTGGTGAAAATTTGGATGTGAGTCCTATGATTTAGAAAAATTTCATTGGAATGGCTATTGCAAGCTTACTAGTCACAATGCATTGAAAATTGGTTTCATCGAAATCGGACAAATTTTTACGGATTTCTGTAGGGGTTATACTAGGGAAAATCACAAAAATCAAAAAATTTTAAAAAGTGGTGAAATTCTTGATGTGAATCCTATAATTTAGAAAAATTTTATTGGAATGGCTATTGGAAGCTTACAAGTCACAGTGCATTGAGAATTTCCTTCATCAAAATTTGACCAATTTTTATGGATTTCCTAAGGGGTTATACTAGGGAAAATGACTAAAATCGAAAAATTATAAAAAGTTGTGAAATTCTGGATTTGAGTCCTATAATATAAAAAAATTTCATTGAAATGGCTATTGCAAGCTTACAAATCACAATGCATTGAGAATTGGTTTCATCAAAATCTGATGAATTTTTATGGATTTCTTAAGGGGTTATACTAGAGAAAATCACAAAAATTGAAAAATTATAAAAAGTGGTGAATTTTTTGATGTGAATCCTATAATTTAGAAAAACATCACTGGAATGGCTATTGAAAGCTTAGATATCACAAAGTATTGAGAATTGGCGTCATCGAAATGTGACGAATTTTTACCGATTTCTGAAGGGGTTATACTAGGGAAAATCACAGAAATAAAAAAAATTATTAAAATTGGTGAATTTTTGGATGTGATTCCTATAATTTAGAAAAATATCATTGAAATGACTATTGGAAGCTTGAAGATCACAAAACATTGAGAATTGGAGTCATCGAAATCTGAGAACTTTTTATGGATTTCTGAAGGTTTTATACTAGGAAAATTCACAAAAAATCGAAAAATTATAAAAAAATTGGTGAATTCTTTATGTGGGACCTATAATTTAGAAAAAGCTTCATTGGAATTGCTATTGGAAGCTTATTGATCACAAAGTATTGAGAATTGGCGTCATCGAAATCTGACGAATTTTTATGTATTTCTGAACGGGTTATACTTGGAAAAATCAAAACAATCGAAAAATTATAAAAAGTGCTGAATTTTTTTATGTGAGTCCTATAATTTAAAAAAATTTCATTGTAATGGCTATTGCAAGCTTACCAGTCACAATGCATTGAAAATTGGCTTAATCGAAATCTGACAAATTTTTATCGATTTCTGAAGAGGTTATACTATGGAAAATCAAAAGAATCGAAAAATTATAAAAAGTGCTGAATTTTTGGATGTGAGTCCTATAATTTAGAAAAATTTAATTGGAATGGCTATTGCAAGCTTACCAGTCACAATGAATTTAAAATTGGCTTCATTGAAATCTAACGAATTTTTATGGATTTTTGAAGGGGTTATATACTAGGAAAAATCACAAAAATCAAAAAATTATAAAAAGTGGTGAAATTCTTGATGTGAGTCCTATAATTTAGAAAAAATTAATTGGAATGGCTATTGGAAGCTTACAGATCACAAAGCATTGAGAATTGGCGTCATCGAATTTTGACGAATTTTTATCGATTTTTATAGGGGTTGTATTAGGGAGAATAAAAAAAAATATAAAAAGTAGTGAATTTTTTGATGTGATTCCTATAATTTAGAAAAATTTCATTGGAATGGCTATTGTAAGTTTACCAGTTACAATGCATTGAGAATTGGCTTAATTGAAATTTGATGAATTTTTATGGATTTCTGAGGGGGTTATATTAGGGAAAATCACAAAAATCGAAAAATTATTAAAAGTTGTGAAATTCTTGATGTGAGCTCTATAATTTAGAAAAATTTCATTGAAATGTCTATTGGAAACTTACCAGTCACAATACATTGAGAATTAACTGCATCAAAATCTGACGAATTTTTATGGATTTCCTAAGTGGTTATACTAGAGAAAATGACTAAAATCGAAAAATTAAAAAAAGTGTTGAAATTCTTGATTTGAGTTCTATAACTTAGAAAAACTTCATTGGAATGACTATTGCAACCTTACCAATCACAATGCATTGAGAATTGGCTTAATCGAAATCTGACGAATTTTTATGGATTTCTGAAGGAGTTGTAGTAGGAAAAATCACAAAAATCGAAAAATTATAAAAAGTGGTAAATTTTTGGATTTGAGTCCTATAATTTAGAAAAACTCATTTGAATGGCTATTGCAAGCTTACATATTGCAAAGCATTGAGAATTTGCATCATCAAAATCTGACAAATTTTTATGGATTTCTTAAGGAGTTACACTAAGAAAAATGAGAAAAATCGAAAAATTATAAAAAGTGATGAATTCTTTTATGTGAGTCCTATACTTTAAAAAATTTTTATTGGAATGGCTATTGGAAGCTTACAGATCACAAAGCATTGTGAATTGCCGTCATCAAAATCTGACAACTTTTTATGGATTTCTTAAGGGGTTATACTAGGAAAAATCACAAAAATCGAAAAAGTTGTGAATTTTTGGATGTGAGTCCTAAATTTTAGAAAAATTTCATTGGAATGGCTATTGAAAGGTTAAAGATCACAAAGCGTTGAGAATTTGTGTCATCAAAATCTAATTTTTATAGATTTCTGAAGGGGTTATACTAGGAAAAATCATGAAAATCGAAAAATTATAAAAAGTGGTGAATTCTTGGAAGTGAGTCCTATAAATTCGAAAAATTTCTTTGAAATGGCTATTGGAAGCTTACAAATCACAAATCATTGAGAATTGGCTTCATCGAAATCTGACGAATTTTTATGGATTTCTTAAGGGTTTTATCCTAGGAAAAATCACAAAAATCGAAAAATTATAAAAAGTGGTTAATTTTTGGATGTGAGTCCTATAATTTAGAAAAATTTCATTGGAATGACTATTGCAAGATTACCAATCACAATGCATTGAGAATTGGCATAAACAAAATATGACGAATTTTTATGGATTTTTGAGAGGGTTAAATTAGGAAAAGTCACAAAAATCGAAAAGTTATAAAAGGTGGTGAAATTCTAGAATTGAGTCCTATAATGAAGAAAAACTTTATTCGAATGGCTATTGGAAGCTTAACAGTCACAATGCATTGAGAATTTACTTCATCGAAATCTGATGAATTTTTATGGATTTCCTAAGTGGTTATAATAGGAAAAATGACTAAAATCGAAAAATTATAAAAACTGGTGAAGTTTTGGATGTGAGTCCTATAATTTAGAAAAACTTCATTGTAGTAGCTATTGGAAGCTTATAGATCAAAAATCATTTAAAATTGGTTTCATCGAAATCTGACGAATTTTTATAGATTTCTTAAGGGATTATACTAGGGAAAATTACAAAAATCAAAAAATTATAAAACGTGGTGAATTTTTTGATGTGAGTCCTATAATTTATAAAAACTTCATTGTAATGGCTATTCGATGCTTATAGATCACAAAGCATTGGGAATTGGCTTCATCGAAATTGGACGAAATTTTATGGATTTCTGAAGGGTTTATACTAGGAAAAATCACAAAAATCGAAAAATTATAGAAAGTGGTGAATTTTTGAATGTGATTCCTATAATTTAGAAAAACATCATTGGAATGGCTATTGGAAGTTTACAGATCACAAATCATTGAGAATTGGTTTCATCGAAATCTGACGAATATTTATGGATTTTTTAAGGGGTTATCCTAGGAAAAATCACAAAAATCAAAAAATTATAAAAAGTTGTGAAATTCTTGATTTGAGTCCTATAATTTAGAAAACTTTCATTGGAATGGCCATTAGAAGCTTACAAATCACAAAGCATTGAGAATCTGACAAATTTTTATCGATTTCTGAAGGGGTTATACTAGGAAAAATCACAAAAATCGAAAAATATTAAAAAGTGGTGAATTTTTGTATGTGAGTTCTATAATTTAGAAAAACTTCATTAGAATGGCTATTGCATGTTTACCAATCACAATGCATTAAGAATTGGCTTCATCAAAGTATGAAAACTTTTTATGGATTTCTGAAGGGTTTATACTAGGAAAAATAACAATAATCATGAAATTATAAAAAGTGGTGAATTTTTGGATGTAAGTCCTATGATTTATAAAAACTTCATTTGAATGGCCATTAGAAGCTTACAGATCACAAAGCATTGAGAATCGGCGTCATCGAAATCTGACAAATTTTTAACGATTTCTGAATGAGTTATACTAGGGAAAATTCCAAAAATCGAAAAATATTAAAAAGTGGTGAATATTTAGATGTGAGTCCTATAATTTAGAAAAAATTCATCAAAATGGCTATTGCAAGCTTACCAATCACAATCAATTGAGAATTGGCTTAGTCAAAATCTGACAACTTTTTATGGATTTTTGAAGGGGTTATACTAGGAAAAATCACAAAAATCGTAAAATTATAAAAAGTGGTGAATTTTTTTATGTGAGTCCTATAATTTTGAAAAAATTCATTGGAATGGCTATTGGAAGCTTACAGATCACAAAGCATTGAGAATTTGCGTCATCGAAACTGAATTTCTGAAGGGTTCTTAGGGAAAATCACAAAAATTAAAAAATTATAAAAAGTGATAATTTTTTGGATGTGTATCCTATAATTTAGAAAAATTTCATTGGAATTGCTATTGCAAGCTTACAAATGACAATGCTTTGAGAAACGGCTTAATCAAAATCTGACGAATTTTTAAGGATTTCTGAAGGTGTTATACTAGAAAAAATAAAAAAAATCAAAAAATTATAAAAAGTGGTGAATTTTTGGATGTGGGTCCTATGATTTAGAAAAAACTTCATTGGATTGGCTACTGGAAGCTAACAGATCACAAATCATTGAGAATTGGTTTGATCGAAATCTGACGAATTTTTATGCATTTTTGAATGCGTTATTTAAGGAAAAATCAAAAAAATCGAAAACTTATAAAAAGTGGTGAATTTTAGAATGTGAGTCCTGTAATTTAGAAAAATATCATTGAAATGGCTATTGCAAGATTACCAATCGCAATGCATTGATAATTGTCTCCATTGAAATCTGAAGAATTTTTATTGATTTCTGAAGGGATTATACTAGGGAAATTAACAAAAATCGAAAAATTATAAAAAGTAGTGAATTTTTTGATGTGAGTCCTATAATTTAAAAAAACTTCATTAGAATGGCTATTGGAAGCTTACATGTCACAAAGAATTGAGAAATGGTTTCACCAAAATTTGACAAATTTTTATGGATTTCTGAAAGTGTTATACTAGAAAAAATCACAAAAATCGAAAAATTATAAAAAGTGGTGAATTTTTGGATGTGAGTCCTAGAATTTAGAAATATTTCATTGGCATGGTTATTGGAAGCTTACAGATCACAAATCATTGAGAATTGGAGTCATCGAAATTCGACGAATTTTTATGAATTTCTAAAGGAGTAATACTATGGAAAATTACAAAAATCGAATAATTATAAAAAGTTGTGAATTTTCTGATGTGAGTCCTATGATTTAGAAAAATTTCATTGGAATGGCTATTGGAAGCTTACAGATCACAAATCATTAAGAATTGGCTTCATCTAAATCTTGCAAATTTTTATGGATTTCTGAAGGGGTTATCCTAGGGAAAATCACAAAAATCGAAAAATTATAAAAAGTGGTGAATTTTTTGATGTGAGTTCTATAATTTAGAAAAACTTCATTGGAATAACTATTGCAAGCTTACCAATCACAATTCATTGAGAATTGGCTTCATCGAAATCTGACCACTTTTTATGGATTTCTGAAGGGGTTATACTAGGAAAAATCACAAAAATCGTAAAATTATAAAAAGTGGTGAATTTTTTTATGTGAGTTCTATAATTTATAAAAATTTCATTGGAATGACTATTGGAAGCTTACAGATCACAACACATTGAGAATTTGCGTCATCAAAATCTTACAAATTTTTATCGATTTTTTAAGGGGTTAAATTAGGGAAAATCACAAAAAATCGAAAAATTATAAAAAGTGTTGAATTTTTGGATGTGAGTCCTAGAATTTAGAAATATTTCAATTGAATGGCTTTTAGAAACTTACAGATTACAAATCATTGAGAATTGGAGTCATCAAAATCTGACGAATTTTTATGAATTTCTAAAGGAGTGATACTATGGAAAATTACAAAAATTGAAAAATTATAAAAAGTGGTGAATTTTTTTATGTGAGTCTTATAATTTAGAAAAATTTCATTGGAATGGCTATTGGAAGCTTACAGATCACAAATCATTAAGAATTGGCTTCATCTAAATCTTGCTAATTTTTATGGATTTCTAAAGGGGTTATGCTAGGGAAAATCACAAAAATAAAAAAATTATAAAAAGTGGTGAATTTTATGATGTGAGTTCTATAATTTAGAAATATTTCATTGGAATAACTATTGAATGCTTACCAATCACAATTCATTGAGAATTGGTTTTATCGAAATTTGACCACTTTTTATGGATTTCTGAAGGGGTTATATAAGGAAAAATCACAAAAATCGTAAAATTATAAAAAGTGGTGAATTTTTTAATGTGAATCCTATAATTTATAAAAATTTCATTGGGATTACTATTGGAAGCTTACAGATCACAACGCATTGAGAATTTGCATCATCAAAATCTTACGAATTTTTATCGATTTTTTAAGGGGTAATCCTAGGGAAAATCACAAAAAATCGAAAAATTATAAAAAGTGTTGAATTTTTGGATGTGAGTCCTATAATTTAGAAAAACTTCATTAGAATGGCTATTGGAAGCTTACAGACCACAAATCATTGAGATTTGGCTTTATCAAAATCTGACGAATTTTTATGTATTTCTGAAGGGGGCTATACTAGGAAAAATCACAAAAATCGAAAAATTATAAAAAGTGGTGAAATTCTTGATTTCAGTCCTATAATTTAGAAAAATTTCATTGGAATCGCTATTGCAAGCTTACCAATCATAATGCATTTAGAATTTGTTTCATCGAAATCTGACAAATATTTATGAATTTCTGAAAGGGTTATACTAGGAAAAATCGCAAAAATCAAAAAATTATAAAAAGTGGTGAATTTTTTTATGTGAGTCCTATAATTTAAAAAACGTTCATTGCAATGGCTATTGTAAACTTACAGATCACAAAGCATTGAGAATTAGCGTCATCGAAATCTGATTAATTTTTTTCGATTTCTGAAAGGGTTATACTAGGAAAAATCACAAAAATCGAAAAATTATAAAAAGCGGTGAATTTTTTAATGTGAGTCCTATAATTTAGAAAAATTTCATTGGAATGGTTATTGTAATCTTACATATCGCAAATCATTTAGAATTGATTTCATCGAAATCTGAAAATTTTTTATGGAATCTGAAGGAGTTTTACTAGGAAAAATAACAAAAATCGAAAAATTATAAAAAGTGGTGAAATTCTTGATGCTAGTCCTATAATTTAGAAAAATTTCATTGGAATGGCTATTGAAAGCTTACAAGTCACAGTGCATTGAGAATTTTTTTTATCGAAATCTGACTAATTTTTATGGATTTTCTAAGGGGTTATACTAGAAAAAATGACTAAAATCGAAAAATTATAAAAATTGGTTAAATTCTTTATTTGAGTCTTATAATTTAGAAAAATTTCATTGGAATGGCTATTGGAAGATTACCAGTTACAATGCATTAAGATTTTGTTTCATCGAAATCTGACGAATTTTTATGGATTTCCTAAGGCTTTATACTAGGGAAAACGACTAAAATTGAAAAATTATAAAAAGGGGTGAAATTCTTGATTTGAGTCATATAATACAGAAAAATTTCATTGGAATGGCTATTGCAAGCTTACTAATTACAATGCACTGAGAATTGGTTTCATCGAAATCTGACGAACTTTTATGGATTTCTAATGGGCTCTCCTAGGTAAAATTACAATAATCGAAAAATTATAAAAACTGGTAAATTTTTTGATTTGTGTCCTATAATTTAGAAAAATTTCATTGAAATGGCTATTGGAATCTTATAGATCACAAATCGTTGAAAATTGGTGTCATCGAAATCTTGCGACTTTTTATGGATTTCAGAAGGGGTTATACTAGGAAAAATAACAAAAATCAAAAAATTATAAAAAGTGGTGAATTTTTTTATGTGAGTCCTATAATTTAGAAAAACTTCATCGGAATGGCTAATGGAAGCTTACAGATTACAAAACATTGAGAATTGGCGTCATCAAAATCTGAGGACTTTTTATGAATTTCGGAAGGGGTTAACCTAGGTAAAATCACAAAAATCGAGAAATTATAAAAAGTGGTGAATTTTTTGATGTGAGTCCTATAATTTAGAAAAATATCATTGGAGTGGCTATTGGAAACTTACAGATCACAAATCTTTAAGAATGGGCTTAATGGAAATCTTACAAATTTTTATGGATTTCTGAAAGGTTATCCTAGGAAAAATCACAAAAATTAAAAAATTATAAAAAGTTTCGAATTTTTTGATGTGAGCACTATAATTTAGAAAAACTTCATTTGAATGACTATTGCAAGCTTACGGATCACAAAGAATTGAGAATTGGTTTAATCGAAATCTGACGAATTTTTATAGATTTCTGAAGGCGTTATCCTAGGGAAAATCACAAAAACTGAAAAATTATAAAAAGTGGTGAATTTTTGGATGTGACTTCTATAATTTAGAAAAACGTCATTGGAATGGCTATTGGAAGCCTACAGATCAAAAAGCATTGAAAATTGGCGTCATCGAAATCTGATGAATTTTTATGGATTTCTAAAGGGGCCTAGGTAAAATCACAATAATCGAAAAATTATAAAAAGTGGTGAATTTTTTGATTTGAGTCCTATAATTTTGAAAAATTTCATTGGAATAGCTATTGGAATGTTACAGATCACAAATCGTTGAGAATTGGAGTCATAGAAATCTTGCGACTTTTGATGGATTTCTGAAGAGGTTATACTAGGAAAAATAACAAAAATCAAAAAATTATAAAAAGTAGTGAATTTTTGGATGTGAGTCCTATAATTTAGAAAAATTTCATCGGAATGGCTAATGGAAGCTTACATATCACAAAGCAGTGAGAATTGGCATCATCGAAATATGACGACTTTTAATGAATTTCTGAAGGGGTTAACCTACGAAAAATAAAAAAAAAATAGAAATTATAAAAAGTGGTGAATTATTTGATGTGAGTCCTATAATTTAGAAAAACATCATTGGAGTGGCTATTGGAAACTTACAGATCACAAATCTTTGAGAATGGGCTTAATGTAAATCTTACGAATTTTTATTGATTTCTGAAAGTGTTATCCTAGGGAAAATCACAAAAATCAAAAAATTATAAAAAGTGTTGAATTTTTGGATGTGAGTACTATAATTTAAAAAAACATCATTGAAATGGCTATTGCAAGCTTGCGGATCACAAAACATTGAGAATTGGCTTAATCGAAATCTAACGAATTTTTATTGACTTCTGAAGGGTTTATTCTAGGAAAAATCACAAAAACCGAAAAATTATAAAAAGTGGTGAATTTTTGGATGTGACTTCTATAATTTAGAAAAACATCATTGGAATGGCTATTGGAAGCTTATAAATCACAAATCATTGAGAATTGGCGTCATCAAAATTTGACGAATTTTTATGGATTTCTAAAGGGCTCCCCTAAGTAACATCACAATAATCGAAAAATTATAAAAAGTGGTGAATTTTTTGATTTGAGTCCTATAACTTAGAAAAAGTTCATCGGAATGGCTATTGGAATCTTACAGATCACAAATCGTTGAAAATTGGCGTCATCGAAATCTTGCAACTTTTTATGGATTTCTGAAGGGGTTATACTAGGAAAAATAACAAAAATTGAAAAATTATAAAAAAGTGTTGAATTTTTGGATGTGAGTCCTATAATTTAGAAAAACTTCATTGGAATGGCTATTGTAAGCTTATAGGTCACAAAGCATTGAGAATTAACGTCATCGAAATCTGATGACTTTTTACAGATTTCTGAAGGGGTTAATCTAGGAAAAATCACAAAAATTGAGAAATTATAAAAAGTGATGAATTTTTTGATGTGAGTACTATAATTTAGAAAAATATCATTGGAATGACTATTGGAAACTTACAGATCACAAAGCATTGAGAATTGGCTTTATCGAAATCTGACGACATTTAATGGATTGCTGAAGGGCTTAACCTATGAAAAATCTCAAATATCGGGAAATTATAGAAAGTGGTGAATTTTTAGATGTGAGTCCTATAATTTATAAATTTCATTGGAATTGCTATTGGAAGCTTACAGATCCTAAAAGCATTGAGAATTGGCTTAATCGAAATCTGGCAAATTTTTATGGATTTCTAAAGGGGTTATCTTAGGTTAAATCATAATAATCGAAAAATTATAAAAATTGGTGAATTTTTGGATTTGAGTCCTATAATTTAGAAAAAATTTATTGGAATGGCTGTTGAAAGTTTACAGATCACAAATCGTTGAGAATTGGCATCATTGAAATCTCGTGACTTTTTATGGATTTCTGACGGGGTTATATTAGGGAAAATCACAAAAATCGAAAAATTATAAAAAGTGGTGAATTTTTGGATGTGAGTCCTATAATTTAGTAAAATTTCATCGGAATTGCTATTGGAAGCTTACATATCACAAAGCATTGAGAATTGGCGTCATCGAAATCTGAAGACTTTTTATGGATTTTTGAAGGGGTTAACCTAGTAAAAATCATAAAAATCAAGAAATTATAAAAATTGGTGAATTTTTGGATATGAGTCCTATAATTTAGAAAAACTTCATTGGAATGGCTATTGGAAACTTACAGATCACAAATCATTGAGAATTGGCTTAATCGAAATCTTTCGAATTTTTATGGATTTCTGAAGGGGTTATCTAAGGGAAAATCACAAAAATGAAAAAATTATAAAAATGGTGAATTTTTTGATGTGAGTCCTATAATTGAGAAAAAATTCATTGGAATTGCTATTGGAAACTTACAGATCACGAATCATTGAGAATTGGCATCATCGAAATCTGGCGACTTTTTATGGATTTCTTAAGGGGTTATACTAGGAAAAATCACAAAAATCAAAAAATTATAAAAAGTGTTGAATTTTTGGATGCGAGTACTATAACTTAGAAAAACATTATTGGAATGGCTATTGCAAGCTTACAGATCATAAAGCATTGAGAATTGACTTAATCGAAATCTGACGAATTTTTATGGATTTCTAAAGGGGTTATCCTAGGGAAAATCACAAAAATCGAAATATTATAAAAGTGGTAAATTTTTGGATGTGACTCCTATAATTTAGAAAAACATTATTGGAATGGCTATTGGAAGCTTACAGATCACAAAGCATTGAAAATTGGCGTCATCGAAATCTAACGAATTTTTATGGATTTCTAAAGGGCTCTCCTAGGTAAAATCACAATAATCGAAAAATTATAAAAAGTGGTGAATTTTTTGATTTGAGTCCTATAATTTAGACAAACTTCATTGGAATTGCTATTGGAATCTTACAGATCATAAATCGTTGAGAATTGGCGTCATCGAAATCTTGCAAATTTTTATGGATTTCTGAAGGGGTTATACTAGGAAAAAAAACAAAAATCGAAAAATTATAAAAAGTTGTGAATTTTTGGATGTGAGTCCTATAATTTAGAAAAATTTCATTAGAATGGCCATTGTAAGCTTACAGGTCACAAGGCATTGAGAATTAGCATCATCGAAATCTAACGACTTTTTACGGATTTCTGAAGGGTAAGGAAAAATCACAAAAATTGAGAAACTATAAAAAGTGATGAATTTTTTGATATGAGTACTATAATTTAGAAAAATATCATTGGAATGTCTATTGGAAACTTACAGATCTCAAAACATTGAGAATTGGCTTCATCGAAATCTGACGACTTTTTATGGATTTCTGAAGGGCTTAACCTATGAAAAATCACAAATATCGAGAAATTATAAAAAGTGGTGAATTTTTTGATGTGACTTCTATAATTTAGAAAACGTCATTAGAATAGTTATTGGAAGCTTACAGATCACAAAGCATTGAGAATTGGCGTCATTGAAATCTGACGAATTTTTATGGATTTCTAAAGGCTCTCCTAGGTAAAATCACAATAATCGAAAAATTATAAAAAGTGGAGAATTTTTGGATGTGAATCCTATAATTTAGAAAAACTTCATTGGAATGGCTATTGAAAGCTTACAGATCACAAATCGTTGAGAATTGGCATCAACGAAATCTTGCGACTTTTTATTGATTTCCGAAAGGGTTATATAAGGGAAAATCACAAAAATCGAAAAATTATAAAAAGTGGTGAATTTTTGGATGTAAGTCCTATAATTTAGTAAAATTTCATCGGATTGACCATTGGAAGCTTACATATCACAAAGCATTGAGAATTGGCGTCATCGAAATCTGACGACTTTTTATGGATTTCTGAAGGGGTTAACCTAGGAAAAATCACAAAAATTGAGAAATTATAAAAAGTGGTGAATTTTTTGATGTGAGTCCTATAATTTAGAAAAACATCATTGGAGTGGCTATTGGAAACTTACAGATCACAAATCTTTAAGAATGGGCTTAATGGAAATCTCACGAATTTTTATGGATTTCTGAAAGGGTTATCCTAGGGAAAATCACAAAAATGAAAAAAATATAAAAAGTGGTGAATATTTTGATGTTAGTACTATAATTTAGAAATATTTCATTGGAATGGCTATTGGAAGCTTACAGATCACAAATCATTGAGAATTGGCGTCATCGAAATCTGACAACTTTTTATGCATTTCTTAAGGGATTATAGTAGGGAAAATCACAAAAATCAAAAAATTATAAAAAGTGGTGAATTTTTGGACATGAGTCCTATAA
Organism: Excoecaria cochinchinensis; assembly: GCA_947683425.1. Taxonomy (NCBI): domain Eukaryota; kingdom Viridiplantae; phylum Streptophyta; class Magnoliopsida; order Malpighiales; family Euphorbiaceae; genus Excoecaria; species Excoecaria cochinchinensis. The sequence continues at coordinate 3,261,867 of CANTUQ010000167.1, read as the reverse complement.
TTTAGAAAAATTTTATTGGAATGGCTAATGGAAGCTTACAGATCACAAAGCATTAAGAATTGGCTTAATCGAAATCTCATGAATTTTTATGAATTTTTGAAGGGATTATCCTAGGAAAAACTACAAAAACCAAACAATTATAAAAAGTGGTGAATTTTTGGATGTGACTCCTATAAATTAGAAAAACGTCATTGGAATGGCTATTAGAAACTTACAGATCACAAAACATTGAGAATTAGCGTCAATGAAATCTGACGAATTTTTGTGGATTTCTAAACTCACATAGGAAAAATTACAATAATCGAAAAATTATAAAAAGTTGTGAATTTTTTTATTTGAGTCCTGTAATTTAGAAAAATTTAATTGGAATGGCTATTGGAAGCTTACAGATCACAAATCGTTGAGAATTGGCGTCATCGAAATCTTGTGACTTTTTATGTATTTCTGAAGGGATTATACTTGGGAAAATAACAATAATCGAAAAATTCTAAAAGTGTTAAATTTTTTGATGTGAGTCATAAAATTTAGAAAAATATCATTGAAATGGCTATTGGAAGCTTACAGATCACAAAGTATTGAGAATTGGTTTAATCGAAATCTGACGAATTTTTATGGATTTCTAAAGGGGTTATCCTAGGTAAAATCATAATAATCGAAAAATTATAAAAGTGGTGAAGTTTTTTATGTGAGTCCTATAATTTAGAAAAATTTCATTAGAATAGCTATTGGAAGCTTACAGATCACAAAGCATTGAGAATTTGCTTAATAGAAATCTGATGATTTTTTATGGATTTCTAAAGGGTTATTATAGGTAAAATCACAATAATCGAAAAATTATAAAAAGTTTTGAATTTTTTTATTTGAGTCCTATAATTTAGAAAAACTTCGTTGGAATAGTTATTGGAAACTTACAGATCTCAAATCGTTGAGAATTGGTGTCATCGAAATCTGTCGACTTTTTATGGATTTCTGATGGGATTATACTAGAAAAAATTACAAAAATCGAAAAATTATAAAAAGTTGTGAATTTTTGGATTTGAGTCCTAAAATTTAGAAAAATTTCATTGGAATGGCTATTGAAAACTTACAGAGCACAAATAATTGAGAATGGGCTTGATCGAAATCTTACGAATTTTTATGGATATCTGAAGGGGTTATCATAGGGAAAATCACAAAAATCGAAAAATTATAAAAAGTGGTGAATTATTTGATGTGAGTCCTATAATTTAGAAAAATTTCATTGGAATGGCTATTTGAAGCTTACAGATCACAGAGTATTGAGAATTGGCATCATCGAAATCTTACGAATTTTTATGGATTTCAAAAGGCGTTATCCTTAGTAAAATCACAATAATCGAAAAATTATAAAAAGTGGTGAATTTTTGGATTTGAGTCCTATAATTTAGAAAAATTTCATTGGAATGGCTATTGGAAGCTTACAGATCTCAAATCGTTGGGAATTGGCGTCATCGAAATGTAGCGAGTTTTTATGGATTTCTGAAGGGGTTATACTAGGAAAAATTACAAAAATCGAAAAATTATAAAAAGTGGTGAATTTTTTGATTTGAGTCCTATAATTTTGAAAAACTTCAGTGGAATGACTATTAGAAGCTTACAGATCACAAAGCATTGAAAATTGGCGTCATCAAAATCTGACGACTTTTTATGGATTTCTGAAGGGAGTTATCCTAGGAAAAATCACAATGATCGAGAAATTATAAAAAGTGGTAAATTTTTGGATGTAAGTCCTATAATTTAGAAAAACTTCATTAGAATGGCTATTTGAAACTTACAGATCACAAATCATTGAGAATGGGCTTAATCGAAATCTTACGAATTTTTACGGATTTTTGAAAGGGTTATCCTAGGGAAAATCACAACAATCAAATAATTATAAAAAGTTGTGAGTTTTTTTATGTGAGTCCTATAATTTAGAAAAACTTCATTGGAATGGCTATTGAAAGCTTACAGATCACAAAGCATTGATAATTGGCTTAATCGAAATCTGACGAATTTTAATGGATTTCTAAAGGGGTTATCCTAGGTAAAATCACAGTAACTGAAAAATTATAAAAAAGTGTTGAATTTTTTTATTTGAGTCCTATAATTTAGAAAAAGTTCATTGGAATAGCTATTGAAAGCTTACAGATCACAAAGCATTGAGAATTTGCTCAATCGAAATCTGACGAAGTTTATGAATTTCTAAAGGGGTTATTCTAGGTAAAATCACAATAATCGAAAAATTATAAAAAGTATTGAATTTTTGTATTTGAGTCCTATAATTTATAAAAACTTCATTAAAATGGCTATTGAAAACTTACAAATCACAAATCGTTGAGAATGGGCTTGATCGAAATCTTACGAATTTTTATGGATTTCTGAAGGGGTTATCCTAGGTAAAATCATAAAAATCGAAAAATTATAAAAAGTGGTGAATTTTTTTATGTGAGTCCAATAATTTAGAAAAACATCATTGGAGTGGCTATTGGAAACTTACAGATCACAAATCTTTGAGAATGGGCTTAACGGAAATCTTACAAATTTTTATGGATTTCTGAAAGGGTTATCCTAGGGAAAATCACAAAAATCAAAAAATTATAAAAAGTGGAGAATTTTTGGATGTGAGTACTATAATTTAGAAAAATTTCATTGGAATGGCTATTGGAAGGTTAGGATCACGAAATATTGAGAATTGGCTTAATCGAAATCTGACGAATTTTTATGGATTTTTGAAGGGGTTATCCTAGGAAAAATTACAAAAACCAAAAAATTATAAAAAGTGGTGAATTTTTTGATGTGACTCCTATAATTTATAAAAACGTCATTAGAATGGCTATTGGAAGCTTACAGATCACAAAGCAATGAGAATTGGCATCATCGAAATCTGACGACTTTTTATGGATTTCTAAAGGGCTCTTCTAAGTAAAATCACAATAATCGAAAAATTATAAAAAGTGGTAAATTTTTTGATTTGAGTCCTATAATTTAGAAATACTTCATTAGAATGGCTATTGCAAGCTTACAGATCACAAATCGTTGAGAATTGGTGTCATCGAAATCTTGCGACTTTTTATGGATTTCTGAAGGGGTTATACTAGGGAAAATAACAATAATCGAAAAATTATTAAAAGTGGTGAAGTTTTTTATGTGAGTCCTATAATTTTGAAAAACTTCATTGGAATAGCTATTGGAAGCTTACAGATCACAAAGCATTGAGAATTTGCTTAATCGAAATCTAACAAATTTTTATGGATTTCTAAAGGGGTTATTCTAGGTAAAATTAAAAAAATCGAAAAATTATAAAAAGTAGTGAATTTTTGGATTTGAGTTCTATAATTTAGAAAAACTTCATTGGAATGGCTATTGAAAACTTATAGATCACAAATCATTGAGATGGGCTTGATCGAAATCTTACGAATTTTTATGGATTTCCGAAGGGGTTATCATAAGGAAAATCACAAAATTCGAAAAATTATAAAAAGTGGTGAATTTTTTTGATGTGAGTCCTATAATTTAGAAACAATTCATTGGAGTGGCTCTTGGAAGCTTACAGATCACAAAGCATTGAGAATTGTCATCATCGAAATCTTATGAATTTTTATGGATTTCTAAAGGGGTTATCCTACGGAAAATCACAATAATCGAAAAATTATAAAAAGTGATGAATTTTTTGATTTGAGTCCTAAAATTTAAAAAAACTTTATTAGAATGGATATTGGCAGCTCAGAGATCACAAATCATTGAGAATTGGCTTAATTGAAATCTGAGGACTTTTTATGGATTTCTGAAGGGGTTAACCTAGGAAAAATCACAAAAATCGAAAAATTATAAAAGTGGTGAATTTTTTGATGTGAGTCAAATAATTTAGAAAAAAATTCTTCGGAACGGCTATTGGAAGCTTACAAATCATAAATCATTGAGATTTGGCTTTATCGAAATTTGATGAATTTTTATGGATTTCTCAAGGGGTTATCCTAGTTAGGGAAAATCACAAAAATCGAAAAATTTTAAAAAGAGGTGAGTTTTTGGATGTGAGTCCTATAATTTATAAAAACTTCATTGTAATGGCTATTGGATGCTAACAGATCACAAAGCATGGAGAATTAGCGTCATCGAAATCTGAATAATTTTTATGGATTTCTAAAGGGGTTATACTTGAAAAAATCACAAAAATCGAAAAATTATAAAAAGTGTTCAATTTTTCGATGTGAGTCCTATAATTTAAAAAAATTTCACTGGAATGGCTATTTGAAGCTTACAGAGCACAAATCATTGAGAATTGGCTTAATTGAAATCTTACGAATTTTTATGGATTTCAAAAGGGGTTAACCTAGGTAAAATCACAATAATCGAAAAATTATAAAAAGTTGTGAATTTTTTTTATGTTATTCCTATAATTTAGAATAAGTTCATTGGAATGGCTATTGGAAGCTTACAGATCACAAAGCATTGAGAATTGGCATCATCGAAATCTATCGACTTTTTATGGATTTCTGAAGGGGTTAGCCTAGTGAAAATCCCAAAAATCAAAAAATTATAAAAAGTGATGAATTTTTTGATATGAGTCCTATAATGTAGAAAAATTTCATTAGAATGGCTATTAGAAGCTTACAGATCACAATGCATTGAGAATTGGCTTTATCGAAAGCTGATGAATTTTTATGGATATCTGAAGGTACTAACCTAGGTAAAATCACAAAAATTGAAAAATTATAAAAAAAGTAGTGAATTTTTGGATGTGAGTCCTATAATTTAGAAAAAAAATCTTTTGAATGGCTATTTAAAGGTCACAGATCAAAAAGCATTGAGAATTGGCGTCATCGAAATCTGACGAATTTTAATGGATTTCTAAAGGGATTATACTTGGAAAAATCACAAAAATTAAAAAATTATAAAAAGTGGTGAATTTTTGGATGTGAATCCGATAATTTAGAAAAATTTTATTGGAATGGATATTGGAAGCTTACAGATCACAAATCATTGAGAATTGGGTTCATCGAAATCTGACGATTTTTTATGGATTTCTAAAGGTGTTAACTTAGGGAAAATCATAAAAATCGAAAAATTATAAAAAGTGATGAATTTTTGGATGTGAATCCTATAATTTAGAAAATCTTCATTGGAATAGGTATTGGAAGCTTATAGATCATAAAGCATTGAGAATTGGCATCATCGAAATCTAACAAATTTTTATAGATTTCTGAAGGGGTTATACTAAGAAAAATCACAAAAATCAAAAAATTATAAAAAAGTAGTGAATTTTTTGATATGAGTCCTATAATGTAGAAAAATTTCATTGGAATGGCAATTGCAAGCATACCAATCACAATGCATTGAGAATTGGCTTCATCGAAAGCTGATGAATTTTTATGGATATCTGAAGAGGGTTATATTAGGGAAAATAAAAAAAATCGAAAAAATATAAAAAGTGGTGAATTTTTTGATGTGATTCCTATAATTTAGAAAAATTTCATTGGAAAGACTATTACAAACTTACCCATCACAATGTATTGAGAATTGGTTTTATCGAAATCTGAAGAATTTTTACGGATTTCTGAAGGGGTATACTAGAAAAAATCACAAAAATCAAAAAATTATAAAAAGTTGTTAATTTGTGGATGTGAGTCCTCTAATTTAGAAAAACTTCATTGGAATGGCTATTGAAAGCTTACAGATCACAAATCATTGAGAATTGGCGTATCGAAATGTGACGAATTTTTATGGATTTCTAAAGGTGTTAACTTAGGGAAAATAACAAAAATAAAAAAATTATAAAATGTGGGGAATTTTTGGATGTGAGTCCTAAAATTTAGAAAAATATTAATGGAATGGCTATTGCAAGCTTACCCATCACAATGCATTGTGAATTGGCTTCATCGTAATCTAACGAATTTTTATGGATTTCTGAAGGTGTTATACTAGGGAAAATAACAAAAATCGAAAAATTATAAAAAGTGGTGAATTTGTTGATATGAGTCCTAAATTTAGAAAAAATTTATTGGAATGGATATTGGAATCTTATAGATTACAAAACATTGAGAATTGACTTAATCGAAATCTGACGAACTTTTACGCATTTCTGTAGGAGTTATCAAAGGAAAAATCACAAAAATGGAAAAATTATTAAAAGTAGTGAATTTTTCGATGTGAGTCCTATAATTTAGAAAAATTTTAGTGGAATGGGTATTGGAAACTCACAGATCATAAAGTATTGAGAATTGGCGTCATCGAAATCTGACGACTTTTCATGGATTTCTGAAGGGATTATAGTAGGAAAAATCACAAAATGTGAAAAGTTATAAAAAGTGGTGAATTTTTTGATGTGAGTTCTAATATTTAGAAAAACATCATTAGAATGTCTATTTCAAGCTTACCCATCACAATTCATTGAGAATTGGTTTCATCGAAATCTGACGAATTACTCGGGAAAATCACAAAAATCAAAAAATTATAAAAAAAAGGTGAATTTTTGGATGCGAGTCCTTTAATTTAGAAAAATTTCAGTGGAATGGCTATTGGAAGCTTACAGATCAAAAAGCATTGAGAATTGGCATCATCAAAATTTTATGACTTTTTACGAATTTCTGAAGGGGTTATTCCAGGAAAAATCACAAAAATCGAAAAATTATAAAAAGCTGTGAATTTTTGGATGTGAGTCCTGTAATTTATAAAAACTTCATTGGAATAGCTATTGGAAGCTTACAGATCACAAATCATTGAGAATTGGCTTCACCGAAATCTTACGAATTTTTTTGGATTTTTGAAGGGGTTATCCTAGAGAAAATCACAAAAATAGAAAAATTACAAAAAGTGTTGAATTTTTTGATGTGAGTCCTATAATTTAGAAAAATTTCATTGGAATGGCTATTGGATTTTTACAGATCATAAAGCATTGAGCATTGGTTTCATCGAAATCTGACCAATATTTATGAATTTCTTAACACCTAGGGAAAATCGCAAAAATCAAAAAATTATAAACAGTGGTGACTTTTTGGATGTGAGTCCTATAATTTAGAAAAACTTAATTGGAATGTCTATTGGAAGCCTACAGATCACAAATCATTGAGAATTGGCTTCATCGAAAACTGATGAATTTTTATGGATTTCTGAAGTGGTTATCCTAGGAAAATTCACAAAGATCGAAAAATTAGACAAAGAGGTGAATTTTTTGATGTGAGTCCTATAATTTGGACAAATTTCATTGGAATGACTATTGCAAGCTTCCCCATCACAATGCATATAGAATTGGCTTCATCGAAATCTGACAAATTTTTATGGATTTCTAAAGGGGTTATCCTACGGAAAATAACAAAAATCGAAAAATTGTAAAAAGTGATGAATTTTTAGATGTGAGTAATATAATTTAGAAAAACTTTATTTGTATTGCTATTGGAAGCTTGACAGTCACAATGCATTGAGAATTTGCTTCATCGATATCTGATAAACTTTTATGGATTTCTAAAGGGGTTTTACTAGGGAAAATCACTAAAATCGAAAAATTATAAAAAATAGTTAAATTATAAATGTGAGACCTATAATTTAGAAAAACTTCATTTGAATGGCTATTGGAATTGTTATTTTAAGCCTACCAGTTACAATGTACTGAGAATTGACTTCATCAAAATTGAGAAATTTTTATGGATTTCTGAGGGGTTTATATTAGGGAAAATCAATAAAATCGAAAAATTATAAAAAGTTGTGAAATTCTAGATTTGAGTTCTATAATTAAGAAAAATTTAATTGGAATGGCTATTGAAAGCCTAATAGTCACAATGCATTGAGAATTGGCTTAATCGAAATACGTCGAATTTTTATAGATTTCTCAAGGGGCTATACTAGGAAAAATAAATAAAATCAAAAAATTATAAAAAGTTGTGAAATTATGAATGTGAGTCCTATAATTTAGAAAAATTTCATTAGAATTGCTATTATAAGCCTACCAGTCACAATGTATTGAAAATTTGCTTCATCAAAATTGACAAATTTTTATGGATTTCTGAAGGGTTTATATTAGGAAAAATCACTAAAATCGAAAAATTATAAAAACTGCTAAAATTCTAGATTTGAGTTCTATAATTAAGAAAAATTAAATTGGAATGGCTATTCAAAGCTTACCAGTCCGAATTCATTGAGAATTAGTTTCATCAAAATCTGACGAATTTTTATAGATTTCTGAAGGGGTTATACAATGGAAAATAACTAAAATCGATAAATGATAAAAAGTGGTGAATTTATGAATGTGAGTCTTATAATTTAGAAAAACTTCGTTGGAATGGCTATTATAAGCCTACCAGTCACAATGCAATGAGAATTGGCTTTATTGAAATCTGACGAGTTTTTATGGAATTCAGAAGGGGCTATACTAAATAAAATCGAAAAATTATAAAAAGTGGCGAAAATATAGATGTGAGTCCTATAATTTAGAAAAATTTCATTATAATAGCTATTGGAAGACTACCAGTCACAATGCATTGAGAATTAGTTTCATCGGAATCTGACGAAATTTTATGAATTTCTGAAGGGGCTCTACTAGGGAAAATAACAAAAACCGAAAAATTATAAAAAGCGGTAAAATTATAGATGTGTGTCCTATAATTTAGAAAAACTTCATTAGAATGGCTATTGGAAACCTACCAGTCACAATACATTGAGAATTGACTTCATCGAAATCTGACGAATTTTTATAGATTTCTGAAAGTGCTTTACTAGAAAAAATCACTAAAATCGAAAAATTATAAAAAGTGGTTAAATTATGGATGAGTGTCCTATAATTTAGAAATATTTCATTGGAATGGCTATTGGAAGTATGCAAGTCACAATGCATTGAGAATTGACTTCATATAAGTCTAACGAATTTTTACGGATTTTTGAATGGGTTATACTAAGAAAAATCAAAAAAATCGAAAAATTATAAAAACTGGTGAAATTATGGATATGAGTTCTATAATTTTAAAAACTTTCATTGGAATTGCTATTGGAAGGCTACCAGTAACAATGCATTTAAAATTGGTTTCAACGAAATCTGACAAATTTTTATGGATTTCTGAAGGAGTTATATTAGGGAAAATCATTAAAATCTAAAAATTATAAAAAGTGGTGAAATTCTAAATTTTTATTCTATAATTAAGAAAAATTTCATTAGAATCGCTATTGGAAGGTTACCAGCCACAATGAATTGAGAATTGGTATCATCGAAATCTGACGAATTTTTATGCATTTCTGGAGGGGTTATACTAGGGAAAATAACTAAAATTGAAAAATTATAAAAAGTGGTGAAATTATGGATGTGAGTCTTATAATTTAGAAAACTTTAATTGGAATGGCTATTGGAAGCCTACCAGTCACAAAGCATTGAGAATTGGATTCATCGAAATCTGACAAATTTTTATGGATTTCTGAAAGGGTTATACTAGAAAAAATAACTAAAATCAAAAAAATTATAAAAAGTACTGAAATTATCAATGTGAGTCCTGTAATTTAGAAAAATTTCATTAGGGAATGGCTATTGGGAGCTTACAAGTCACAATGCATTGAGAATCGATTTCATCAAAATTTGACGAATTTTTATGGATTACTGAAAGGGTTATACTAGAGAAAATAACTAAAATCGAAAAATAATAAAAAGTGGTGAAATTATCGATGGGAGTCCTATAGTTTAGAAAAACTTCATTGGAATGGCTATTGGGAGCTTACTAATCACAATACATTGAGAATTGGCCTCATCGAAATTTGACGAATTTTTATGGATTTCTGAAAGGGTTATGCTAGGGAAAATCACAAAAATCTAAAAATTAAAAAAAGTGGTGAATTGTCTAATGTGAGTCCTACAATTTAGAAAAACTTTATTGGCATTACTATTGGAAGCTTACAGATCACAAATAATTGAGAATTGGCTTAATCGAAATCTGACGAATTTTTATGGATATCGTAAGAGGTTAACCTAGGGTAAATCATAAAAATCGAAAAAATATAAAAAGCGGTGAATTTTTGGATGTGAGTCCTATAATTTAGAAAAACTTCATTAGAATGGCTATTGGAAGCTTACAAATCACAAAGCATTCAGAATTGTCGTCATCGAAATCCAACGAATTTTTATGTATTTCTGAAGGGCTTATACTAGGGAGAATTTTTGGATGTTAGTCCTATAATTTAGAAAAAAAAAAATCATTGAAATGGCTTTTGAAAGCTTAACAATCATAATACATTGAAAATCGGTTTCATCGAAATTTGATGATTTTTTATGAATTTCTAAAGGGGTTATATAAGGAAAAATCACAAAAATCGAAAAATTATAAAAAGTGGTGAATTTTTTGATGTGAGTCCTATAATTTAGAAAAACTTCATTGGAATGGCTATTTGAACCTTACAGATCACAAATTATTGAGAATTTGCTTGATCGAAATCTGATAAATTTTTATGGATTTCTGAAAGGGTTAACCTAGGGAAAATCACTAAAATCGAAAAATTATAAAATGTGGCGAATTTTTTGATGTGAATCATATAATTTAGAAAAATTTCATTGGAATGGCTATTTAAAGCTTACAAATCGCAAAGCATTTAGAATTGGCGTGATCGAAATCTGACTACTTTTTATGGATTTCTGTAGGGGTTAACTTAGGGAAAATCACAAAATTCGAAAAATTATAAAAAGTAGTGAATTCTTATATGTGAGTCCTATAATTTAGAAAAAACTTCATTGGAATAGCTATTGGAAGCTTACAGATCATAAAGTATTGAGAATTGGCATTATCGAAATCTGACGAATTTTTATGGATTTCTGAATGGGTTATACTAGGAAAATCATAAAAATCGAAAAATTATAAAAAGTGATTAATTTTTTGATGTGAGTCCTATAATTTAGAAAATCTTTATTGGAATGGCAATTTCAAGCTTACCAATCACAATGTATTGAGAATTGGTTTCATCGAAATCTGATAAATTTTTATAGATTTCTGAATGGGTTATATTAGCAAAAATAAAAAAAAATTGAAAAATTATTAAAAGCGAAGAATTTTTTTGATGTGTGTACTATAATTTAGAAATACTTTATTAGAATGGCTATTGGAAGCTTACATATCACAAATAATTGAGAATTGGTTTAATCGAAATCTGACGAATTTTTATGGATTTCGAAAGGGGTTAACCTAGGGAAAATCACAAAAATGGAAAAATGATAAAAAGTGGTGAATTTTTTTATGTGAGTCCTATAATTTAGAAAAACTTTATTAGAATGTCAATTGGAAGCTTACAGATCACAAAGCATTTAGAATTGACGTCATCCAAATCTGACGAATTTTTATGGATTTCAGAAAGGGTTATATTAGGGAAAATAAAAAAAAATCGATAAAATATAAAAAGTGGTGAATTTTTGGATGTGAGTCATATAATTTAGAAAAACGACATTGAAATGGCTTTTGCAAGCTTACCAATCATAATGTAATGAGAATTGACTTCATCGAAATCTAACGAATTTTTATGGATTTCTGAAGCGGTTATACTAGGGAAAATCACAAAAATCGAAAATTATTAAAAGCGGTGAATTTTTTGATGTGAGTCCTATAATTTAAAAAATCTTCATTGCAATGGATATTGGAAGCTTACAGATCTCAAATCATTTAGAATTGGCTTAATCGAAAACTAACGAATTTTCACGGATTTCTGAAGGGGTTAACCTAGGGAAAATCACAAAAATCGAAATATTATAAAAAGTGGTGAATTTTTTGATGTGCGACCTATAATTTAGAAAAACTTTAGTGGAATAGCTATTTGAAGCCTACAGATCACAAAGCAGTGAGAATTGGCGTTGTCAAAATTTGACGACTTTTTATGGATTTCTGAAGGGGTTATACTAGGGAAAATCACAAAAATCGAAAAATTATAAAAAGCGATAAATTTTCTGATGTGAGTCCTATAATTTAGAAAACTTCATTAGAATGTATATTGGAAACTTACAGATCACAAATCATTGAGAATTGACTTAATCGAAATCTGTCGAATTTTTATGGATTTTTGAAGGGGATTATGTTGGAAAAATAACAAAAATCAAAAAATTATAAAAAGCGGTGAATTTTTGGATATGAGTCCTATAATTTAGAAAAACTTTATTGGAATGGCTATTGGAAGTTTACAGGTCACAAAGCATTCAGAATTGGCATCATCGAAATTTGACGAATTTTTATTGATTTCTTAAGGGGTTATACTAAGAAAAATCACAAAAATAAAAAAATTATAAAAAGTGGAGAACGTTTGGATGTGAGTCTTATAATTTAGAAAAAAAATCATTGAAATGGCCATTGCAAGCTTACCAATTACAATGCATTGAAAATTTATTTCATCGAAATATGACGAATTTTTATGGATTTCTGAAGGGATTATACGAGTGAAAATCACAAAAATCGAAAAATTATTAAAAGTGGTGAGTTTTTGGATGTGAGTCCTATAATTTAGAAACAAATTCATTGGAATGGCTATTGCAAGCTTACCAATCACAATGCATTGAGAATTGACTTCATCAAAATTTGACAAATTTTTATGGATTTCTGAATGGGTTATACTAGGAAAAATAAAAAAAATCGAAAATTTATTAAAAGCAGCGAATTTTTTGATGTGAGTCCTATAATTTAAAAAAACTTTATTAGAATTGCTATTGGAAGCTTACAGATCACAAATAATTGAGAATTAGCTTAATCGAAATCTGATTAATTTTTATGGATTTCGTAAGGGGTTAACCTAAGGAAAATCACAAAAATCGAAAAATGATAAAAAGTGGTAAATTTTCTGATGTGAGTTCTATAATTTAGAAAAGCTTCATTAAAATGTCTACTGAAAGCTTACAGATCACAAAGCATTCAGAATTGGCGTCATCGAAATCTGATTAATTTTTATGAATTTCCGAATGGGTTATATTAGGGAAAATAAAAAAAATCGATAAAATATAAAAAGTGGTGAATTTTTGGATGTGAGTCCTATAATTTAGAAAAACGTCATTGGAATGGCAATTGCAAGCTTACCAATCACAATATATTGAGAATTGGCTTCATCAAAATTTAACGAATATTTATGGATTTCTGAATGGGTTATACTAGAAAAAATCATAAAAATCGAAAAATTATTAACAATGGCGAATTTTTTGATGAGAGTCCTATAATTTAGAAAAATTTCATTGGAATGTATATTGGAAGCTTACAGATCGCAAATCATTTAGCATCGGTTTAATCGAAAGCTGAAAAATTTTTATGGATTTCTGAAGTGGTTAACCCAGGGAAAATCATAAAAATCAAAAAATTATAAAAAGGGGTGAATTTTTTGATGTGAGTCCCATAATTTAGGAAAACTTTATTGGAATGGCTATTGGAAGCTTATAGATCACAAAGCATTGAGAATTGGTGTCATCGAAATCTAATGACTTTTTATGGATTTTTGAAGGGGTTATACTAGGGAAAATCGCAAAAATAAAAAAATTATAAAAAGTGTAGAACTTTTGGATGTGAGTCTTATAATTTAGAAAAAAATCATTGAAAGGGCTATTGTAAGCTTACTAATCACAATGCATTGAAAATTTGCTTCATCGAAATATGACGAATTTTTATGGATTTCTAAAGGGGTTATACGACAGAAAATCACAAAAATCGAAAAATTATAAAAGTTGTTAATTTTTGGATGTGAGTCCTATAATTTAGAAAACATTCATTGAAATGGCTATTGCAAGCTTACCAATCACAATGCATTTAGAATTGGCTTCATCAAAATTTGACAAATTTTTACGGATTTCTGAATGGGTTATACTAGGAAAAATAAAAAAAAAATCGCAAATTTTTAAAAGCGTTGAATTTTTTGATGTGAGTCCTATAATTTAGAAAAACTTTATTGGAATGGCTATTGGAAGCTTACAGATCACAAATAATGAGAATTGATTTAATCGAAATCTGACGAATTTTTATGGATTTCGTACGGGGTTAACCTAGGGAAAATCACAAAAATCGAAAAATAATAAAAGTTATGAATTTTTAATGTGAGTCCTATAATTTAGAAAAAATTCATTAGAATGGCTATTGGCAGCTTACAGAACACAAAGCATTCAGAATTTGCGTTATCGAAATCTGACGAATTTTTATGGATTTCAGAAAGAGTTATATTAGGGAAAATCAAAAAAATCAATAAAATATAAAAAGTGATGAATTTTTGGATGTGAGTCCTATAATTTAGAAAAATATCATTGGAGTGGCTATTGCAAGCTTACCAATCATAATGCATTGAGAATTGGTTTCATCGAAATTTGACGAATTTTTATGGATTTCTGAAGGGGTTATACTAGGAAAAATCACAAAAATCAAAAATTTATAAAAAGTGTCGAATTTTTTGATGTGAATCCTATAATTTAGAAAAATTTCATTGGAATGGCTATTTGAAGCTTACAGATCGCAAAGCATTGAAAATTGGCTTAATCGAAAACTGACGAATTTTTATGGATTTCTGAAGGAGTTAACCTAGGGAAAATCACAAAAATCGAAAAATTATAAAAAGGGGTGAATTTTTTGATGTGAGTCCCATAATTTAGGAATACTTCATTGGAATGGCTATTGGAAGCTTACAGATCACAAATTATTGAGAATTGGTTTAATCAAAATCTGACGAATTTTTATGAATTTCTGAAGGGGTTATCCTAGAGGAAATAACAAAAAAAAAATTAAAAAGTGTTAAATTTTTTGAAGTGAATCCTGTAATTTAGAAAAATTTCATTGGAATGGCTATTGGGAGCTTATAGATCACAAATCATTGAGAATTGGTTTCATCGAAATCTGACAAATTTTTATGGATTTCTGAATGTGTTATCCTAGGGAAAATCACAAAAATTAAAAAAATATAAAAAGTGATGAATTTTTTTATTTGAGTCCTACAATTTAAAAAAAAACTTGATTAGAATGGATATTGGCAGCTCACAGATCACAAATCATTGAGAATTGGCTTAATCGAAATCTGACAACTTTTTATAGATTTCTGAAGGGGTTAACCTAGGAAAAATCACAAAAATCGAAAAATTATAAAAAGTGGTGAATTTTTGGATGTGAGTCAAATAATTGAGAAACAATTCTTTAGAATGGCAATTGGAAGCTTATAGATCATAAATCATTGAGAATTGGCTATATCAAAATCTGATGAATTTTAATGGATTTCTCATGGGGTTATCCTAAGGAAAATCACAAAAATCTAAAAATTATAAAAGAGGTGAGTTTTTGGATGTGAGTCCTATAGTTTATAAAAAAATTCATTGTAATGGCTATTGGACGCTTATAGATCACAAAGCATTGAGAATTGGCGTCATCAAAATTTGATGAATTTTTATGGATTTCAAAAGGGGTTATACTTGGAAAAATCACAAAAATCAGAAAATTATAAAAAGTTGTGAAGTTTGGGATTTGAGTCCAATAATTTAAAAAAACTTCATTGCAATGGCTATTGGAAGCTTACAGATCACAAACCATTCAGAATTGGCGTCATCGAAATCTGACGAATTTTTATAGATTTCTGAAGGGGTTATACTAAGGAAAAATCACAAAAATCGAAAAATTATAAATAGTGGTTAATTTTATGATGTGAGTCCTATAATTTAGAAAAACTTCATTTGAATGGCTATTGAAATCTTAAAGATCACAAAGCATTGAAAATTGGCGTCATCGAAATCTGACGACTTTTTATGAATTGTTGAAGGGGTTATACTAGGAAAAATCACAAAAATCGAAAAATTATAAAAAGTTATCAATTTTTTGATGTAAGACCTATAATTTAGAAAAACTTCATTGGAATGGCCCTTTCAAGCTTACCAATCACAATGCATTGAGAATTGGTTTCATCGAAATCTGACGAATTTTTATTGATTTCCGAAGGGTTTGTAATAGGGAAAATCACAAAAATCGAAAAAAATATAAAAAGTAGTGAATTTTCTGATGTGAGTCCTATAATTTAGAAAAAATTCATTGGAATTGCTATTGGAAGCTTATAGATCGCAAATAATTGAGAATTGACTTAATCGAAATTTGACGAATTTTTATCGATTTCTGAAAGGGTTAACGTAGGGAAAATCACAAAAATAAAAAAATTATAAAAAGTAGTGAATTTTTGAATGTGAGTCCTATAATTTAGAAAAAATTCATTAGAATGGCTATTGGAAGCTTACAGATCATAAAGCATTCAGAATTGCCGTCATCGAAATCTGACGAATTTTTATAGATTTCTGAAGTAGTTATACTAGGAAAAATTACTAAAATCGTAAAATTATAAAAAAGTGGAGAATTTTTGGATATTAGTCCTATAATTTAGAAAAAAATCATTGGAATGGCTATTGCAAGCTTACCAATCATAATACATTGAGAATTGGCTTAATCGAAGTCTGGCGAATTTTTATGGATTTCTAAATAAGTTAACCTAGGGAAATCACAAAAATTAGAATGACTATTGCAAGCTTACCGATCACATAGCATTAAGAATTGGCTTCATTGAAATCTGACGACTTTTTATGGATTTCTGAACATGTTATAATAGGGAAAATCACAAAAATAGAAAAATTTTAAAATGTGGTAAATTTTTTGGGGTGAGTCCTATATTTTAGAAAAATATCATTGCAATGGCTATTGCAAGCTTACCAATAACAATGCATTGAGAATTAGTTTCATCGAAATCTGACGAATTTTTATGGATTTCTGAAGGGGTTATATTAGGGAAAAATCACAAAAATCGAAAAATTATAAAAATTGGTGAATTTTTGGATGTGAGTCCTATAATTTAGAAAAATTTCATTGGAATGGCTATTTGAAGCTTACAGATCGCAAAGTATTGAGAATTAGCTTAATCGAAATTTAACGAATTTTTATGGATTTCTGAAGGAGTTAACCTAGGGAAAATCACAAAAATCGAAAAATTATAAAAAGTGGTGAATTTTTCGAAGTGAGTCCTATAATTTAGGAAAACATCATTGAAATGACTGTTGCAAGCTTACAGATCACATTGCATCGAGAATTGACTTCATCAAAATCTTACGAATTTTTATGGATTTCTGAAGGGAACACCTAGTAGAAATCACACAAATCGAAAAATTATAATAAGTGGTTAATTTTTTGATGTGAGTCCTATAATTTAGAAAAACTTCATTGGAATGGCTATTAGAAACTTAAAGATCATAAAGTTTTGGGAATTGGAATCATCGAAATCTGACGAATTTTTATGGATTTCTGAAGGGGTTATCCTAGGGAAAAATTATAAAAATCAAAAAGTTATAAAAAGTGGTGAATTTTTATATGTAAGTCCTATAATTTTAGAAAAAATTCATTGGAATGACTACTGGAACCTTACAGACCACAAATCATTGAGAATTGGCTTCATAGAGATCTGGCGAATTTTTATGGATTTCTGAAGGGGTTATACGAGGTAAAATCACAAAAATTTAAAAATTATAAAAAGTGGTGAATTTTTTTATGTAAGCCTATAATTTAGAAAAACTTCATGTGAATGGCTATTGGAAGCTTACAGATCACAAATCATTGAGAACTAGCTTCATAGAGGTCTGACGACTTTTTATGGATTTCCGAAGGGATTATATTAGGGAAAATAAAAAAAATCGATAAAATATAAAAAGTGGTGAATATTTGGATGTGAGTCCTGTAATTTAGAAAAACATCTTTGGAATGGCTATTTCAAGTTTACCAATCAAAATGCATTGAGAATTGCCTTCATCGAAATCTGACGAATTTTTATAGATTTCTGAAGGATATACTAGGGGAAATCACAAAAATCGAAAAATTATAAAACGTTGTGAATTTTTTGATGTGAGTCCTATAATTTAGAAAAACATCATTGGAATGGCTATTGAAATCTTACCAATCACAATACATTGAGAATTGATTTTATCAAAATTTGACGAATTTTTATGTATTTCTGAATGGGGTTATACTAGGAAAAATCAGAAAAATCGAAAAATTATAAAAAGAGGTGAATTTTTGGATGTGAGTCCTATAATATAGAAAAATTTTATTGGAATGGCTATTGAAAGCTTACCAATTACAATGCATTGAGAATTGGTTTAATCGAAATCTAACGAAATTTTATGGATTTCTTAATGTGTTATACTAGAAAAAATCACAAAAATCGAAAAATTATAAAAAGTGGTGAATTTTTGGTTGTGAGTCCTATAATTTAGAAAAATTTTATTGGAATGACTATTAGAAGCTTACAGATTACAAATCATTGAGAATTGGCTTAATCGAAATCTGACGAATTTTTATGGATTTCTGAAGGGCCGAGGGAAAATGACAAAAATCTAAAAATTATAAAAAGTTGTGAATTTTTGGATGTGAGACCTATAATTTAGAAAAACTTCTTTGGAAAGGTTATTAGAAGCTTAAAGATCATAAAGCATTGAGAATTGGTATCATCGAAATTTGACAAATTTTTATGAATTTCTGAATGGGTTATACTAGGAAAAATCACAAAAATCGAAAAATTATAAAAAGTTGTGAATTTTTTGATATGAGTCCTATAATTTAGAAATATTTCAATTGAATGGCTATTGGAAGCTTACAGATCACAAAGCATTGAGAATCGGCTTAATCGAAATCTGACAACTTTTTATGGATTTCTGAAGGGGTTAACCTAGGGAAAATAACAAAAATCGAAAAATTATAATAAGTTGTGAATTATTGGATGTGAGTCCTAAAATTTAGAAAAATTTCATTTGAATGGGTATTGAAATCTTACAGATCACAAATCATTGAGATTTGGCTTAATCGAAATCTGACGAATTTTTATGGATTTCTGAAGGGGTTATCTCAAAGAAAATCACAAAAATCGAAAAATTAAAAAACGTGTTGAATTTTTTGATTTGAGTCCTATAATTTAGAAAAATATTATTGGAATTGCTATTGCAAGCCTACAAATCACAAAGCATTCAGAATTGGCGTCATCAAAATCAGACGATTTTTTATTGATTTCTGAAGGAGTTATTATACCAGGCAAAATCACAAAAATCGAAAAATTATATAAAGTAGTGAATTTTTTTATGTGA
Organism: Excoecaria cochinchinensis; assembly: GCA_947683425.1. NCBI lineage: Eukaryota > Viridiplantae > Streptophyta > Magnoliopsida > Malpighiales > Euphorbiaceae > Excoecaria > Excoecaria cochinchinensis. The sequence continues at coordinate 3,242,813 of CANTUQ010000167.1, read as the reverse complement.
ATCCGATAATTTAGAAAAATTTCAGTTGAATGGCTATTGGAAGCTTACATATCACAAAGCATTGACAATCAGCTTAATCGAAATCTGACAATTGTTTATGGATTTCTGAAGGGGTTAACCTAGAAAAATCACAAAAATCGAAAAATTATAATAAGTCGTGAATTATTGGATGTGAGTCCTATAATTTAGAAAAACTTAATTGGAATGGCTATTGAAATCTTACAGATCAAAAATCATTGAGAATTGGCTTAATTAAAATCTGACAAATTTTTATGTATTTCTGAAGGGGTTATCCTAGAGAAAACACAAAAATCGAAAAATTAAAAAAAGTGGTGAATTTTTTGATGTTAGTCCTATAATTTAGAAAAATATCATTGGCATTTCTATTGCAAGCCTACAGATCACAAAGCATTCAGAATTGGCGTCATCAAAATTTGACGAATTTTTATTGATTTATGAAGGAGTTATTATACTAGGAAAATTTACAAAAATCGAAAAATTATAAAAAGTGGTAAATTTTATGATGTGAGTCCTATAATTTAGAAAAAATTCATGTAATGGCTATTAGAAACTTACAGATCACAAAGCATTGAAAATTGGTGTCATCGAAATCTGACGACTTTTTATAGATTTCTGAAGGGGTTATACTAGGAAAAATCACAAAAATCGAAAAATTATACAAAGTAGTGAATTTTTGGATGTGAGTCCGATAATTTAGAAAAATATTATTGGAATGGCTATTGCAAGCTTACAGATCACATTAGATTGAGAATTGACTTTATCGAAATCTAACGAATTTTTATGGATTTCTGATGGGAACACCTAGGAAAAATCACAAAAATCAAAAAATTATAATAAGTGGTGAATTTTTTGATGTGAGTCTTAAAATATAGAAATATTTTATTGGAATGGATATTAGAAGCTTACAGATCATAAAGCTTTGAGAATTGGAATCATCGAAATCTACCGAATTTTTATGAATTTCTGAAGGGGTTATCCTAGGAAAAAATCACAAAAATCGAAAAATTATAAAAAGTGGTGAATTTCTTGATGTCAGTCCTATAATTTTTAAAAACTACATTAGAATGGCTATTGGAAGTTTACAGATCACAAAGCATTGAGAATTTACTTCATAGAGATCTGACGAATTTTGATTATTTTCTGCAGGGGTCAACATCAAATATCGAAAAATTATAAAAAGTGGAGAATTTTTGGATGTGAGTCCTATAATTTTAGAAAAACTTATTTATAATGGCTACTGGAAGCTTACAGATCACAAATCATTCAGAATTAGCACAATCATAATCTGACGAATTTTTATGGACTTTTGAAGGGGTTATTATATTAGGAAAAATCACAAAAATCAAAAAATTACAAAAAGTGGTGAATTTTGTGATGTGAGTCCTATAATTTAGAAAAATTTCAGTTGAATGGCTATTGGAAGCTTACAGATCACAAAGCATTGAGAATTAGAGTCATCGAAATCTGACGACTTTTTATGAATTTCTGAAGGGGTTAACCTAGAAAAAATCACAAAAATTGAAAAATTATAGTAAGCGGTGAATTATTAGATGTGAGTCCTATAATTTAGAAAAATTTCAATTGAATGGCTAGTGGAAGCTTACAGATCACAAATTATTGAGAATTGGTTTCATCGAAATCTAACGAATTTTTATGGATTTCTGAAGGAGTTAACCTAGGGAAAATAACAAAAATCAAAAAATTATAAAAAGTGGTGAATTTTATGATATGAGTCCTATAATTTAGAAAAACTTCAGTTGAATGGCTATTGGAAGCTTACAGATCACAAAGCATTGAGAATTGGTGTCATCGAAATCTGACGACTTTTTATGAATTTCTGAAGGGGTTATACTACGAAGAATCACAAAAATCGAAAAATTATAAAAAGTGGAGAATTTTTGGATGTGAGTCCTATAATTTAGAAAAAATATTATTGGAATGGCTATTGCAAGCTTACAGATCACATTGCATTGAGAATTGAATTTATCGAAATCTGACGAATTTTTATGGATTTCTGAAGGGAACACCTAGGAAAAATCACAAAAATCGAAAAATTATAATAAGTGGTGAATTTTTTGATTTGAGTCTTATAATTTAGAAAAATTTCATTGGAATGGATATTAGAAGCTTACAGATCATAAAGGTTTTAGAATTGGAATCATCAAATCTGACGAATTTTTATGAATTTCTGAAGGGGTTATACTAGGGAAAAATCATAAAAATCGAAAAATTATAAAAAGTGGTGAATTTCTTGATGTCAGTCCTATAATTTTGAAAAGTTACATTGGAATGGCTATTGGAAGTTTACAGATCACAAAGCATTGAGAATTGGCTTCATAAAGATCTGACGATTTTTTTTGGATTTCTGAAGGGGTCAACATAGGGAAAATCACAAATATCGAAAAATTATAAAAAGTGAAGAATTTTTGGATGTGAGTTCTATAATTTTAGAAAAACTTATTTATAATGGTTACTGGAAGTTTACAGATCACAAATCATTCAGAATTAGCGTCATCATAATCTGACGAATTTTTATGGACTTTTGAAGGGGTTATTATACTAGGGAAAATCACAAAAATCGAAAAATTATAAAAAGTGGTGAATTTTTTGATGTGAGTCCTATAATTTAGAAAAATTTCAGTTGAATGGCTATTGGAAGCTTACAGATCACAAAGCATTGAGAATTAGAGTCATCGAAATCTGACGACTTTTTATGAATTTCTGAAGGGGTTAACCTAGAAAAAATCACAAAAATTGAAAAATTATAGTAAGCGGTGAATTATTAGATGTGAGTCCTATAATTTAGAAAAATTTCAATTGAATGGCTAGTGGAAGCTTACAGATCACAAATTATTGAGAATTGGTTTCATCGAAATCTGACGAATTTTTATGGATTTCTGGAGGAGTTAACCTAGCGAAAATAACAAAAATCAAAAAATTATAAAAAGTGGTGAATTTTATGATGTGAGTCCTATAATTTAGAAAAACTTCAGTTGAATGGCTATTGGAAGCTTACAGATCACAAAGCATTGAGAATTGGTGTCATCGAAATCTGACGACTTTTTATGAATTTCTGAAGGGGTTATACTACGAAGAATCACAAAAATCGAAAAATTATAAAAAGTGGTGAATTTTTGGATGTGAGTCCTATAATTTAGAAAAAATATTATTGGAATGGCTATTGCAAGCTTACAGATCACATTGCATTGAGAATTGAATTTATCGAAATCTGACGAATTTTTATGGATTTCTGAAGGGAACACCTAGGAAAAATCACAAAAATCGAAAAATTATAATAAGTGGTGAATTTTTTGATTTGAGTCTTATAATTTAGAAAAATTTCATTGGAATGGATATTAGAAGCTTACAGATCATAAAGTTTTTAGAATTGAAATCATCGAAATCTGACGAATTTTTATGAATTTCTGAAGGGGTTATACTAGGGAAAAATCATAAAAATCAAAAAATTATAAAATGTGGTGAATTTCTTGATGTCAGTCCTATAATTTTGAAAAGTTACATTGGAATGGCTATTGGAAGTTTACAGATCACAAAGCATTGAGAATTGGCTTCATAAAGATCTGACGAATTTTTCTGGATTTCTGAAGGGGTCAACATAGGGAAAATCACAAATATCGAAAAATTATAAAAAGTGAAGAATTTTTGGATGTGAGTTCTGTAATTTTAGAAAAACTTATTTATAATGGTTACTGGAAGTTTACAGATCACAAATCATTCAAAATTAGCGTCATCATAATCTGACGAATTTTTATGGACTTTTGAAGGGGTTATTATACTAGGGAAAATCACAAAAATCGAAAAATTACAAAAAGTGGTGAATTTTTTGATGTGAGTCCTATAATTTAGAAAAATTTCAGTTGAATGGCTATTGGAAGCTTACAGATTACAAAGCATTGAGAATTAGAGTCATCGAAATCCGACGACTTTTTATGAATTTCTGAAGGGGTTAACCTAGAAAAAATCACAAAAATTGAAAAATTATAGTAAGCGGTGAATTATTAGATGTGAGTCCTATAATTTAGAAAAATTTCAATTGAATGGCTAGTGGAAGCTTACAGATCACAAATTATTGAGAATTGGTTTCATCGAAATCTGACGAATTTTTATGGATTTCTGGAGGAGTTAACCTAGCGAAAATAACAAAAATCAAAAAATTATAAAAAGTGGTGAATTTTATGATGTGAGTCCTATAATTTAGAAAAACTTCAGTTGAATGGCTATTGGAAGCTTACAGATCACAAAGCATTGAGAATTGGTGTCATCAAAATCTGACGACTTTTTATGAATTTCTGAAGGGGTTATACTACGAAGAATCACAAAAATCGAAAAATTATAAAAAGTGGTGAATTTTTGGATGTGAGTCCTATAATTTAGAAAAAATATTATTGGAATGGCTATTGCAAGCTTACAGATCACATTGCATTGAGAATTGAATTTATCGAAATCTGACGAATTTTTATGGATTTCTGAAGGGAACACCTAGGAAAAATCACAAAAATCGAAAAATTATAATAAGTGGTGAATTTTTTGATTTGAGTCTTATAATTTAGAAAAATTTCATTGGAATGGATATTAGAAGCTTACAGATCATAAAGTTTTTAGAATTGGAATCATCGAAATCTGACGAATTTTTATGAATTTCTGAAGGGGTTATACTAGGGAAAAATCATAAAAATCGAAAAATTATAAAAAGTGGTGAATTTCTTGATGTCAGTCCTATAATTTTGAAAAGTTACATTGGAATGGCTATTGGAAGTTTACAGATCACAAAGCATTGAGAATTGGCTTCATAAAGATCTGACGAAGTTTTTTGGATTTCTGAAGGGGTCAACATAGGGAAAATCACAAATATCGAAAAATTATAAAAAGTGAAGAATTTTTGGATGTGAGTTCTATAATTTTAGAAAAACTTATTTATAATGGTTACTGGAAGTTTACAGATCACAAATCATTCAGAATTAGCGTCATCATAATCTGACGAATTTTTATGGACTTTTGAAGGGGTTATATACTAGGGAAAATCACAAAAATCGAAAAATTACAAAAAGTGGTGAATTTTTTGATGTGAGTCCTATAATTTAGAAAAATTTCAGTTGAATGGCTATTGGAAGCTTACAAATCACAAAGCATTGAGAATTAGAGTCATCGAAATCCGACGACTTTTTATGAATTTCTGAAGGGGTTAACCTAGAAAAAATCACAAAAATTGAAAAATTATAGTAAGCGGTGAATTATTAGATGTGAGTCCTATAATTTAGAAAAATTTCAATTGAATGGCTAGTGGAAGCTTACAGATCACAAATTATTGAGAATTGGTTTCATCGAAATCTGACGAATTTTTATGGATTTCTGGAGGAGTTAACCTAGCGAAAATAACAAAAATCAAAAAATTATAAAAAGTGGTGAATTTTATGATGTGAGTCCTATAATTTAGAAAAACTTCAGTTGAATGGCTATTGGAAGCTTACAGATCACAAAGCATTGAGAATTGGTGTCATCGAAATCTGACGATTTTTTATGAATTTCTGAAGGGGTTATACTACGAAGAATCACAAAAATCGAAAAATTATAAAAAGTGGTGAATTTTTGGATGTGAGTCCTATAATTTAGAAAAAATATTATTGGAATGGCTATTGCAAGCTTACAGATCACATTGCATTGAGAATTGAATTTATCGAAATCTGACGAATTTTTATGGATTTCTGAAGGGAACACCTAGGAAAAATCACAAAAATCGAAAAATTATAATAAGTGGTGAATTTTTTGATTTGAGTCTTATAATTTAGAAAAATTTCATTGGAATGGATATTATAAGCTTACAGATCATAAAGTTTTTAGAATTGGAATCATCGAAATCTGACGAATTTTTATGAATTTCTGAAGGGGTTATACTAGGGAAAAATCATAAAAATCGAAAAATTATAAAAAGTGGTGAATTTCTTGATGTCAGTCCTATAATTTTGAAAAGTTACATTGGAATGGCTATTGGAAGTTTACAGATCACAAAGCATTGAGAATTGGCTTCATAAAGATCTGACGAATTTTTTTGGATTTCTGAAGGGGTCAACATAGGGAAAATCACAAATATCGAAAAATTATAAAAAGTGAAGAATTTTTGGATGTGAGTTCTGTAATTTTAGAAAAACTTATTTATAATGGTTACTGGAAGTTTACAGATCACAAATCATTCAGAATTAGCGTCATCATAATCTGACGAATTTTTATGGACTTTTGAAGGGGTTATTATACTAGGGAAAATCACAAAAATCGAAAAATTACAAAAAGTGGTGAATTTTTTGATGTGAGTCCTATAATTTAGAAAAATTTCAGTTGAATGGCTATTGGAAGCTTACAGATCACAAAGCATTGAGAATTAGAGTCATCGAAATCCGACGACTTTTTATGAATTTCTGAAGGGGTTAACCTAGAAAAAATCACAAAAATTGAAAAATTATAGTAAGCGGTGAATTATTAGATGTGAGTCCTATAATTTAGAAAAATTTCAATTGAATGGCTAGTGGAAGCTTACAGATCACAAATTATTGAGAATTGGTTTCATCGAAATCTGACGAATTTTTATGGATTTCTGGAGGAGTTAACCTAGCGAAAATAACAAAAATCAAAAAATTATAAAAAGTGGTGAATTTTATGATGTGAGTCCTATAATTTAGAAAAACTTCAGTTGAATGGCTATTGGAAGCTTACAGATCACAAAGCATTGAGAATTGGTGTCATCGAAATCTGACGACTTTTTATGAATTTCTGAAGGGGTTATACTACGAAGAATCACAAAAATCGAAAAATTATAAAAAGTGGTGAATTTTTGGATGTGAGTCCTATAATTTGGAAAAAATATTATTGGAATGGCTATTGCAAGCTTACAGATCACATTGCATTGAGAATTGAATTTATCGAAATCTGACGAATTTTTATGGATTTCTGAAGGGAACACCTAGGAAAAATCACAAAAATCGAAAAATTATAATTAGTGGTGAATTTTTTGATTTGAGTCTTATAATTTAGAAAAATTTCATTGGAATGGATATTAGAAGCTTACAGATCATAAAGTTTTTAGAATTGGAATCATCGACATCTGACGAATTTTTATGAATTTCTGAAGGGGTTATACTAGGGAAAAATCATAAAAATCGAAAAATTATAAAAAGTGGTGCATTTCTTGGTGTCAGTGCTATAATTTTGAAAAGTTACATTGGAATGGCTATTGGAAGTTTACAGATCACAAAGCATTGAGAATTGGCTTCATAAAGATCTGACGGATTTTTTTGGATTTCTGAAGGGGTCAACATAGGGAAAATCACAAATATCGAAAAATTATAAAAAGTGAAGAATTTTTGGATGTGAGTTCTGTAATTTTAGAAAAACTTATTTATAATGGTTACTGGAAGTTTACAGATCACAAATCATTCAGAATTAGCGTCATCATAATCTGACGAATTTTTATGGACTTTTGAAGGGGTTATTATACTAGGGAAAATCACAAAAATCGAAAAATTACAAAAAGTGGTGAATTTTTTGATGTGAGTCCTATAATTTAGAAAAATTTCAGTTGAATGGCTATTGGAAGCTTACAGATCACAAAGCATTGAGAATTAGAGTCATCGAAATCCGACGACTTTTTATGAATTTCTGAAGGGGTTAACCTAGAAAAAATCACAAAAATTGAAAAATTATAGTAAGCGGTGAATTATTAGATGTGAGTCCTATAATTTAGAAAAATTTCAATTGAATGGCTAGTGGAAGCTTACAGATCACAAATTATTGAGAATTGGTTTCATCGAAATCTGACGAATTTTTATGGATTTCTGGAGGAGTTAACCTAGGGAAAATAACAAAAATCAAAAAAATTATAAAAAGTGGTGAATTTTATGATGTGAGTCCTATAATTTAGAAAAACTTCAGTTGAATGGCTATTGGAAGCTTACAGATCACAAAGCATTGAGAATTGGTGTCATCGAAATCTGACGACTTTTTATGAATTTCTGAAGGGGTTATACTACGAAGAATCACAAAAATCGAAAAATTATAAAAAGTGGTGAATTTTTGGATGTGAGTCCTATAATTTGGAAAAACTATTATTGGAATGGCTATTGCAAGCTTACAGATCACATTGCATTGAGAATTGAATTTATCGAAATCTGACGAATTTTTATGGATTTCTGAAGGGAACACCTAGGAAAAATCACAAAAATCGAAAAATTATAATAAGTGGTGAATTTTTTGATTTGAGTCTTATAATTTAGAAAAATTTCATTGGAATGGATACTAGAAGCTTACAGATCATAAAGTTTTTAGAATTGGAATCATCGAAATCTGACGAATTTTTATGAATTTCTGAAGGGGTTATACTAGGGAAAAATCATAAAAATCGAAAAATTATAAAAAGTGGTGAATTTCTTGGTGTCAGTCCTATAATTTTGAAAAGTTACATTGGAATGGCTATTGGAAGTTTACAGATCACAAAGCATTGAGAATTGGCTTCATAAAGATCTGACGGATTTTTTTGGATTTCTGAAGGGGTCAACATAGGGAAAATCACAAATATCGAAAAATTATAAAAAGTGAAGAATTTTTTTGATGTGAGTTCTGTAATTTTAGAAAAACTTATTTATAATGGTTACTGGAAGTTTACAGATCACGAATCATTCAAAATTAGCGTCATCATAATCTGACGAATTTTTATGGACTTTTGAAGGGGTTATTATACTAGGGAAAATCACAAAAATCGAAAAATTACAAAAAGTGGTGAATTTTTTGATGTGAGTCCTATAATTTAGAAAAATTTCAGTTGAATGGCTATTGGAAGCTTACAGATCACAAAGCATTGAGAATTAGAGTCATCGAAATCCGACGACTTTTTATGAATTTCTGAAGGGGTTAACCGAGAAAAAATCACAAAAATTGAAAAATTATAGTAAGCGGTGAATTATTAGATGTGAGTCCTATAATTTAGAAAAATTTCAATTGAATGGCTAGTGGAAGCTTACATATCACAAATTATTGAGAATTGGTTTCATCGAAATCTGACGAATTTTTATGGATTTCTGGAGGAGTTAACCTAGGGAAAATAACAAAAATCAAAAAAATTATAAAAAGTGGTGAATTTTATGATGTGAGTCCTATAATTTAGAAAAACTTCAGTTGAATGGCTATTGGAAGCTTACAGATCACAAAGCATTGAGAATTGGTGTCATCGAAATCTGACGACTTTTTATGAATTTCTGAAGGGGTTATACTACGAAGAATCACAAAAATCGAAAAATTATAAAAAGTGGTGAATTTTTGGATGTGAGTCCTATAATTTGGAAAAACTATTATTGGAATGGCTATTGCAAGCTTACAGATCACATTGCATTGAGAATTGAATTTATTGAAATCTGACGAATTTTTATGGATTTCTGAAGGGAACACCTAGGAAAAATCACAAAAATCGAAAAATTATAATAAGTGGTGAATTTTTTGATTTGAATCTTATAATTTAGAAAAATTTCATTGGAATGGATACTAGAAGCTTACAGATCATAAAGTTTTTAGAATTGGAATCATCGAAATCTGACGAATTTTTATGAATTTCTGAAGGGGTTATACTAGGGAAAAATCATAAAAATCGAAAAATTATAAAAAGTGGTGAATTTCTTGGTGTCAGTCCTATAATTTTGAGAAGTTACATTGGAATGGCTATTGGAAGTTTACAGATCACAAAGCATTGAGAATTGGCTTCATAAAGATCTGACGGATTTTTTTGGATTTCTGAAGGGGTCAACATAGGGAAAATCACAAATATCTAAAAATTATAAAAAGTGAAGAATTTTTGGATGTGAGTTCTGTAATTTTAGAAAAACTTATTTATAATGGTTACTGGAAGTTTACAGATCACGAATCATTCAAAATTAGCGTCATCATAATCTGACGAATTTTTATGGACTTTTGAAGGGGTTATTATACTAGGGAAAATCACAAAAATCGAAAAATTACAAAAAGTGGTGAATTTTTTGATGTGAGTCCTATAATTTAGAAAAATTTCAGTTGAATGGCTATTGGAAGCTTACAGATCACAAAGCATTGAGAATTAGAGTCATCGAAATCCGACGACTTTTTATGAATTTCTGAAGGGGTTAACCGAGAAAAAATCACAAAAATTGAAAAATTATAGTAAGCGGTGAATTATTAGATGTGAGTCCTATAATTTAGAAAAATTTCAATTGAATGGCTAGTGGAAGCTTACAGATCACAAATTATTGAGAATTGGTTTCATCGAAATCTGACGAATTTTTATGGATTTCTGGAGGAGTTAACCTAGGGAAAATAACAAAAATCAAAAAAATTATAAAAAGTGGTGAATTTTATGATGTGAGTCCTATAATTTAGAAAAACTTCAGTTGAATGGCTATTGGAAGCTTACAGATCACAAAGCATTGAGAATTGGTGTCATCGAAATCTGACGACTTTTTATGAATTTCTGAAGGGGTTATACTACGAAGAATCACAAAAATCGAAAAATTATAAAAAGTGGTGAATTTTTGGATGTGAGTCCTATAATTTGGAAAAACTATTATTGGAATGGCTATTGCAAGCTTACAGATCACATTGCATTGAGAATTGAATTTATCGAAATCTGACGAATTTTTATGGATTTTTGAAGGGAACACCTAGGAAAAATCACAAAAATCGAAAAATTATAATAAGTGGTGAATTTTTTGATTTGAGTCTTATAATTTAGAAAAATTTCATTGGAATGGATACTAGAAGCTTACAGATCATAAAGTTTTTAGAATTGGAATCATCGAAATCTGACGAATTTTTATGAATTTCTGAAGGGGTTATACTAGGGAAAAATCATAAAAATCGAAAAATTATAAAAAGTGGTGAATTTCTTGGTGTCAGTCCTATAATTTTGAGAAGTTACATTGGAATGGCTATTGGAAGTTTACAGATCACAAAGCATTGAGAATTGGCTTCATAAAGATCTGACGGATTTTTTTTGATTTCTGAAGGGGTCAACATAGGGAAAATCACAAATATCTAAAAATTATAAAAAGTGAAGAATTTTTGGATGTGAGTTCTGTAATTTTAGAAAAACTTATTTATAATGGTTACTGGAAGTTTACAGATCACGAATCATTCAAAATTAGCGTCATCATAATCTGACGAATTTTTATGGACTTTTGAAGGGGTTATTATACTAGGGAAAATCACAAAAATCGAAAAATTACAAAAAGTGGTGAATTTTTTGATGTGAGTCCTATAATTTAGAAAAATTTCAGTTGAATGGCTATTGGAAGCTTACAGATCACAAAGCATTGAGAATTAGAGTCATCGAAATCCGACGACTTTTTATGAATTTCTGAAGGGGTTAACCGAGAAAAAATCACAAAAATTGAAAAATTATAGTAAGCGGTGAATTATTAGATGTGAGTCCTATAATTTAGAAAAATTTCAATTGAATGGCTAGTGGAAGCTTACAGATCACAAATTATTGAGAATTGGTTTCATCGAAATCTGACGAATTTTTATGGATTTCTGGAGGAGTTAACCTAGGGAAAATAACAAAAATCAAAAAAATTATAAAAAGTGGTGAATTTTATGATGTGAGTCCTATAATTTAGAAAAACTTCAGTTAAATGGCTATTGGAAGCTTACAGATCACAAAGCATTGAGAATTGGTGTCATCGAAATCTGACGACTTTTTATGAATTTCTGAAGGGGTTATACTACGAAGAATCACAAAAATCGAAAAATTATAAAAAGTGGTGAATTTTTGGATGTGAGTCCTATAATTTGGAAAAACTATTATTGGAATGGCTATTGCAAGCTTACAGATCACATTGCATTGAGAATTGAATTTATTGAAATCTGACGAATTTTTATGGATTTCTGAAGGGAACACCTAGGAAAAATCACAAAAATCGAAAAATTATAATAAGTGGTGAATTTTTTGATTTGAATCTTATAATTTAGAAAAATTTCATTGGAATGGATACTAGAAGCTTACAGATCATAAAGTTTTTAGAATTGGAATCATCGAAATCTGACGAATTTTTATGAATTTCTGAAGGGGTTATACTAGGGAAAAATCATAAAAATCGAAAAATTATAAAAAGTGGTGAATTTCTTGGTGTCAGTCCTATAATTTTGAGAAGTTACATTGGAATGGCTATTGGAAGTTTACAGATCACAAAGCATTGAGAATTGGCTTCATAAAGATCTGACGGATTTTTTTGGATTTCTGAAGGGGTCAACATAGGGAAAATCACAAATATCTAAAAATTATAAAAAGTGAAGAATTTTTGGATGTGAGTTCTGTAATTTTAGAAAAACTTATTTATAATGGTTACTGGAAGTTTACAGATCACGAATCATTCAAAATTAGCGTCATCATAATCTGACGAATTTTTATGGACTTTTGAAGGGGTTATTATACTAGGGAAAATCACAAAAATCGAAAAATTACAAAAAGTGGTGAATTTTTTGATGTGAGTCCTATAATTTAGAAAAATTTCAGTTGAATGGCTATTGGAAGCTTACAGATCACAAAGCATTGAGAATTAGAGTCATCGAAATCCGACGACTTTTTATGAATTTCTGAAGGGGTTAACCGAGAAAAAATCACAAAAATTGAAAAATTATAGTAAGCGGTGAATTATTAGATGTGAGTCCTATAATTTAGAAAAATTTCAATTGAATGGCTAGTGGAAGCTTACAGATCACAAATTATTGAGAATTGGTTTCATCGAAATCTGACGAATTTTTATGGATTTCTGGAGGAGTTAACCTAGGGAAAATAACAAAAATCAAAAAAATTATAAAAAGTGGTGAATTTTATGATGTGAGTCCTATAATTTAGAAAAACTTCAGTTGAATGGCTATTGGAAGCTTACAGATCACAAAGCATTGAGAATTGGTGTCATCGAAATCTGACGACTTTTTATGAATTTCTGAAGGGGTTATACTACGAAGAATCACAAAAATCGAAAAATTATAAAAAGTGGTGAATTTTTGGATGTGAGTCCTATAATTTGGAAAAACTATTATTGGAATGGCTATTGCAAGCTTACAGATCACATTGCATTGAGAATTGAATTTATCGAAATCTGACGAATTTTTATGGATTTCTGAAGGGAACACCTAGGAAAAATCACAAAAATCGAAAAATTATAATAAGTGGTGAATTTTTTGATTTGAGTCTTATAATTTAGAAAAATTTCATTGGAATGGATACTAGAAGCTTACAGATCATAAAGTTTTTAGAATTGGAATCATCGAAATCTGACGAATTTTTATGAATTTCTGAAGGGGTTATACTAGGGAAAAATCATAAAAATCGAAAAATTATAAAAAGTGGTGAATTTCTTGGTGTCAGTCCTATAATTTTGAGAAGTTACATTGGAATGGCTATTGGAAGTTTACAGATCACAAAGCATTGAGAATTGGCTTCATAAAGATCTGACGGATTTTTTTTGATTTCTGAAGGGGTCAACATAGGGAAAATCACAAATATCTAAAAATTATAAAAAGTGAAGAATTTTTGGATGTGAGTTCTGTAATTTTAGAAAAACTTATTTATAATGGTTACTGGAAGTTTACAGATCACGAATCATTCAAAATTAGCGTCATCATAATCTGACGAATTTTTATGGACTTTTGAAGGGGTTATTATACTAGGGAAAATCACAAAAATCGAAAAATTACAAAAAGTGGTGAATTTTTTGATGTGAGTCCTATAATTTAGAAAAATTTCAGTTGAATGGCTATTGGAAGCTTACAGATCACAAAGCATTGAGAATTAGAGTCATCGAAATCCGACGACTTTTTATGAATTTCTGAAGGGGTTAACCGAGAAAAAATCACAAAAATTGAAAAATTATAGTAAGCGGTGAATTATTAGATGTGAGTCCTATAATTTAGAAAAATTTCAATTGAATGGCTAGTGGAAGCTTACAGATCACAAATTATTGAGAATTGGTTTCATCGAAATCTGACGAATTTTTATGGATTTCTGGAGGAGTTAACCTAGGGAAAATAACAAAAATCAAAAAAATTATAAAAAGTGGTGAATTTTATGATGTGAGTCCTATAATTTAGAAAAACTTCAGTTGAATGGCTATTGGAAGCTTACAGATCACAAAGCATTGAGAATTGGTGTCATCGAAATCTGACGACTTTTTATGAATTTCTGAAGGGGTTATACTACGAAGAATCACAAAAATCGAAAAATTATAAAAAGTGGTGAATTTTTGGATGTGAGTCCTATAATTTGGAAAAACTATTATTGGAATGGCTATTGCAAGCTTACAGATCACATTGCATTGAGAATTGAATTTATCGAAATCTGACGAATTTTTATGGATTTCTGAAGGGAACACCTAGGAAAAATCACAAAAATCGAAAAATTATAATAAGTGGTGAATTTTTTGATTTGAGTCTTATAATTTAGAAAAATTTCATTGGAATGGATACTAGAAGCTTACAGATCATAAAGTTTTTAGAATTGGAATCATCGAAATCTGACGAATTTTTATGAATTTCTGAAGGGGTTATACTAGGGAAAAATCATAAAAATCGAAAAATTATAAAAAGTGGTGAATTTCTTGGTGTCAGTCCTATAATTTTGAGAAGTTACATTGGAATGGCTATTGGAAGTTTACAGATCACAAAGCATTGAGAATTGGCTTCATAAAGATCTGACGGATTTTTTTGGATTTCTGAAGGGGTCAACATAGGGAAAATCACAAATATCTAAAAATTATAAAAAGTGAAGAATTTTTGGATGTGAGTTCTGTAATTTTAGAAAAACTTATTTATAATGGTTACTGGAAGTTTACAGATCACGAATCATTCAAAATTAGCGTCATCATAATCTGACGAATTTTTATGGACTTTTGAAGGGGTTATTATACTAGGGAAAATCACAAAAATCAAAAAATTACAAAAAGTGGTGAATTTTTTGATGTGAGTCCTATAATTTAAAAAAATTTCAGTTGAATGGCTATTGGAAGCTTACAGATCACAAAGCATTGAGAATTAGAGTCATCGAAATCTGACGACTTTTTATGAATTTCTGAAGGGGTTAACCGAGAAAAAATCACAAAAATTGAAAAATTATAGTAAGCGGTGAATTATTAGATGTGAGTCCTATAATTTAGAAAAATTTCAATTGAATGGCTAGTGGAAGCTTACAGATCACAAATTATTGAGAATTGATTTCATCGAAATCTGACGAATTTTTATGGATTTCTGGAGGAGTTAACTTAGGGAAAATAACAAAAATCAAAAACATTATAAAAAGTGGTGAATTTTATGATGTGCGTCCTATAATTTAGAAAAACTTCAGTTGAATGGCTATTGGAAGCTTACAGATCACAAAGCATTGAGAATTGGTGTCATCGAAATCTGACGACTTTTTATGAATTTCTGAAGGGGTTATACTACGAAGAATCACAAAAATCGAAAAATTATAAAAAGTGGTGAATTTTTGGATGTGAGTCCTATAATTTGGAAAAACTATTATTGGAATGGCTATTGCAAGCTTACAGATCACATTGCATTGAGAATTGAATTTATCGAAATCTGACGAATTTTTATGGATTTCTGAAGGGAACACCTAGGAAAAATCACAAAAATCGAAAAATTATAATAAGTGGTGAATTTTTTGATTTGAGTCTTATAATTTAGAAAAATTTCATTGGAATGGATACTAGAAGCTTACAGATCATAAAGTTTTTAGAATTGGAATCATCGAAATCTGACGAATTTTTATGAATTTCTGAAGGGGTTATACTAGGGAAAAATCATAAAAATCGAAAAATTATAAAAAGTGGTGAATTTCTTGGTGTCAGTCCTATAATTTTGAAAAGTTACATTGGAATGGCTATTGGAAGTTTACAGATCACAAAGCATTGAGAATTGGCTTCATAAAGATCTGACGAATTTTTCTGGATTTCTGAAGGGGTCAACATAGGGAAAATCACAAATATCGAAAAATTATAAAAAGTGAAGAATTTTTGGATGTGAGTTCTGTAATTTTAGAAAAACTTATTTATAATGGTTACTGGAAGTTTACAGATCACGAATCATTCAAAATTTGCGTCATCATAATCTGACGAATTGTTATGGACTTTTGAAGGGGTTATTATACTAGGGAAAATCACAAAAATCGAAAAATTACAAAAAGTGGTGAATTTTTTGATGTGAGTCCTATAATTTAGAAAAATTTCAGTTGAATGGCTATTGGAAGCTTACAGATCACAAAGCATTGAGAATTAGAGTCATCGAAATCGGACGACTTTTTATGAATTTCTGAAGGGGTTAACCTAGAAAAAATCACAAAAATTGAAAAATGATAGTAAGCGGTGAATTATTAGATGTGAGTCCTATAATTTAGAAAAATTTCAATTGAATGGCTAGTGGAAGCTTACAGATCACAAATTATTGAGAATTGGTTTCATCGAAATCTGACGAATTTTTATGGATTTCTGGAGGAGTTAACCTAGGGAAAATAACAAAAATCAAAAAAATTATAAAAAGTGGTGAATTTTATGATGTGAGTCCTATAATTTAGAAAAACTTCAGTTGAATGGCTATTGGAAGCTTACAGATCACAAAGCATTGAGAATTGGTGTCATCGAAATCTGACGACTTTTTATGAATTTCTGAAGGGGTTATACTACGAAGAATCACAAAAATCGAAAAATTATAAAAAGTGGTGAATTTTTGGATGTGAGTCCTATAATTTGGAAAAACTATTATTGGAATGGCTATTGCAAGCTTACAGATCACATTGCATTGAGAATTAAATTTATCGAAATCTGACGAATTTTTATGGATTTCTGAAGGGAACACCTAGGAAAAATCACAAAAATCGAAAAATTATAATAAGTGGTGAATTTTTTGATTTGAGTCTTATAATTTAGAAAAATTTCATTGGAATGGATACTAGAAGCTTACAGATCATAAAGTTTTTAGAATTGGAATCATCGAAATCTGACGAATTTTTATGAATTTCTGAAGGGGTTATACTAGGGAAAAATCATAAAAATCGAAAAATTATAAAAAGTGGTGAATTTCTTGGTGTCAGTCCTATAATTTTGAAAAGTTACATTGGAATGGCTATTGGAAGTTTACAGATCACAAAGCATTGAGAATTGGCTTCATAAAGATCTGACGAATTTTTCTGGATTTCTGAAGGGGTCAACATAGGGAAAATCACAAATATCGAAAAATTATAAAAAGTGAAGAATTTTTGGATGTGAGTTCTGTAATTTTAGAAAAACTTATTTATAATGGTTACTGGAAGTTTACAGATCACGAATCATTCAAAATTAGCGTCATCATAATCTGACGAATTTTTATGGACTTTTGAAGGGGTTATTATACTAGGGAAAATCACAAAAATCGAAAAATTACAAAAAGTGGTGAATTTTTTGATGTGAGACCTATAATTTAGAAAAATTTCAGTTGAATGGCTATTGGAAGCTTACAGATCACAAAGCATTGAGAATTAGAGTCATCGAAATCCGACGACTTTTTATGAATTTCTGAAGGGGTTAACCTAGAAAAAATCACAAAAATTGAAAAATTATAGTAAGCGGTGAATTATTAGATGTGGGTCCTATAATTTAGAAAAATTTCAATTGAATGGCTAGTGGAAGCTTACAGATCACAAATTATTGAGAATTGGTTTCATCGAAATCTGACGAATTTTTATGGATTTCTGGAGGAGTTAACCTAGGGAAAATAACAAAAATCAAAAAAATTATAAAAAGTGGCGAATTTTATGATGTGAGTCCTATAATTTAGAAAAACTTCAGTTGAATGGCTATTGGAAGCTTACAGATCACAAAGCATTGAGAATTGGTGTCATCGAAATCTGACGACTTTTTATGAATTTCTGAAGGGGTTATACTACGAAGAATCACAAAAATCGAAAAATTATAAAAAGTGGTGAATTTTTGGATGTGAGTCCTATAATTTGGAAAAACTATTATTGGAATGGCTATTGCAAGCTTACAGATCACATTGCATTGAGAATTGAATTTATCGAAATCTGACGAATTTTTATGGATTTCTGAAGGGAACACCTAGGAAAAATCACAAAAATCGAAAAATTATAATAAGTGGTGAATTTTTTGATTTGAGTCTTATAATTTAGAAAAATTTCATTGGAATGGATACTAGAAGCTTACAGATCATAAAGTTTTTAGAATTGGAATCATCGAAATCTGACGAATTTTTATGAATTTCTGAAGGGGTTATACTAGGGAAAAATCATAAAAATCGAAAAATTATAAAAAGTAGTGAATTTCTTGGTGTCAGTCCTATAATTTTGAAAAGTTACATTGGAATGGCTATTGGAAGTTTACAGATCACAAATCATTGAGAATTGGCTTCATAAAGATCTGACGAATTTTTCTGGATTTCTGAAGGGGTCAACATAGGGAAAATCACAAATATCGAAAAATTATAAAAAGTGAAGAATTTTTGGATGTGAGTTCTGTAATTTTAGAAAAACTTATTTATAATGGTTACTGGAAGTTTACAGATCACGAATCATTCAAAATTAGCGTCATCATAATCTGACGAATTTTTATGGACTTTTGAAGGGGTTATTATACTAGGGAAAATCACAAAAATCGAAAAATTACAAAAAGTGGTGAATTTTTTGATGTGAGTCCTATAATTTAGAAAAATTTCAGTTGAATGGCTATTGGAAGCTTACAGATCACAAAGCATTGAGAATTAGAGTCATCGAAATCGGACGACTTTTTATGAATTTCTGAAGGGGTTAACCTAGAAAAAATCACAAAAATTGAAAAATTATAGTAAGCGGTGAATTATTAGATGTGAGTCCTATAATTTAGAAAAATTTCAATTGAATGGCTAGTGGAAGCTTACAGATCACAAATTATTGAGAATTGGTTTCATCGAAATCTGACGAATTTTTATGGATTTCTGGAGGAGTTAACCTAGGGAAAATAACAAAAATCAAAAAAATTATAAAAAGTGGTGAATTTTATGATGTGAGTCCTATAATTTAGAAAAACTTCAGTTGAATGGCTATTGGAAGCTTACAGATCACAAAGCATTGAGAATTGGTGTCATCGAAATCTGACGACTTTTTATGAATTTCTGAAGGGGTTATACTACGAAGAATCACAAAAATCGAAAAATTATAAAAAGTGGTGAATTTTTGGATGTGAGTCCTATAATTTGGAAAAAATATTATTGGAATGGCTATTGCAAGCTTACATATCACATTGCATTGAGAATTGAATTTATCGAAATCTGACGAATTTTTATAGATTTCTGAAGGGAACACCTAGGAAAAATCACAAAAATCGAAAAATTATAATAAGTGGTGAATTTTTTGATTTGAGTCTTATAATTTAGAAAAATTTCATTGGAATGGATATTGGAAGCTTACAGATCATAAAGTTTTTAGAATTGGAATCATCGAAATCTGACGAATTTTTATGAATTTCTGATGGGGTTATACTAGGGAAAAATCATAAAAATCGAAAAATTATAAAAAGTGGTGAATTTCTTGATGTCAATCCTATAATTTTGAAAAGTTACATTGGAATGGCTATTGGAAGTTTACAGATCACAAAGCATTGAGAATTGGCTTCATAAAGATCTGACGAATTTTTCTGGATTTCTGAAGGGGTCAACATAGGGAAAATCACAAATATCGAAAAATTATAAAAAGTGAAGAATTTTTGGATGTGAGTTCTGTAATTTTAGAAAAACTTATTTATAATGGTTACTGGAAGTTTACAGATCACAAATCATTCAAAATTAGCGTCATCATAATCTGACGAATTTTTATGAACTTTTGAAGGGGTTATTATACTAGGGAAAATCACAAAAATCGAAAAATTACAAAAAGTGGTGAATTTTTTGATGTGAGTCCTATAATTTAGAAAAATTTCAGTTGAATGGCTATTGGAAGCTTACAGATCAGAAAGCATTGAGAATTAGAGTCATCGAAATCGGACGACTTTTTATGAATTTCTGAAGGGGTTAACCTAGAAAAAATCACAAAAATTGAAAAATTGTAGTAAGCGGTGAATTATTAGATGTGAGTCCTATAATTTAGAAAAATTTCAATTGAATGGCTAGTGGAAGCTTACAGATCACAAATTATTGAGAATTGGTTTCATCGAAATCTGACGAATTTTTATGGATTTCTGGAGGAGTTAACCTAGGGAAAATAACAAAAATCAAAAAAATTATAAAAAGTGGTGAATTTTATGATGTGAGTCCTATAATTTAGAAAAACTTCAGTTGAATGGCTATTGGAAGCTTACAGATCACAAAGCATTGAGAATTGGTGTCATCGAAATCTGACGAATTTTTATGGATTTCTGGAGGAGTTAACCTAGGGAAAATAACAAAAATCAAAAAAATTATAAAAAGTGGTGAATTTTATGATGTGCGTCCTATAATTTAGAAAAACTTCAGTTGAATGGCTATTGGAAGCTTACAGATCACAAAGCATTGAGAATTGGTGTCATCGAAATCTGACGACTTTTTATGAATTTCTGAAGGGGTTATACTACGAAGAATCACAAAAATCGAAAAATTATAAAAAGTGGTGAATTTTTGGATGTAAGTCCTATAATTTGGAAAAACTATTATTGGAATGGCTATTGCAAGCTTACAGATCACATTGCATTGAGAATTGAATTTATCGAAATCTGACGAATTTTTATGGATTTCTGAAGGGAACACCTAGGAAAAATCACAAAAATCGAAAAATTATAATAAGTGGTGAATTTTTTGATTTGAGTCTTATAATTTAGAAAAATTTCATTGGAATGGATATTGGAAGCTTACAGATCATAAAGTTTTTAGAATTGGAATCATCGAAATCTGACGAATTTTTATGAATTTCTGAAGGGGTTATACTAGGGAAAAATCATAAAAATCGAAAAATTATAAAAAGTGGTGAATTTCTTGATGTCAGTCCTATAATTTTGGAAAGTTACATTGGAATGGCTATTGGAAGTTTACAGATCACAAAGCATTGAGAATTGGCTTCATAAAGATCTGACGAATTTTTTTGGATTTCTGAAGGGGTCAACATAGGGAAAATCACAAATATCGAAAAATTATAAAAAGTGAAGAATTTTTGGATGTGAGTTCTGTAATTTTAGAAAAAACTTATTTATAATGGTTACTGGAAGTTTACAGATCACAAATCATTCAAAATTAGCGTCATCATAATCTGACGAATTTTTATGGACTTTTGAAGGGGTTATTATACTAGGGAAAATCACAAAAATCGAAAAATTACAAAAAGTGGTGAATTTTTTGATGTGAGTCCTATAATTTAGAAAAATTTCAGTTGAATGGCTATTGGAAGCTTACAGATCACAAAGCATTGAGAATTAGAGTCATCGAAATCGGACGACTTTTTATGAATTTCTGAAGGGGTTAACCTAGAAAAAATCACAAAAATTGAAAAATGATAGTAAGCGGTGAATTATTAGATGTGAGTCCTATAATTTAGAAAAATTTCAATTGAATGGCTAGTGGAAGCTTACAGATCACAAATTATTGAGAATTGGTTTCATCGAAATCTGACGAATTTTTATGGATTTCTGGAGGAGTTAACCTAGGGAAAATAACAAAAATCAAAAAAATTATAAAAAGTGGTGAATTTTATGATGTGAGTCCTATAATTTAGAAAAACTTCAGTTGAATGGCTATTGGAAGCTTACAGATCACAAAGCATTGAGAATTGGTGTCATCGAAATCTGACGACTTTTTATGAATTTCTGAAGGGGTTATACTACGAAGAATCACAAAAATCGAAAAATTATAAAAAGTGGTGAATTTTTGGATGTGAGTCCTATAATTTGGAAAAACTATTATTGGAATGGCTATTGCAAGCTTACAGATCACATTGCATTGAGAATTGAATATATCGAAATCTGACGAATTTTATGGATTTCTGAAGGGAACACCTAGGAAAAATCACAAAAATCGAAAAATTATAATAAGTGGTGAATTTTTTGATTTGAGTCTTATAATTTAGAAAAATTTCATTGGAATGGATATTGGAAGCTTACAGATCATAAAGTTTTTAGAATTGGAATCATCGAAATCTGACGAATTTTTATGAATTTCTGAAGGGGTTATACTAGGGAAAAATCATAAAAATCGAAAAATTATAAAAAGTGGTGAATTTCTTGATGTCAGTCCTATAATTTTGGAAAGTTACATTGGAATGGCTATTGGAAGTTTACAGATCACAAAGCATTGAGAATTGGCTTCATAAAGATCTGACGATTTTTTTTGGATTTCTGAAGGGGTCAACATAGGGAAAATCACAAATATCGAAAAATTATAAAAAGTGAAGAATTTTTGGATGTGAGTTCTGTAATTTTAGAAAAAACTTATTTATAATGGTTACTGGAAGTTTACAGATCACAAATCATTCAAAATTAGCGTCATCATAATCTGACGAATTTTTATGGACTTTTGAAGGGGTTATTATACTAGGGAAAATCACAAAAATCGAAAAATTACAAAAAGTGGTGAATTTTTTGATGTGAGTCCTATAATTTAGAAAAATTTCAGTTGAATGGCTATTGGAAGCTTACAGATCACAAAGCATTGAGAATTAGAGTCATCGAAATCGGACGACTTTTTATGAATTTCTGAAGGGGTTAACCTAGAAAAAATCACAAAAATTGAAAAATTATAGTAAGCGGTGAATTATTAGATGTGAGTCCTATAATTTAGAAAAATTTCAATTGAATGGCTAGTGGAAGCTTACAGATCACAAATTATTGAGAATTGGTTTCATCGAAATCTGACGAATTTTTATGGATTTCTGGAGGAGTTAACCTAGGGAAAATAACAAAAATCAAAAAAATTATAAAAAGTGGTGAATTTTATGATGTGAGTCCTATAATTTAGAAAAACTTCAGTTGAATGGCTATTGGAAGCTTACAGATCACAAAGCATTGAGAATTGGTGTCATCGAAATCTGACGACTTTTTATGAATTTCTGAAGGGGTTATACTACGAAGAATCACAAAAATCGAAAAATTATAAAAAGTGGTGAATTTTTGGATGTGAGTCCTATAATTTGGAAAAAATATTATTGGAATGGCTATTGCAAGCTTACAGATCACATTGCATTGAGAATTGAATTTATCGAAATCTGACGAATTTTTATGGATTTCTGAAGGGAACACCTAGGAAAAATCACAAAAATCGAAAAATTATAATAAGTGGTGAATTTTTTGATTTGAGTCTTATAATTTAGAAAAATTTCATTGGAATGGATATTGGAAGCTTACAGATCATAAAGTTTTTAGAATTGGAATCATCGAAATCTGACGAATTTTTATGAATTTCTGAAGGGGTTATACTAGGGAAAAATCATAAAAATCGAAAAATTATAAAAAGTGGTTAATTTCTTGATGTCAGTCCTATAATTTTGTAAAGTTACATTGGAATGGCTATTGGAAGTTTACAGATCACAAAGCATTGAGAATTGGCTTCATAAAGATCTGACGAATTTTTTTGGATTTCTGAAGGGGTCAACATAGGGAAAATCACAAATATCGAAAAATTATAAAAAGTGAAGAATTTTTGGATGTGAGTTCTGTAATTTTAGAAAAAACTTATTTATAATGGTTACTGGAAGTTCACAGATCACAAATCATTCAAAATTAGCGTCATCATAATCTGACGAATTTTTATGGACTTTTGAAGGGGTTATTATACTAGGGAAAATCACAAAAATCGAAAAATTACAAAAAGTGGTGAATTTTTTGATGTGAGTCCTATAATTTAGAAAAATTTCAGTTGAATGGCTATTGGAAGCTTACAGATCACAAAGCATTGAGAATTAGAGTCATCGAAATCGGACGACTTTTTATGAATTTCTGAAGGGGTTAACCTAGAAAAAATCACAAAAATTGAAAAATGATAGTAAGCGGTGAATTATTAGATGTGAGTCCTATAATTTAGAAAAATTTCAATTGAATGGCTAGTGGAAGCTTACAGATCACAAATTATTGAGAATTGGTTTCATCGAAATCTGACGAATTTTTATGGATTTCTGGAGGAGTTAACCTAGGGAAAATAACAAAAATCAAAAAAATTATAAAAAGTGGTGAATTTTATGATGTGAGTCCTATAATTTAGAAAAACTTCAGTTGAATGGCTATTGGAAGCTTACAGATCACAAAGCATTGAGAATTGGTGTCATCGAAATCTGACGACTTTTTATGAATTTCTGAAGGGGTTATACTACGAAGAATCACAAAAATCGAAAAATTATAAAAAGTGGTGAATTTTTGGATGTGAGTCCTATAATTTGGAAAAAATATTATTGGAATGGCTATTGCAAGCTTACAGATCACATTGCATTGAGAATTAAATTTATCGAAATCTGACGAATTTTTATGGATTTCTGAAGGGAACACCTAGGAAAAATCACAAAAATCGAAAAATTATAATAAGTGGTGAATTTTTTGATTTGAGTCTTATAATTTAGAAAAATTTCATTGGAATGGATATTAGAAGCTTACAGATCATAAAGTTTTTAGAATTGGAATCATCGAAATCTGACGAATTTTTATGAATTTCTGAAGGGGTTATACTAGGGAAAAATCATAAAAATCGAAAAATTATAAAAAGTGGTGAATTTCTTGATGTCAGTCCTATAATTTTGAAAAGTTACATTGGAATGGCTATTGGAAGTTTACAGATCACAAAGCATTGAGAATTGGCTTCATAAAGATCTGACGAATTTTTTTGGATTTCTGAAGGGGTCAACATAGGGAAAATCACAAATATCGAAAAATTATAAAAAGTGAAGAATTTTTGGATGTGAGTTCTGTAATTTTAGAAAAAACTTATTTATAATGGTTACTGGAAGTTTACAGATCACAAATCATTCAAAATTAGCGTCATCATAATCTGACGAATTTTTATGGACTTTTGAAGGGGTTATTATACTAGGGAAAATCACAAAAATCGAAAAATTACAAAAAGTGGTGAATTTTTTGATGTGAGTCCTATAATTTAGAAAAATTTCAGTTGAATGGCTATTGGAAGCTTACAGATCACAAAGCATTGAGAATTAGAGTCATCGAAATCGGACGACTTTTTATGAATTTCTGAAGGGGTTAACCTAGAAAAAATCACAAAAATTGAAAAATGATAGTAAGCGGTGAATTATTAGATGTGAGTCCTATAATTTAGAAAAATTTCAATTGAATGGCTAGTGGAAGCTTACAGATCACAAATTATTGAGAATTGGTTTCATCGAAATCTGACGAATTTTTATGGATTTCTGGAGGAGTTAACCTAGGGAAAATAACAAAAATCAAAAAAATTATAAAAAGTGGTGAATTTTATGATGTGAGTCCTATAATTTAGAAAAACTTCAGTTGAATGGCTATTGGAAGCTTACAGATCACAAAGCATTGAGAATTGGTGTCATCGAAATCTGACGACTTTTTATGAATTTCTGAAGGGGTTATACTACGAAGAATCACAAAAATCGAAAAATTATAAAAAGTGGTGAATTTTTGGATGTGAGTCCTATAATTTGGAAAAACTATTATTGGAATGGCTATTGCAAGCTTACAGATCACATTGCATTGAGAATTGAATTTATCGAAATCTGACGAATTTTTATGGATTTCTGAAGGGAACACCTAGGAAAAATCACAAAAATCGAAAAATTATAATAAGTGGTGAATTTTTTGATTTGAGTCTTATAATTTAGAAAAATTTCATTGGAATGGATATTGGAAGCTTACAGATCATAAAGTTTTTAGAATTGGAATCATCGAAATCTGACGAATTTTTATGAATTTCTGAAGGGGTTATACTAGGGAAAAATCATAAAAATCGAAAAATTATAAAAAGTGGTGAATTTCTTGATGTCAGTCCTATAATTTTGGAAAGTTACATTGGAATGGCTATTGGAAGTTTACAGATCACAAAGCATTGAGAATTGGCTACATAAAGATCTGACGAATTTTTTTGGATTTCTGAAGGGGTCAACATAGGGAAAATCACAAATATCGAAAAATTATAAAAAGTGAAGAATTTTTGGATGTGAGTTCTGTAATTTTAGAAAAAACTTATTTATAATGGTTACTGGAAGTTTACAGATCACAAATCATTCAAAATTAGCGTCATCATAATCTGACGAATTTTTATGGACTTTTGAAGGGGTTATTATACTAGGAAAAAACACAAAAATCGAAAAATTACAAAAAGTGGTGAATTTTTTGATGTGAGTCCTATAATTTAGAAAAATTTCAGTTGAATGGCTATTGGAAGCTTACAGATCACAAAGCATTGAGAATTAGAGTCATCGAAATCGGACGACTTTTTATGAATTTCTGAAGGGGTTAACCTAGAAAAAATCACAAAAATTGAAAAATGATAGTAAGCGGTGAATTATTAGATGTGAGTCCTATAATTTAGAAAAATTTCAATTGAATGGCTAGTGGAAGCTTACAGATCACAAATTATTGAGAATTGGTTTCATCGAAATCTGACGAATTTTTATGGATTTCTGGAGGAGTTAACCTAGGGAAAATAACAAAAATCAAAAAAATTATAAAAAGTGGTGAATTTTATGATGTGAGTCCTATAATTTAGAAAAACTTCAGTTGAATGGCTATTGGAAGCTTACAGATCACAAAGCATTGAGAATTGGTGTCATCGAAATCTGACGACTTTTTATGAATTTCTGAAGGGGTTATACTACGAAGAATCACAAAAATCGAAAAATTATAAAAAGTGGTGAATTTTTGGATGTGAGTCCTATAATTTGGAAAAACTATTATTGGAATGGCTATTGCAAGCTTACAGATCACATTGCATTGAGAATTGAATTTATCGAAATCTGACGAATTTTTATGGATTTCTGAAGGGAACACCTAGGAAAAATCACAAAAATCGAAAAATTATAATAAGTGGTGAATTTTTTGATTTGAGTCTTATAATTTAGAAAAATTTCATTGGAATGGATATTGGAAGCTTACAGATCATAAAGTTTTTAGAATTGGAATCATCGAAATCTGACGAATTTTTATGAATTTCTGAAGGGGTTATACTAGGGAAAAATCATAAAAATCGAAAAATTATAAAAAGTGGTGAATTTCTTGATGTCAGTCCTATAATTTTGGAAAGTTACATTGGAATGGCTATTGGAAGTTTACAGATCACAAAGCATTGAGAATTGGCTTCATAAAGATCTGACGAATTTTTTTGGATTTCTGAAGGGGTCAACATAGGGAAAATCACAAATATCGAAAAATTATAAAAAGTGAAGAATTTTTGGATGTGAGTTCTGTAATTTTAGAAAAAACTTATTTATAATGGTTACTGGAAGTTTACAGATCACAAATCATTCAAAATTAGCGTCATCATAATCTGACGAATTTTTATGGACTTTTGAAGGGGTTATTATACTAGGGAAAATCACAAAAATCGAAAAATTACAAAAAGTGGTGAATTTTTTGATGTGAGTCCTATAATTTAGAAAAATTTCAGTTGAATGGCTATTGGAAGCTTACAGATCACAAAGCATTGAGAATTAGAGTCATCGAAATCGGACGACTTTTTATGAATTTCTGAAGGGGTTAACCTAGAAAAAATCACAAAAATTGAAAAATGATAGTAAGCGGTGAATTATTAGATGTGAGTCCTATAATTTAGAAAAATTTCAATTGAATGGCTAGTGGAAGCTTACAGATCACAAATTATTGAGAATTGGTTTCATCGAAATCTGACGAATTTTTATGGATTTCTGGAGGAGTTAACCTAGGGAAAATAACAAAAATCAAAAAAATTATAAAAAGTGGTGAATTTCTTGATGTCAGTCCTATAATTTTGAAAAGTTACATTGGAATGGCTATTGGAAGTTTACAGATCACAAAGCATTGAGAATTGGCTTCATAAAGATCTGACGAATTTTTTTGGATTTCTGAAGGGGTCAACGTAGGGAAAATCACAAATATCGAAAAATTATAAAAAGTGAAGAATTTTTGGATGTGAGTTCTGTAATTTTAGAAAAAACTTATTTATAATGGTTACTGGAAGTTTACAGATCACAAATCATTCAAAATTAGCGTCATCATAATCTGACGAATTTTTATGGACTTTTGAAGGGGTTATTATACTAGGGAAAATCACAAAAATCGAAAAATTACAAAAAGTGGTGAATTTTTTGATGTGAGTCCTATAATTTAGAAAAATTTCAGTTGAATGGCTATTGGAAGCTTACAGATCACAAAGCATTGAGAATTAGAGTCATCGAAATCGGACGACTTTTTATGAATTTCTGAAGGGGTTAACCTAGAAAAAATCACAAAAATTGAAAAATTATAGTAAGCGGTGAATTATTAGATGTGAGTCCTATAATTTAGAAAAATTTCAATTGAATGGCTAGTGGAAGCTTACAGATCACAAATTATTGAGAATTGGTTTCATCGAAATCTGACGAATTTTTATGGATTTCTGGAGGAGTTAACCTAGGCAAAATAACAAAAATCAAAAAAATTATAAAAAGTGGTGAATTTTATGATGTGAGTCCTATAATTTAG
The DNA here is from genome assembly GCA_947683425.1 of Excoecaria cochinchinensis. Taxonomy (NCBI): domain Eukaryota; kingdom Viridiplantae; phylum Streptophyta; class Magnoliopsida; order Malpighiales; family Euphorbiaceae; genus Excoecaria; species Excoecaria cochinchinensis. Next base: position 3,214,161 of record CANTUQ010000167.1, on the reverse strand, counting down.
AAAAACTTCAGTTGAATGGCTATTGGAAGCTTACAGATCACAAAGCATTGAGAATTGGTGTCATCGAAATCTGACGACTTTTTATGAATTTCTGAAGGGGTTATACTACGAAGAATCACAAAAATCGAAAAATTATAAAAAGTGGTGAATTTTTGGATGTGAGTCCTATAATTTGGAAAAACTATTATTGGAATGGCTATTGCAAGCTTACAGATCACATTGCATTGAGAATTGAATTTATCGAAATCTGACGAATTTTTATGGATTTCTGAAGGGAACACCTAGGAAAAATCACAAAAATCGAAAAATTATAATAAGTGGTGAATTTTTTGATTTGAGTCTTATAATTTAGAAAAATTTCATTGGAATGGATATTGGAAGCTTACAGATCATAAAGTTTTTAGAATTGGAATCATCGAAATCTGACGAATTTTTATGAATTTCTGAAGGGGTTATACTAGGGAAAAATCATAAAAATCGAAAAATTATAAAAAGTGGTGAATTTCTTGATGTCAGTCCTATAATTTTGAAAAGTTACATTGGAATGGCTATTGGAAGTTTACAGATCACAAAGCATTGAGAATTGGCTTCATAAAGATCTGACGAATTTTTTTGGATTTCTGAAGGGGTCAACATAGGGAAAATCACAAATATCGAAAAATTATAAAAAGTGAAGAATTTTTGGATGTGAGTTCTGTAATTTTAGAAAAAACTTATTTATAATGGTTACTGGAAGTTTACAGATCACAAATCATTCAAAATTAGCGTCATCATAATCTGACGAATTTTTATGGACTTTTGAAGGGGTTATTATACTAGGGAAAATCACAAAAATCGAAAAATTACAAAAAGTGGTGAATTTTTTGATGTGAGTCCTATAATTTAGAAAAATTTCAGTTGAATGGCTATTGGAAGCTTACAGATCACAAAGCATTGAGAATTAGAGTCATTGAAATCTGACGACTTTTTATGAATTTCTGAAGGGGTTAACCTAGAAAAAATCACAAAAATTGAAAAATTATAGTAAGCGGTGAATTATTAGATGTGAGTCCTATAATTTAGAAAAATTTTAATTGAATGGCTAGTGGAAGCTTACAGATCACAAATTATTGAGAATTGGTTTCATCGAAATCTGACGAATTTTTATGCATTTCTGGAGGAGTTAACCTAGGGAAAATAACAAAAATCAAAAAATTATAAAAAGTGGTGAATTTTATGATGTGAGTCCTATAATTTAGAAAAACTTCAGTTGAATGGCTATTGGAAGCTTACAGATCACAAAGCATTGAGAATTGGTGTCATCGAAATCTGATGACTTTTTATGGATATCTGAAGGGGTTATACTATGAAGAATCACAAAAATCGAAAAATTATAAAAAGTGGTGAATTTTTGGATGTGAGTCCTATAATTTAGAAAAATATTATTGGAATGGCTATTGCAAGCTTACAGATCACATTACATTGAGAATTGACATTATCGAAATCTGACGAATTCGTATAGATTTCTGAAGGGATTATACCAGGCAAAATCACAAAAATCGAAAAATTATAAAAAGTACTGAATTTTTTGATGTGAGTTCTATAATTTAAAAAAAATCATTGGAATGGCTATTGCAAACTTACTGATCACATATCATTGAGAATTTGCTTAATCAAAATCTGACGAATTTTTATATATTTCTGAAGGAGTTATCCTCTGGAAAATCCCAAAAATCAAAAAATTATAAAAAGTGGTGAATTTTTTTTATGTGAGTCCTATAATTTAGAAAAATTTCATTAGAATGACTATTGGAAGCTTATAGATCACAAAGAATTCAAATCTGGTGTCATCGAATTCTGACGAATTTTTATTGATTTCTGAAAGTGTTATACTAGGAAAAATGACAAAAATCTAAAAATTAGAAAAAGTGGTTAATTTTTTGATTTAAGTCCTATAATTTAGAAAAACTACATTGGAATGGCTATTGAAATCTTATAGATCACAAAGCATTGAGAATTGGCGCCATCGAAATCTGACGAAATTTTATGGATTTCTTAAGGGGGTTATACTAGGGAAAATAACAAAAATTAAAAAATTATAAAAAGTTGTGAATTTTTGGATGTGAGTCCTATAATTTAGAAAAATATCGTTGGAATGGCTATTGCAAGCTTACATATCACATTGCATTGAGAATTGGTTTCATCGAAATCGGTCGAATTTTTATGAATTTCTTAAGGGAACACCTAGGAAAAATCACAAAAATCGAAAAATTATAATAAGTTGTGAAGTTTTTGATTTAGAAAAATTTCATTGGAATGGCTATTAGAAGCTTACAGATCATAAAGTTTTGAGAATTGGAATCATCGAAATTTGACGAATTTTTATAGATTTCTGAAAGGGTTATCCCGCGGAAAATCACAAAAAATGAAAAATTATAAAAAATGGTGAATTTTTTGATGTGAGTCCTATAATTTAGAAAAAACTTCATTAGAATGGCTATTGGAAGCTTACATATCACAAATCATTGAGAACTACTTTATAGAGATCTGACGAATTTTTATGGATTTCTGAAGGGTTTATCCTAAGAAAAATCAAAAAAATCAAAAAATTATAAAAAAAGGAGAATTTTTAGATGTGAGCCCTATAATTTAGAAAAACTTTAGTGGAATGGCTATTGGAAGCTTACAGATCACAAAGTATTGAGAATTGGATTTATCGAAATCTGACGAATTTTTATGAATTTCTGAAAGGGTTATACTAGGAAAAATCACAAAAATTGAAAAATTTTAAAAAGTGATGAATTTTTTGATGTGAGTCCTATAATTTAGAAAATTTCAGTGGAATGGCTATTCGAAGTTCACAGATCACAAATCAATGAGAATTGACTTAATCGAAATCTGATGAATTTTTATGAATTTCTTAAGGGGTTATCATAGGAAAAATTACAAAAATCGAAAAATTATAAAAAGTGGTAAATTTTTGGATGTGTGCCCTATAATTTAGAAAAACATCAGTGGAATGGTTATTGGAAGCTTACAGATCACAAAGAATTGAGAATTTGCTTCATCGAAATCTGACGAATTTTATGGATTTCTGAAGGGGTTTTCCTAGGGAAAATCACAAAAATCGAAAAAGTGGTGAATTTTTTTTATGTGAGTCCAATAATTTAGAAAAACTTATTTAGAATGGCTATTGGAAGCTTACAGATCACAAAACATTCAGTATTGGTATCATCGAAATCTAACGAATTTTTATAGATTTTTGAAGGGGTTATTATACTAGGTAAAATCACAAAAATCGAAAAGTTATAAAATGTAGTGAATTTTTGGATGTGAGTCCTATAATTTTAGAAATAATTCATTGGAATGGCTATTGGAACCTTACAGATCTCAACTCATTGAGAATTGGCTTCATAGAGATCTGGCGAATTTTTATGGATTTCTGAAGGGGTCAACATACTGTAAATCACAAAAATAGAAAAATTATAAAAAGTAGTGAATTTTTGAATGTGAGTCCTATAATTTATAAAAACTTTATTGGAATGGCCATTTGAAGCTTAAAGATCATAAAGCATATAGAATTGGTATCATCGAAATCTAACAAATTTTTATTAATTTCTGAAGGGGTTATACTAGGAAAAATTACAAAAATTGAAAAATGATAAAAAGTAGTGAATTTTTTGATGTGAGTCCTATAATTTAGAAAAATTTCAATTGAATAGCTAGTGGAAGTTTACGGATCACAAAGCATTTAGAATTGTCTTCATCGAAATCTGACGAATTTTTATGAATTTCTGAAGGGGTTATACTAGGTAAAATCACAAAAAATGAAAAATTATAAAAAGTTGTTAATTTTTGGATGTGAGTCCTATAATTTAGAAAAATATCATTGGAATGGCTATTGCAACCTTACAAAATACAATGCATTGAGAATTGGCTTCATCAAATTCTAACATTTTTTTATGGATTTCTGAAGGGGTTATACTAAGCAAAATCACAAAAATCGAAAAATTATAAAAAGTACTGAAATTTTAGATGTGAGTTCTATAATTTAGAAAAATATAATTGGAATGGCTATTGCAAACTTACTGATCACATATCATTGAGAATTTGCTTAATTGAAATCTGATGAATTTTTATGAATTTCTGAAAGGGTTATACTAGGAAAAATCACAAAAATCAAAAAATTTTAAAAAATGATGAATTTTTTGATGCGAGTCCTATAATTTAGAAACAATTCAGTGGAATGGCTATTCGATGCTTATAGATCACAAATCATTGAGAATTAACTTAATCGAAATCTGACGAATTTTTATGAATTTTTTAAAGGGTTATCCTAAAAAAAATCACAAAAATCGAAAATTATAAAAAGTGGTGAATTTTTGGATGTGTGCTCTATAATTTAGAAAAACATCAGTGGAAAGGTTATTGGAAGCTTACAGATCACAAAGCATTGAGAATTGGCTTCATCGAAATCAGACGAATTTTTATGGATTTCTGAAGGGGTTTTCCTAGGAAAAATCACAAAAATTGAAAAATTATAAAAAGTGGTGAATTTTTTGATGTGAGTCCAATAATTTAGAAAAGCGTCTTTAGAATGGCTATTGGAAGCTTACAGATGACAAAGCATTCAGTATTGGCGTCATCGAAATCTAACGAATTTTTATGGATTTCTGAAGGGGTTATTATACTAGGTAAAATCACAAAAATCGAAAAATTATAAAAAGTGGAGAATTTTTTGATGTGAGTCCTATAATTTTAGAAAAAATTCATTAGAATGGCTATTGGAACCTTACAGACCACAAATCATTGAGAATTGGCTTCATAGAGATCTAGCGAATTTTTATGGATTTCTGAAGGGGCTATCCTAGTAAAAATCACAAAAATCAAAAAAATATAAAAAGTGGTGAATTTTTTGATGTGAGTCTTATAATTTAGGAAAACTTCATTGTAATGGCTATTGGAAACTTCCAGATCACAAATTATTGAGAATTGGCGTATTGAAATCTGACAAATTTTTATGGATTTCTAAAGGTGTTAACTTAGGGGAAATCACAAAAATCGAAAAATAATAAAAAGTGGCGAATATTTGGACGTAAGTTCTAAAATTTTGAAAAATATTATCGGAATGGCTATTGCAAACTTACCCATCACAATGAATTGAGAATTGGTTTAATCGAAATCTGACGAATTTTTATGGATTTCTGAATTAGTTATACTATGTAAAATAAAAAAAATCGAAAAATTATAAAAAGTTGTAAATTTTTTGATACGAGTCCTAAAATTTAGAAAAACATTAATGGAATGGATATTGGAAGCTTACATATCACAAATCATTGAGAATTGGCTTAATCGAAATCTGACGAATTTTTATGGATATCTGTAGGGGTTATCCGAGGAAAAATCACAAAAATCGAAAAATTATAAAAAGTGGTGAATTTTTGGATGTGAGTCCTATAATTTAGAAAAACTTCAGTGGAATGGCTATTGCAAGCTTACCAATCACAATGCATTGAGAATTGGCTTTATCAAAATCTGACGACTTTTTATGGATTTTTAAAGGGGTTATACTAGGGAAAATCACAAAAAATCGAAAAATTATAAAAAGTTGTGAATTCTTATATACGAGTCCTATAATTTAGAAAATCTTTATTGGAATAGATATTGGAAGCTTACAGATCACAAATCATTGAGAATTGGCTTCATCGAAATCTGACGACTTTTTATGAATTTCTGAAGGAGTTATATTAGGGAAAATCACAAAATGTGAAAAATTATAAAAAGTGGTGAATTTTTTATATGAGACCTAAAATTTAGAAAAACATCATTGGAATAGCTATTTCAAGCTTACCCATCACAATGATATGAGAATTGGCTACATCGAAATCTGACGAATTACTCGAAAAATCACAAAAATCGAAAAATTATAAAAAATTGTGAATTTTTTGATGTGAGTCCTATAATTTAGAAAACCTTCAGTGGAATGGCTATTGAAAGCTTACAGATCACAAATCATTGAGAGTTTTCTTCATCGTAATCTGCCGAATTTTTATGGATTTCTGAACTCCTAGCAAAAATCACAAAAATCGAAAAATTATAAAAGTGGTGAATTTTTGGGTGTGAGTCCTATAATGTGGAAAAGCTTCATTGGAATGGCTATTGGAAGCTTACAGATCACAACACATTGAGAGTTGGCTTCATCGAAATCTTACGAATTTTTATGGATTTTTGAAGGGGTTATCCTAAAGAAAATCACAAAAATAGAAAAATTACAAAAAGTGTTGAATTTTTAGGCGTGAGTCCTATAATTTAGACAAATTTCATTGGAATGGCTATTTGAATTTTACATATCATAAAGCATTGAGGATTGGTTTCATCGAAATCTGACGAATTTTTATCAATTTCTTAACACCTAGGGAAAATCACAAAAATAAAAAAATTATAAACAGTGGTGACTTTTTGGATGTGAGTCCTATAATTTAGAAAAACTTAATTGGAATAACTATTGGAAGCTTATAGATCACAAATCATTGAGAATTGGCTTCATCGAAAACTGACGAATTTTTATCAATTTCTGAAGGGGTTAATCCTAGGAGAAATCACAAAAAACGAAAAATTAGACAAAGAGGTGAATTTTTTGGAAAAATTTCATTGGAATGGCTATTAAAAGCTTACAGATCATATAGCATTGAGAATTGGCTTAATCGAAATCTGAAATTTTTTTATAGATTTCTGAAGGGGTTATACTAGTAAAAATCACAAGAATCGAAAAATTATAAAAAGTTTTGAATTTTTTGATTTGAGTCCTGTAATTTAGAAAAACTATATTGGAATTGCTATTAGAAGCTTACAGATAACAAATTATTGAGAATTAGCTTCATCAAAATTTGTCGAATTTTTATGGATTTCTAAAGAGGTAATCTTAGGTAAAATTTCAAAAATCGAAAAATTTTAAAAAGTTGTAAATTTTTTGATGTGAGTTCTAAAATTTAGAAAAATATTATTAGAATGACTATTGCAAGCTTACCCATCACAATGCATTGAGAATTGGCTTCATCGAAATATGACGATTTTTTTTGGATTTCTGAAGGGGTTATCCTAGGGAAAATAACAAAAATCGAAAAATTGTAAAAAGTGGTGAATTTTTGGATGTGAGTAATATAATTTTAAAAAAAATCATTTGAATGGATATTAGAAGTTTACAGATCACAAACCATTAAGAATTGACTTAATTGAAATCTGACAAATTTTTATGGATTTCTGAAGGGTTATGTGGGGAAAAGCACAAAAATCGAAAAATTATAAAAAGTTTTGAATTTTTGGATGAGTCCTATAATTTAGAAAAACTTCATTGGAATGGCTATTGGAAGTTTACAGATTAAAAAGAACTGAGAATTGGCCTTATCGAAATCTGATGAATTTTTACAGATTTCTGAAGGGGTTATACTAGGAAAAATAACAAAAAATGAAAAATTATAAAAAAGAGGTGAATTTATTGATGCGAGTCCGATAGTTTAGAAAAATTTCATTAGAATGGCTATTGCAAGCATACTAATCACAATGCATTGAGAATTTGCTTCATCGAAATCTGATGAATTTTTATGGATATCTGAAGGGGGTTATACTAGGGAAATCACAACTTATTGAGAATTGGCTTCATCGAAAACTGACGAATTTTTATGGATTTCTGAAGGGGTTATCCTAGGAAAATCACAAAAAATCGAAAAATTATAAAAAGTGGTTAATTTTTGGATGTGAGTCACATAATTTAGAAAAACTTCATTGGAATGGCTATTGGAAGCCTACCAGTCACAATGGATTGAGAATTGGCTTCATCGAAATTTGACGAATTTTTATGTATTTCTGAAAGCGTTATACTAGGTAAAATCACTAAAATTGAAAAATTATAAAAAGTGGTGAAGTTCAAGATTTGAGTCCTATAATTTACAAAAGTATCATTGGAATGACTATTGAAAGCTTACCAGTCGCAATGCATTGAGAATTGGCTTTATCGATATCTGACGAATGTTTATGGATTTCTGAAGGGGTTATACTAGGGAAAATCACTAAAATCTTAAAATTATAAAAAGTGGTGAAATTCAAGTTTTGGGTCCTATAATTTTGAAAATCATAATTGGAACTACTATTTGAAGCTTACCAGTCACAATGCATTTAGAATTGGCTTCATCGAAATCTGACGAATTTTTATTGATTTCTGAAGGGGCTATATTAGGGAAAATCACTAAAATCTAAAAATTATAAAAAGCAGTGAATTTTTTTATGTTAATCCTATAATTTAGAAAAATATCATTAGAATGGCTATTGCATGCTTACCAATCACAATGCATTGAGAATTGGCTTCATCGAAATATGACAAATTTTTATGTATTTCTGAAAGCATTATACTAGGAAAAATCACTAAAATCAAAAAATTATAAAAAGTGATGAAGTTCAAGATTTGAGTCCTATAATTTACAAAAGTAACATTGGAATGACTATTGGAAGCTTACAAGTCACAATACGTTGAGAATTGGCTTCATCGAAATCTAACGAATTTTTATGAATTTCTGAAGGGGTTATACTAGGGAAAATCACTAAAATCTAAAAATTATAAAAAGTGGTGAAATTCAAGTTTTGGATCCTATAATTTAGAAAATCATAATTGGAACTGCTATTGTAAGCTTACAAGTCACAATACGTTGAGAATTGGCTTCATCGAAATCTGATAAATTTTATGGATTTCTGAAGGGATTATACTAGGGAAAATCAATAAAATCAAAAAATTATAAAAAATGGTGAAATTCAAGTTTTGGGTCCTATAATTTAGAAAATCATCATTGGAACTGCTAATTGAAAGCTTACCAGCCACAATGCATTTAGAATTGGTTTCATTGAAATCTGACGAATTTTTATTGATTTCTGAAGGGGCTATACTAGGGAAAATCACTAAAATCTAAAAATTATAAAAAGTGGTGAATTTTTTTATGTTAATCCTATAATTTAGAAAATTTTCATTAGAATGGCTATTGCAAGCTTACCAATCACAATGCATTGAGAATTGATTTCATCGAAATCTGACGAATTTTTATGGATTTCTGAAGGCGTTATACTAGGAAAAATCACTAAAATTGAAAATTTATAAAAAGTAGTGAAGTTCAAGATTTGAGTCCTATAATTTACAAAAGTATCATTGGAATGACTATTGGAAACTTACCAGTCACAATGCATGGAGAATTGGTTTCATCGAAATCTAACGAATTTTTATAGATTTCTGAAGAGGTTATACTTGGAAAAATCACTAAAATCAAAAAATTATAAAAAGTGGTGAAATTCAATATTTGGGTCCTATAATTTAGAAAATTATCATTGAAACTGCTAATTGAAAGGTTACTAGTCACAATGCATTGAGAATTGGTTTCATCGAAATCTGACAAATTTTTATTGATTTCTGAAGGGGCTATCCTAGGGAAAATCACTAAAATCTAAAAATTATAAAAAGTGGTGAAATTTTTTATGTGAATCCTATAATTTAGAAAAACATCATTAGAATGGCTATTACCAGCTTACCAATCACAATGCATTGAGAATTGGTTTCATCGAAATCTGACGAATTTTTATGGATTTCTGAGAGCGTTATACTAGAGAAAATCACTAAAATCGAAAAATTTTAAAAAGTAGTGAAGTTCAAGATTTGAGTCCTACAATTTACAAAAGTTTCATTGGAATGACTATTGGAAGCTTACCAGTCACAATGCGTTGAGAATTGGCTTCATTGCAATCTAACGAATTTTTATGGATTTCTAACAGGGTTATACAAGGGAAAATCACTAAAATCTAAAAATTATAAAAATTGGTGAAATTTAAGTTTTGGGTCCTATAATTTAGAAAATCATAATTGGAACTGCTATTGGAAGCTTACAAGTCCCAATATCTTGAGAATTGGCTTTATCGAAATCTGACGAATTTTTATGGATTTCTAAAGGGGTTATACTAGGGAAAATCACTAAAATTAAAAGATTATCTGTAGACACCGGGTTCCGAGCTCAGTATAAAAATATCAATGATAATTTTGGATCCTTGATAATTCCCTCCGAAAAAAATAATATATGTGATAATATATAAATATGTGTGTGTAAAATTTAATTAGTTAATGTTGTTTGTTAATTAATTAGTTAATTGGTTAGTTAATTAGTTAATATTATTGAAATTAAAGTGCATGTAAAATTAAAAGTTTAAAGTGCATAATTAATTAGATAAAATATATATATGTGATAATTTAAATGGATTAAATGGTGTAATGTTTAATTAATATATGCATGTTTAATTAAATTAGTATGTGTGTGTATTAGTTTTAATTAAGTTAGATTAATTAAGATATGAAAATGGGAGGAATTATTTGAAGGCATGAAAATTGAGGAAATGACCATTGTGCCCTTAACCCTAATTTGAGGGTGTATAAAAAGAAAAGAATGAGGAAAAACAAGGGGGGGCTCGGCAGATCAAGAAAGGGAGAGCAAAAGAAAGAAAAGAAAACCAAAAAAAAGAAAGAAAAAAGGACTGAGAGCAAGAAAGAACCGAGAGCAAGAAAGAACCCAGGAAAACCAAAGAAAAGGAAAAGAAAAGAAAAGAAAGAGAGAGCAAAAGAGAGAGGGCCAAATAAAGAAAGAAAAGCAAGAAAATAAGGGAACAGAGGCAGCAAACCACGGGAACCAAAACCAGGCGCCGGAAAAAGGAAGGGAAAAAGAAGAAGAGGAGGCGGAGCCTCCGCCGACTAGCCGCAGCACCGGCCAGCCACACGCGCGCCGCCAGAAGAATCGCCGGACCTGGACGCACCTGCCGGTGGCCACCGGGGATCACCACTCGCCGGCAGCTGTGAGATCGGAGAGGGACCCCCGAAACGCTTCACCACGATTTCCGGCCAACTGGTGACTCTTCCCGGCGCGTGACCGCCGGCGGATGGTTGCTGATGTCCCGATCTTCCTTCCGGCATAGGTGGTGTCGACTACCTCTCCTCCGGCGAAGCTCCGGCGAGGTAAATCCCCTCTCCCTATTTTATTTATTTCATTTCTATTTATAATTTTAATTATTATTATTATTATTATTATTATTATTATATATTTATTAATTTAATTTCTGTTTGTTAATATTAATATTAGTATTTTTATTTATTATTCTGTTTTAATATTATTTATTTATTTATTTATTATTATTATATTTATTTAATTAAATTCTGATTTATTATTATTATTTATTATTGTTATCATTTATTTAATATTATTATTATAATTATTATTATTATTATTATTGATATTATTATTATTATTGTCTAATTTGTGTTAATTTTATGTTGATGTTATTATTTAATTGATTTGTGATTATTTAATTTTATGTTTTAATATTATTATTATTATTATTATTATTATTATTATTATTATTATCATTATTGATTATTGTTATTATTATTGTTATTTATTTATGCAATTATTTATGTATTCATTTATTTATTTATTTAGAAATATGTAATTACTATTTTATTGCATTTTATGTATTTGTGGTCTGTAATAATAAAATAATTTTCGACCGCTATTAAAAAGAACCACCACACAAATGTTTTCTACTAAAATGAAATGTTTACTAAATAAAATTGGACCAATGTCCTATTTTTACCCAATAAAATAATCACACAAAAATTGTTTTCCATAATGAATGCATGCGAGGACCAATGTCCTCATTGTTAATGAATAACCCGTTTTATGCATGTATCGCACATTTACAAACGAGGGTTGTATTTTGCCCTTAGTATTATTGTAAATTTATTTCATGCTTTAATGCTATTTTATTTTATGCTCTTAAATGGATGAATGCGCTTCAATTTAAATTGCATCGTGTGGAGAGAAAGCGAACCAATGTTAATTAAAATTTAATCATAAAATAATCGAGGTAGAAATAGATGAGAAATCCCGAACTCAGCTCTGGTCTTTGGGCTTAAAGAGGCTAGAGGTCTACCCTTCAAGACACCTTTTTGTGCCACGAGACTTTAGCGCTAATCCTAGGCTCCTTAGGGCGAGAGGTTTACCTTCCAAGACCCCTCTGGCTGGCCCAAAATGGATACAACGCGCAATCTTAGGCTCTCTGAGGCGAGAGAAACTTTTCCAATGTTCTATTGGGTGGCGACTCCATGAAATCTCCCTGTTGCCCAATATAGACGCACTTGCGATTTATTGCAAGCTGTCAACGGACCCACAATTGCCCGATCGCCCTCGAGCGGGCGGTCAGAAGGGGCGGCCGCGGGGATCCGGTGCGCGTCATATTATCAAAAGTGGTGAATTCAAGTTTTGGGTCCTATAATTTAGAAAATCATCATTGGAACTGCTAATTGAAAACTTACCAGTCACAATGGATTGAGAATTGGCTTCATTGAAATCTGACGAATTTTTATTGATTTCTGAAGGGGCTATACTAGGGAAAATCACTAAAATCTAAAAATTATAAAAAGTGGTGAATTTTTTTTTTTGTGAATCCTATAATTTAGAAAAAAATCATTAGAATGGCTATTTCAAGCTAACCAATCACAATGCATTGGGAATTGGGTTCATCAAAATCTGACGAATTTTTATGGATGTCTGAACGTGTTATACTCAGAAAAATCACTAAAATCGAAAAATTATAGAAAGTGGTGAAATTCTAGATTTGAGTTCTATAATTTAGAAAAATTTTATTGGAATGGCTATTCGAAGCTAACCAGTCGAAAGGCATTGAGAATTGGCTTCATTAAAATTTGACGAATTTTTATGGATTTTGGAAGGGGTTATACTAGGAAAAATCAGTAAAATCGAAAAATTATAAAAAAAGTGGTTATATTATGGATGTGTGTCCTATAATTTAGAAAATTTTTTATCGTAATGGGTATTAGAAGCGTACCAGTCAGAATACATTGAGCATTTACTTCTTTGAAATTTGAAGAACGTTTATAGATTTCTGAAAGGGTTATACTAGAGAAAATTACTAAAATCGAAAAACTATAAAAAGTGGTGAAATTATGGATGTGAGTCCTATAATTTAGAAATATTTTATTGGAATGGTTATCATAAGCCTACCAGTCACAATGTATTTAGAATTGGTTTCATCGAAATCTGACGAATTTTTATGAATTTCTGATGGGGCTATACTAGGGAAAATCATTAAAATCGAAAAATTATAAAAAGTTGATTATTTATGGATCTCAGTCCTATAATTTAGGAAAATTTCATTGCTATGGCTATTGGAAGCCTACGAGTCACAATGCATTGAGAATTGGATTCGTCGAAATCTGACAAATTTTTATGGATTTTTGAATGGGTTATACTAAGAAAAATCACTAAAATTGAAAAATTATAAAAAGTAGTGAAATTATGAATGTGAATCCTATAATTTAGAAAAACTTCAATGGAATGGCTATTGGAAACCTACTAGTAACAATGCATTGAGAATTGGCTTCATCAAAATTAGACGAATTTTTATGGATTTCTGACGGGATTATACTAGGAAAAATCACTAAAATCGAAAAATTATAAAAAGTTCTGAAATTATGGATCTGAGTCCTATAATTTAAAAAAACTTCATTGGCATAGCTATTGAAATCCTACCAGTTACAATGCATTGAGAATTTGCTCCATCGAAATCTGATGAATTTTTATGGATTTTCGAAGGAGTTTAATGAGGGAAAATCACTAAAATTGAAAAATTATAAAAAGTGGTTAAATTATAAACGTGAGTCCTATAATTTAAAAAAACTTAATTGGAATGGCTATTGGACGCCTACCAGTCACAATGCATTGAGAATTGGCTTCCTCGAAATCTGACAAAATTTTATGGATTTCTGGAGGGGCTATACTAGGAAAAATCACTAAAATTGAAAAATTATAAAAAGTGGTGAAATTCTGGATGTGAGTCCTATAATTTAGAAAAATTTTATTGGAATGGCTATTGGAAGCCTACTAATCACAATTCATTGAGAATAGGTTTCATCAGAATCTGATGAATTTTTATGGATTTTTGACGGGGCTATACTAAGGAAAATTACTAAAATCGAAAAATTATAAAAAGTTGTGAAATTGTTGATCTGAGTCCCTATAATTTAGAAAAACTTCATTAGTATGACTACTGGAAGCCTACCAGTCACAATGGATTGAGAACTTGCTTCATCGAAATCTGATGAAATTTTATGAATTTCTAAAAGCGTTATATTAAAAAAAATCACTAAAATCGAAAAATTATAAAAAGTGGTGAAATTCAAGATTTGAGTCTTATAATTTAGAAAAGTATCATTGGATTGACTATTCGAAGCTTACCAGACACAATGCATTGAGAATTAGCTTCATCGAAATCTGATGAATTTTTATGGATTTTTGAATGGGTTATACTAGGAAAAATCACTAAAATCAAAAAATTATAAAAAGTGGTGAAATTCAAGATTTGAGTCCTATAATTTAGAAAAATATCATTAGAATGGCTATTGGAAGTTTACCAGTCACAATGCATTGAGAAGTAGTTTCATCGAAATCTGATTAATTTTTATGGATTTCTAAAGGGGGTATAATAGGGAAAATCACTAAAAACTAAAAAAAATAAAAAAAATTGTGAAATTATGAATGTGAGTCATATAATTTAGAAAAATTTTATTGTAATTGATATTATAATCCTACCAGTTGCAATGCATTGAGAATTGATTTCATCAGAATCTGAAAATTTTATGGATTTCTGAAGGGGTTATACTAAGGAAAATTACTAAAATCGAAAAATTATAAAAAGTGGTGAATTTTTTGATATGAGTCATATAATTTTGAAAAATCTTATTGGAATGGCTACTGGAAGCTTAAAGTTCACAACGCATTAAGAATTTGCGTCATCAAAATCTGACGAAATTTTATGGATTTATGAGGGGCTTATACTAGGGAAAATTAGTAAAATTGAAAAATTATAAAAAGTGGTTAAATTATGGATGTGAGTCTTATAATTTAGAAAAATTTTATCATAATGGGTATTGGAAGCATACCAGTCAGAATGCATTGAGAATTTGCTTCATCAAAATCTAAAAAACGTTATAGATTTCTAAAGGTGTTATACTAGAGAAAATCACTAAAATTGAAAAACTATAAAAAGTGGTGAAATTATAGATATAAGTCCTATAATTTTGAAAAATTTAATTAGAATGGTTATTATAAACCTACCAGTCACAATGCATTGAAAATTGGTTTAAACGAAAGCCGACGAATTTTTATGAATTTCTGACGGGGCTATACTAGGAAAAATCTCTAAAATCGAAAAATTATAAAAAGTTGTGAAATTAGGGATCTGAGTCCTATAATTTAGAAAAACATCATTGGTATGGCTATTAGAAGCCTACCAGTCAAAATGTATTAAGAATTGGTTTCGTCAAAATCTTACAAAATTTTTATGGATTTCTGAATGGGCTATACTAGAAAAAATCACTAAAATAAAAAAATTATATAAAGTAGTGAAATTATGGATGTGAGTCCTACAATTTGGAAAAACATCATTGGAATGGCTATTGGAAGTCTACCAGTCACAATGCATTGAGAATTGGGTTCATCGAAATCTAACAAATTTTTATGGATTTCTGACGGGTCTATACTAGGAAAAATTACTAAAATCAAAAAATTATAAAAAGTTGTGAAATTATGGATCTGATTCCTATAATTTAGAAAAACTTCATTTGTATTACTATTGGAAGCCTGCCAGTCACAATGCATTGAGAATTTGCTTCATCGAAATCTGACAAATTTCTATGGATTTATAAAGGGGTTTTACTAGGAAAAATCACTAAAATCGAAAAATTATAAAAAGTAGTTAAATTATAAATGTGAGACCTATAATTTAGAAAAACTTTATTTAAATGGCTATTGGAAGCCTACTAGTCATAATGCATTGAGAATTGGTTTCATCAAAATCTGACAAATTTTTATAAATTTCTGAAGGGGCTAAACTAGGGAAAATCACTAAAATCGAAAAATTATAAAAAGTATTGAAATCATAGATGTGAGTCCTATAATTTAGAAAAACTTCATTGGAGTGGCTATTGGAAGCCTACCAGTCACAATGCATTGAAAATTGGTTTCATCAAAATCCGACGAATTTTTATGGACTTCTGACGCGGACTCGGGAAAATCACTAAATTCAAAAAATTATAAAAAGTTATAAAATTTATTATCTGAGTCCTATAATTTAGGAAATTTTCATAGGTATGGCTATTAGAAGCCTACCAGTCACAATGCGTTGAGAATTTGCTTCATCGAAATCTGACGAATTTTTATGGATTTCTGAAGGGGATTTACTAGGATAAATCACTAAAATCAAAAAATTACAAAAAGTGGTGAAATTATGGATGTGAGTCCTATAATTTAGAAAAACTTCATTGGAATTGCTATTATAAGCCTACCAGTCAAAATATATTGAGAATTGGTTTCATCAAAATTGAGAAATTTTTATGGATTTCTGAAGGGTTTATATTAGGGAAAATTACTAAAATCAAAAAATTATAAAAACTGGTAAAATTTTAGATTTGAATTCTATAATTAAGAAAAATTAAATTGGAATGGCTATTCAAAGCTTATTAGTCAGAATGCATTGAAAATTAGATTCATCAAAATCTGACGAATTTTTATAGGTTCCTGAAGGGGTTATACAATGGAAAATAACTAAAATCGATAAATGATAAAAAGTGGTGAATTTACGGATGTGAGTCTTATGAATGGCTATTATAAGTCTACCAGTCACTAAAATCGAAAAATTATAAAAAGTGGTGAAAATATAGATGTGAGTCCTATAATTTAGAAATATTTCATTAGAATGGCTATTGGAAGCCTACCAATCACAATGTAATGAGAATTGGTTTCATCGGAATCTGATGAATTTTTATGGATTTCTGAAGGGGCTTTACCAGGGAAAATAACAAAAATCGAAAAATTATAAAAAGCGGTGAAATTATAGATGTATATCCTATAATTTAGAAAAACTTCATTGGAATGACTATTAGAAACCTACCGGTCACAATGCATTGAGAATTGACTTCATCGAAATCTGACCAATTTTTATGGATTTCTGAAGGTGCTTTACTAGGAAAAATCACTAAAATCGAAAATTATAAAAAGTGGTTAAATTATGGATGAGTGTCCTATAATTTAGAAAAACTTCATTGGAATGGCTATTGGAAGTATACAAGTCACAATGCATTGAGAATTGACTTCATCTAAATCTGACGAATGTTTACGGATTTCTGAATGGGTTATACTAAGAAAAATTAAAAAAATTGAAAAATTATAAAAAGTGGTGAAATTATGGATATGAGTTCTATAATTTTAAAAAATTTCAATGGAATTACTATTGGAAGGCTACCAATAACAATGCATTGAGAATTGGTATCATCGAAATCTGACGAATTTTTATGGATTTCTGAAGGGGTTATACTAGGGAAAATAACTAAAATTGAAAAATTATAAAAAGTGGTGAAATTATGGATGTGAGTCTTATAATTTAAAAAAATATAATTGGAATGGCTATTGGAAGCCTACCAATCACAAAGAATTGAGAATTCGTTTCGTCGAAATCTGACGAATTTTCATGGATTTCTGAAAGGGTTATACTAGAAAAAATAACTAAAATCAAAAAATTATAAAAAGTACTGAAATTATCAATGTGAGTCCTGTAATTTAGAAAAACTTCATTCGAATGGCTATTGGGACCTTACAAGTCATAATGCATTGAGAATTGGTTTTATCGAAATCTGACGAACTTTTATGGATTACTGAAAGGGTTATACTAGAGGAAATAACTAAAATCGAAAAATAATAAAAAGTGGTGAAATTATCGATGGGAGTTCTATAATTTAGAAAAACTTCATTAGAATAGCTATTGGGAGCTTACCAATCACAATGCATTGAGTATTGGCCTCATCGAAATGACGAATTTTTATGGATTTCTTAAAGGGTTATACTAGGGAAAATCACAAATATCTAAAAATTAAAAAAAAGTGGAGAATTTTCTAATGTGAGTCCTATAATTTAGAAAAATTTTATTGGCATTGCTATTGGAAGCTTACAGATCACAAATAATTGAGAATTGGCATAATCGAAATCTGACTAATTTTTATGGATTTCGTAAGAGGCTAACCTAGAGAAAATCACAAAAATCGAAAAAATATAAAAAGTGGTGAATTTTTGGATGTGAGTCCTATAATTTAGAAAAACTTCATTAGAATCGCTATTGGAAGCTTACAGATCACAAAGCATTGAGAATTGCCGTCATCGAAATCTGACGAATCTTTATGAATTTATGAAGGGCTTATACTAGTGAAAATTAAAAAAATCGAAAAATTATTAAAAGTGGAGACTTTTTGGATGTTAGTCCTATAATTTAGAAAAAAAATCATTGAAATGGCTTTTGAAAGCTTAACAATCATAACACATTGAGAATCGGTTTCATCAAAATCTGACGAATTTTTATGAATTTCTAAAGGGGTTATACTAAGAAATATCACAAAAATCGAAAAATTATAAAAAGTGGTGAATTTTTGGATGTGAGTCCTATAATTTAGAAAAATTTTATTGGAATGGCTATTTGAAGCTTACAAATCACAAATCATTGAGAATTGGTTTAATCGAAATCTGATAAATTTTTATTGATTTTTGAAAGGGTTAACCTAGGGAAAATCACAAAAATCGAAAAATTATAAAAAGTGGCGAATTTTTTGATATGAGTCATATAATTTAGAAAAAATTCATTGGAATTGCTATTTTAAGCTTATAAATCGCAAAGCATTTAGAATTGACGTCATCGAAATTTGATGACTTTTTATGGACTTTTGAAGTGGTTAACCTAGGGAAAATCACGAAATTCGAAAAATTATAAAAAGTGGTAAATTTTTGTATGTGAGTCCTATAATTTAGAAAAAATTTCATTGGAATAGCTATTGCAAGCTTATATATCATAATGCATTGAGAATTGTCATCATCGAAATATGATGAATTTTTATGGATTTCTGAATGGGTTGTACTAGCAAATATCAAAAAAATCAAAAAATTATTAAAAGCGAAGAATTTTTTGATGTGAGTCCCATAATTATAAAAACTTTATTGGAATGGCTATTGGAAGCTTACAGATCACAAATAATTGAGAATTAGCTTAATCAAAATCTGACGAATTTTTACGTATTTCATAAGGGGATAACCTAGGTAAAATCATAAAAATCGAAAAATGATAAAAAGCGGTGAATTTTTTGATGTGAGTCCTATAATTTAGAAAAACTTTATTAAAATGGCTATTGGAAGCTTACAAATCAAAAAGCATTGAGAATTAGCGTCATCAAAATCTGACGACTTTTTATGGATTGCTGAAGGGGTAATGATAGGGAAAATCACAATAATCGAAAAATTATAAAAAGCGGTGAATTTTTTGATGTGAGTCCTATAATTTAGAAAAATTTCATTGGAATGTATATTGGAAGCTTACAGATCACAAATCATTGAGAATTGACTTAATTGAAATCTGACGAATTTTTATGGATTTCTAAAAGGGTTATACTAGGGAAAATCACAAAAATCGAAAAATTATAAAAAGCGGTGAATTTTTTTATGTGAGTCCTATAATTTAGAAAAATTTCATTGCAATGTATATTGGAAACTTACCAATCATAATGCATTGAAAATTGGCTTCATCGAAATCTAACGAATTTTTATAGATTTCTTAAGCGGTTATACTAGGAAAAATCACAAAAATCGAAAAATTTTTAAAAGCAGTGAATTTTTTGATGTGAGTCCTTAAATTTAGAAAAATTTCATTGGAATAGATATTGGAAGTTTACAGATCACAAATCATTTAGAATTGGCTTAATCGAAAGCTGCCGAATTTTTACGGATTTCTGAAGGGGTTAACCTAGGAAAAATCACAAAAATCAAAAAATTATAAAAAGTGGTGAATTTTTTGATATGAATCCTATAATTTATAAACAAATTATTGGAATGGCTATTGGAAGCTTACAGATCACAAAGCATTGAGAATTGACGTCATTGAAATCTGACAACTTTTTATAGATTTCTGAAGGGGTTATACTAGGGAAAATTACAAAAATCGAAAAATTATAAAAAGCGCTTAATTTTTTGATGTGAGTCCTATAATTTAGAAAAACTTAATTGGAATATATATTGGAAACTTACATATCCAAAATCATTGAGAATTGACTTAATCAAAATCTGACGAATTTTTATAGATTTCTTAAGCGGTTATACTAGGGGAAGTAACAAAAATCGAAATATTTTAAAAAGTGGTAAATTTTTTGAAGTGAATCCTATAATTTAGAAAATTTCATTAGAATGGCTATTGGGAGCTTACAGATCACAAATCATTGAAAATTGGTTTCATCGAAATCTGACGAATTTTTATGGATTTCTGAAGAGGTTAACCTAAGAAAAATAAAAAAAAATCGAAAAATTATAAAAAAATAGTGAATTTTTTGATGTGAGTCCTATAATTTTGAAAAATTTCATTGGAAAGGATATTGGAAACTTACAGATCTCAAATCATTGAGAATTGGCTTAATCGAAATTTGACGAATTTTTATGAATTTATGGAGGGGTTAACCTTGGAAAAATCACAAAAGTCCAAAAATTATAAAAATTGGTGAATTTTTGGATGTGAGTTCTATAATTTAGAAAAACGTCTTTGGAATGGCTATTGGAAGCTTTCAGATCACAAATCATTCAGAATTGGCGTAATCACAATCTGACAAAATTTTATGGATTTATGAAGGGTTATGCTAGGGAAAATCACAAAAATCGAAAAATTATAAAAAGTTATGAATTTTTGGATGGGAGACCTATAATTTATGAAAAGTTCATTGCAATGGCTAATGGAAGCTTACAGATCACAAATCATTGAGAATTGGCTAAATCGAAATCTGAAGAATTTTTATGGATTTCTGAAGGAGTTAATCTAGTGAAAATCACAAAAATTGAAAAATTTTAAAAAGTGGTGAGTTTTATGGATGCGAGTCCTATAATTTCGGAAAAGTTTATTGGAATGGCTATTGGAAGCTTACAAATCACAAAGCATTGAGAATTGGCTTCATCGAAATCTAACGACTTCTTATGGATTTCTGAAGGAGTTATACTAGGGAAAATCACGAAAATCGAAAAACTATAAAAAGTTGTGAAGTTTTGGATTTGAGTCCTGTAATTTAAAATAACTTCATTAGAATGGCTATTGGAAGCTTACAGATCACAAAGCATTCAGAATTGGCGTCATCAAGATTTGACGAATTTTTATGGATTTCTGAAGGGGTTATACTAGGGAAACATCACAAAAACCGAAAAATTATAGAAAGTGGTTAATTTTATGATGTGAGTCCTGTAATTTAGAAAAATTTCATTTGAATGGCTATTGGAAGCTTAAAGATCACAAATCATTTAAATTTGGCATCATTGAAATTTGACGACTTTTTATGAATTTCTAAAAGGGTTATACTAGGAAAAATCATAAAAATCGAAAAATTATAAAAATTGGTGAATTTTTTAATGTAAGTCCTATAATTTAGAAAAAATTTCTTGGAATGGCCCTTTCAAGCTTACCGATCACAATGTATTGCGAATTGGTTTCAATGAAATCTGACGATTTTTATTGATTTCTGAAGGGATTGTACTAGAAAAAATCACAAAAATCGAAAAAATATATTGGAATGGCTATTGGAAGCTTACAAATCACAAAGCATTGAGAATTGGCTTCATCGAAATCTAACGACTTTTTATGGATTTCTGAAGGAGTTATACTAGGGAAAATCACAAAAATCGAAAAACTATAAAAAGTTGTGAAGTTTTTGATTTGAGTCCTATAATTTAAAATAACTTCATTGGAATGGCTATTGGAAGCTTACAGATCACAAAGCATTCAGAATTGGCGTCATCAAAATTTGACGAATTTTTATGGATTTCTGAAGGGGTTATACTAGGAAAACATCACAAAAATCGAAAAATTATAAAGAGTGGTTAATTTTATGATGTGAGTCCTGTAATTTAGAAAAATTTCATTTGAATGGCTATTGGAAGCTTGAAGATCACAAAGCATTGAAATTTGGCATCATTGAAATATGACGACTTTTTATGGATTTCTGAAGGGGTTATACTAGGAAAAATCATAAAAATCGAAAAATTATAAAAATTGGTGAATTTTTTGATGTAAGTCCTATAATTTAGAAAAATTTTCTTGGAATGGCCCTTTCAAGCTTACCGATCACAATGTATTGAGAATTGGCTTCAATGAAATCTGACGAATTTTTATTGATTTCTGAAGGGGTTGTACTAGGAAAAATCACAAAAATCGAAAAAATATAAAAAGTGGTGAATTTTCTGATGTGAGTCCTATAATTTGAAAAAATTTTATTGGATTGGCTATTGGAAGCTTACAGATCGCAAATAATTGAGAATTGACTTAATCAAAATCTGACGAATTATTATCGATTTCTGAAGCGGCTAACGTAGGGAAAATCACAAAAATCGAAAAATTATAAAAAGTAGTGAATTTTTGGATGCCAGTCCTATAATTTAGAAAAAAATCATTAGAATGGCTAGTGGAAGCTTACAGAACACAAAGCATTCAGAATTGCCGTCATCGAAATCTGACGAATTTTTATATATTTCTGAAGTGGTTATACTAGGGAAAATTACAAAAATCGTAAAATTATAAAAAGTGGAGAATTTTTTGATGTTAGTCCTATAATTTAGAAAAAATCATTGGAATGGCTATTGCAAGCTTACCAATCACAATGCATTGAGAATTGGCTTAATCGAAATCTGATGAATTTTTATGGATTTCTGAATTTGTTAACCTAGGAAAAATCACAAAAATCAAAAAATTAAAAAAGTGGTGAATTTTTGGATGCAAGTGCTATAATTTCGAAAAACTTTATTGGAATGACTATTGGAAGCTTACCGATCACAAAGCATTAAGAATTGGCTTCATTGAAATCTGTCGACTTTTTATGGATTTCTGAAAGGGTTATAATTGGGAAACTCATAAAAATAGAAAAATTTTAAAAATTGGTAAATTTTTTGGGGTGAGTCCTATAATTTAGAAAAATATCATTGGTATGGCTATTGCAAGCTTGCCAAAAATAATGCATTGAGAATTGGTTTTATCGAAATCTGACGAATTTTTATGTATTTCTCAAGGGGTTATATTAGGGAAAAATCAGAAAAATCAAAAAATTATAAAAAGTGGTTAATTTTATGATGTGAGTCCTATAATTTAGAAAAACATCATTTGAATGGCTATTTGAAGCTTCTAGATTGGCATCATCGAAATCTGATGACTTTTTATGGATTTCTGAAGGGGTTATACTACGAAAAATCACAAAAATTGAAAAATTATAAAAAGTGGTGAATTTTTAGATGTGAGTCCTATAATTTAGGAAAACGTCATCGCAAAGGCTATTGCAAGCTCACAGATCATACTGCATTGAGAATTGGTTTCATCGAAATTGGACAAATTTTTATGGATTTCTGAAGGGAACACCTAGTAGAAATTACAAAAATCGAAAAATTATGATAAGTGGTTAATTTTTTGATGTGAGTCCTATAATTTAGAAAAACTTCATTGGAATGACTATTAGAAACTTAAAGATCATAAAGCTTTGAGAATTGGAATCATCGAAATCTGATGAATTTTATAGATTTCTGAAGGGGTTATCCAGGAGAAAAATTACAAAAAATCGAAAAATTATAAAAAGTGGTGAATTTCTATATGTAAGTCCTATAATTTCAAAAAACTTCAATCGAATGGCTACTGTAAGCTTACAGGTCAATAAAGCATGAAAATTGTCTTCATCAAAATCTGACAAATATTTATGGATTTCTGAAGGGTTATACGAGGAAAAATAACAAAAATCGAAAAATTATAAAAAGTGGTGAATTTTTTGATATCAGTCCTATAATTTAGAAAACTTTTATTGGAATGGCTATTGGAAGCTTACAGATCAAAAAGAATTGAGAATTGGCGTTATCGAAATCTGACGAATTTTTATGGATTTCTTAAGGGGTTATACTAAGAAAAATCACAAAAATCGAAAAAATTATAATAAGTGTTGAATTTTTGGATGTAAGTCTATATTTAGATAAATTTCATTGGAATGGCTAGTGGAAGCTTAAATATTACAAAGCATTGAGAATTGGCATCATCGAAATCTGACGAATTTTTATGGATTTCTTAAGGGGTTATATTAGGAAAAATCACAAAAATCGATAAATATTCAAAGTGGGGAATTTTTGGATGTGAGTCTTATAATTCAGAAAAACTTCATTGGAATGGCTATTGAAAACTACAGATCACAAAGCATTGAGAATGGCATCATCGAAATCTGACGACTTTTTATGGATTTCTGAAGGGGTTATACTAGGGAAAATCACAAAAATCGAAAAATTATAAAAACTGGTTAATTTTTGGATGTGAGTCCTATAATTTAGAAAAACTTTATTAGAATAGCTATTGGAAGCTTACAGATCAAAAATCATTGAGAA
The DNA here is from genome assembly GCA_947683425.1 of Excoecaria cochinchinensis. NCBI lineage: Eukaryota > Viridiplantae > Streptophyta > Magnoliopsida > Malpighiales > Euphorbiaceae > Excoecaria > Excoecaria cochinchinensis. The sequence goes on along the minus strand of CANTUQ010000167.1, from coordinate 3,189,622 downwards.
TTGGTTCATCGAAATCTGACAATTTTTATGGATTTCTGGGGTGTTAACCTAGGGAAAATCACAAAAATTGAAAAATTATAAAAATTGGTAAAATTTTGATGTGAGTCCTATAATTTAGAAAAACTTAATTAGAATGGCTATTGAAAGCTAACGGATCACAAAGCATTCAGAATTGGAATCATGGAAATCTGACGAATTTTTATGGATTTCAGAAGGGGTTATATTAAGAAAAATCACAAAAATCGATAAATAATAAAATGTACTGAATTATTTGATTTTAGTCCTAAAATTTACAAAATCTGAGTGGAATGGCAATTGGAAGCTTACAGAGCACAAATCAATCAAATTGGTTTTATCGAAATCTGAAGAATTTTTATGGACTTCTGAAAGGGTTATACTAGGAAAAATCACAAAAATTAAAAAATTATAAAAAGTGGTGAATTTTTGGATGTGAGTCCTATAATTTTTAAAAACTTCATTGCAATGGATATTGGAAGCTTATCAATCACAAAACAATCAGAATTGGCTTCATCAAAATCTGACGATTTTTTATGGATTTCTGAAGGGGTTAACTTAGGGAATATAAAAAAATCAAAAAATTATAAAAAGTGATGAATTTTTGGATGTGAGTCCAATAATTGATAAAAACTTCATTAAAATGGCTGTTGGAAGCTTACAGATCAAAAAGTATTATGAATTAGTGTCATCAAAATCTGATAAATTTTTATAGATATCTGAAGGGGTTATGCTAGGAAAAATCACAAAAATCGAAAAATTATAAAAAGTGCTGAATTTTTTGATGTGAGTCCCTATAATTTAAAAAAACATAATTAGAATGGCTATTCAAAGGTAATAGATCACAAAGCATTCAGAATTGGCGTCATCAAAATCTGACGAATTTTTATGGATTTCTGAAGGGGTTATATTCGGGAAAATCACAAAAATTGAAAATTTCTAAAAAGTGATGAATTTTTGGATGTGAGTCCTATAATTTAGAAAAATTTCATTAGAATGGCTATTGGATGCTTACAGATCACAAAGCATTTAGAATTAGAGTCATCGAAAAGTAACAAATTTTTATGGATTTCTGAAGGGGTTACACCTTGAAAAATCCCAAAATTCGAAAAATTGTAAAAAGCGGTGAATTTTTGGATGCGAGTCCTATAATTTAGAAAAACTTCATTGGAATGGATTTTGGAAGCTTACAGATCACAAATCATTGAGAATTGGCTTCATCGTAATCTGATGAATTTTTATGGATTTCTGAAGGGGTTAACCTAGGAAAAATAAAAAAATCGAAAAATTATAAAAAGTGGTGAATTTTTTGATGTGTGTCCAATAATTTATAAAAACTTCATTAGAATGGCTGTTGGAAGCTTACAGATCACAAAGTATTACGAATTGACGTTATCGAAACCTGATGAATTATTATAGAGAAAGGGTTATGCTAGGAAAAATCAAAAAAATCGAAAAATTATAAAAAGTGGTTAATTTTTGGATGTGAGTCCTAAAATTTGCAAAAAAATCAGTGGAATGGCTATTGGAAACTTACAAATCACAAAGCATTCGGAATTGGCATCATTGAAATCTGACGAATTTTTAAGGATTTCTGAAGGGATCACAAAAATCGAAAAATTATAAAAAAGTGGTAAATTTTGGGATGTGAGTCCTATAATTTAGAAAAATTTTATTAGAATGGCTATTGGAAGCTTATAGATCACAAAGCATTCAGAATTGGCGTCATCAAAATCTGACGAATTTTTACGAATTTCTGAAGTGGTTATACGAGGTAAAATCACAAAAATCGAAAAATTATAAAAAGTGATGAATTTTTTTTATGTGAGTCCTATAATTTAGAAAAATTTCATTAGAATGGATATTGGAAGCATACAGATCACAAATCATTGACAATTAGATTCATCGAAATCTGACGAATTTTTATGAATTTCTGAAGGGGTTAACCTAGGGAAAATAAAAAAATCGAAAAATTATAAAAAGTAGTGAATTTTTGGATGTGAGTCCAATAATTTAGAAAAACTTCATTAGAACGGCTGTTGGAAGCTTACCGATCACAATCCATTGAGAATTGGTTTCATCGTAATTTGACAAATTTTTATGTATTTCTGAAGGGGTTATACTAGATAAAATCACAAAAATCGAAAAATTATAAAAAGGGGTGAATTTTTGGAAGTGAGTCCTATAATTTAGAAGAACTTCTATGGAATGGCTACTGGAAGGTTACAGATCATAAAACATTGAGAATTGGCATCAACGAAATCTGACAAATTTTTATGAATTTCTTAAGGTGTTATACTAGGAAAAATCACAAAAATCGAAAAATTATAGAAAGTGGTGAATTTTTGGATGTGAGTCCTATAATTTAGAAAAATTTCAGCGGAATGGCTATTGGAAGCATACATATCACAAAGTGTTGAGAATTGGTGTCATTGAAATCTGACGATTTTTTATGGATTTCTGAAGGGGTTATACTAGGGAAAATCATAAAAATAGACAAATTATCAAAACTGGTTAATTTTTGGATGTGAGTCCTATAATTTAGAAAAACTTCGTTGGAATGGCTATTGGAAGCTTAAAGATCACAATGCATTGAGAATTGATCTTATCGAAATCTGACGAATTTTTATGAATTTCTGAAGAGTTTATTGTACTAGGGAAAATCACAAAAATCAAAAATTATAAAAAGTGGTGAATTTTTCTATGTGAGTCTTATAATTTAGAAAAAATTCTTTAGAATGGCTATTGGAATCTTATAGATAACAAAGCATTGAGAATTGGCGTCATCGAAATCTGACAATTTTTTATGGATTTCTGAAGGAGTCATACTAGGTAAAATCATAAAAATCGAAAAAATATAAAATGTGGTGAATTTTTTTATGTGATTCCTATAATTTAGAAAAATTTCATAGGAATGGCTATTGCAAGCTTACTATTCACAATGCATTGAGAATCGATTTCATCAAAATCTGATAGATTTTTATTGACTTCATCGAAATCTGATGATTTTTTATCAATTTCTGAAAGGGTTATACTAGGGGAAATCAAAAAAATTGAAAAATTATAAAAAGTGGTAAATTTTTTGATGTGAGTCTTATAATTCAGAAAAATTTCATTAGAATGGCCATTGGAAGCTTATAGATAACAAATCATTAAGAATTGGGTTCATCGAAATCTTGCGAATTTTTATGGATTTCTGAAGGGGTTATCCTAGGGAAAATCACAAAAATCGAAAAATTATAAAAAGTGCTTAATTTTTTGATGTGAGTCCTATAATTTATAAAAACTTCATTAGAATGTCTATTGGACGCTTACAGATCATAAAGTATTGAGAATTGGCGTCATCGAAATCTGACGAATTTTTATGGATTTCAGAAGGGGTTATACTAGGGAAAATCATAAAAATCAAAATATTATAAAAAGTGGTGAATTTTTGGATGTGAGTCCTATAATTTCTAAAGACTTCATTGGAATGGATATTGAAAGCTTACCATTCACAATGCATTGAAAATTGGTTTCATTGAAATCTGACGAAATTTTATGGATTTCTTAAGAGGTCATACTAGAGAAAATCACAAAAATCAAAAAATTATAAAAAGTGGCGAAGTTTTGGATGTGAGTCCTATAATTTCGAAAAACTTCAATGGAATGGCTATTGAAAGCTTACAGATCACAAAGTATTGAGAATTGGCGTTATCGAAATCTGACGACTTTTTATGGATTTTTGAAGGGTTATACAAGAAAATATCAAAAAAATCGAAAAATTATAAAAAGTAGTGAATTTTTTGATATGAGTCCTATAATTTAGAAAAATTTCATTGGAATGGCTATTGGAAGCTTACGGATCACAAATCATTTGAGAATTGGAATGATCGAAATCTCACTAATTGTTATGGATTTCTGAAGTGATTATCCTTGGGAAAATCATAAAAATCGAAAAATTATAAAAAGTGGTGAATTTTTGGATGTGATTCCTATAATTTAGAAAAAGTTCATTAGATTTGCTGTTGGAAGCTTACAGATCACAAAGTATTCAGAACTGGCGTCATCGAAATCTTACGAATTTTTATGGATTTCTTAAGTGGTTATGCTAGGGAAAATTACAAAAATCGAAAAATTATAAAAACTGGTTCATTTTTGGATTTGAGTCCTATAATTTAGAAAAACTTCTTTAGAATGGCTATTGGAAGCTTACAGATCACAAAGCATTCAGAATTGGCATCGTCGATATCTGACGAATTTTTATGAATTTTTAAAGGGGTTGTACTAGAAAAAATCACAAAAACCGAAAAATTATAAAAAGTTGTGAATTTTTTTATGTGTGTCCTATAATTTAGAAAAACTTCATTAGAATGGCTATTGGAAGCTTATGGATCACAAATCATTGAAAATTGGTTTCATCGAAATCTGACGAATTTTTATGGATTTCTGAAGGGGTTAACCTAGGAAAAATTAGAAAAATCTAAAAATTTTAAAAAGTGTGAATTTTTTTTTTTGTGAGTCCTAAAATTTAGAAAAATTTCATTAAAATGGCTGTTGGAAGCTTACAGATCACAAAGTATTCGGAATTGTTACCATCGAAATCTGACGAATTTTTATGGATTTCTGAAGGGGTTATGCTATGGAAAATCATAAAAATCGAAATATTATAAAAAGTGGTGAATTTTTGATGTGAGTCCTATATTTCTGAAAAATATCATTGGAATGGCTATTGCAAATTTACCAATCACAATACATTGAGAATTTGTTTTATCGAAATCTGACGAATTTTTATGGATTTTTGAAGAGGTTAACCTAGGGAGAATAACAAAAATCGAAAAATTATAAAAAGCGGTGAATTGTTGGATGTGTCCCTTATAATTTAGAAAAACTTCATCGGAATGACTATTGAAAGCTAACAGATCACAAAGCATTCAAAATTGGCGTCATAGAAATCTGATAAATTTTTATGGATTTCTTAGGGGGTTATACTAGGAAAAATTACAAAAATCGAAAAATTAGAAAAAGTGGTGAATTTTTGGATTTGAGTCTTATAATTTATAAAAATGTTTTTAGAATGGCTATTGGAAGCTTACAGATCACAAAGCATTCAGAATTGGCATCATCGATATCTGACGAATTTTTATAAATTTATAAAAGGGTTATACTAGGAAAAATCGCCAAAATCAAAAAAATTATAAAAAGTCTTGAATTTTTGGATGTGAGTAGTATAATTTAGAAAAAACTTCATTAGAATGGCTGTTGGAAGCTGATAGATCACAAATCATTGAGAATGGGCTTCATCGAAATCTGACGAATTTTTATGGATTTCTAAAAGGGTTAACCTAGGGAAAATGAGAAAAATATAAAAATTGTAAAAAGGGGTGAATTATTTGATTTGAGTGCTATAAGTTAGAAAAACATCATTAGAAGGGCTATTGGAAGCTTGCAGATTACAAAGTATTCGGAATTGGCGCCATCAAAATCTGATGAATTTTCATGGATTTCTGAAGGGGTTATGCTAGGGAAAATCACAAAAATCGAAAAATTATAAAAAGTGGTAAATTTTTTGATGTGAGTCATATAATTTAGAAAAACTTCAATGGAATGGCTGTTGGAAGCTTAATGATCACAAAGCATTGAGAATTGTCGTCATCGAAACTGACGACTTTTTATGGATTTCTGAAGTGGTTATATTAGAAAAAATCACAAAAATCGAAAAATTCTAAAAAGTGGTGCGTTTTTGGATGTGAGTCCTATAATTTAGAAAAACTTCATTAGAATGGCTATTGAAAGCTAACAGATCGCAAAACATTCAGAACTGGCGTCATTCAAATCTGACGAATTTTTATGGATTTCTTAAGGGGTTATACTAGGGAAAATTGCAAAAATTGAAAAATTATAAAAAGTGGTGAATTTTTTTATTTGAGACCTATAATTTAGAAAAACTTTAATGGAATGGCTATTGGAAGCTTACAGATCAAAAATCATTGAGAATTGGCGTCATCGAAATCTGATGAATTTTTATGAACTTCTAAAGGAGTTATACTAAGAAAAATAGCAAAAATCGAAAAATTATAAAAAGTGGTGAATTTTTGGATGTGAGTCCTATAATTTAGAAAAACTTTATTGGAATGGCGGTTGGAAGCTTAATGATCACAAAGTATTGAGAATTTGCATCATCGAAACTGACGTCTTTTTATGGATTTCTGAAGGTGTTAACCTAGAGAAAATAATAAAAATCGAAAACTTATAAAAGGTGGTGAATTTTTGGATGTGAGTGCTAAAATTTACAAAAACGTCAGTGGAATGGTTATTGGAAGCTTACAGATCACAAAGCATTCAGAATTAGCGTCATCGAAATCTGACGAATTTTTATGGATTTCTGAATGGGTTATATTCAGGAAAATCACAAAAATGGAAAAATTATAAAAAGTGGTGAATTTTGGGATGTGAGCCCAATAATTTAGAAAAACTTCATTGCAATGGATATTGGAAGCTTACAGATCATAAATCATTGAGAATTGGTTTCATCGAAATTTGACGAATTTTTTTTTTGATTTCTGAAGGTGTCAACATTGGAAAATAAAAAAATAAAAAAATTAAAAAAAGTTGTGAATTTTTGGATGTGAGTCCAATAATTTAGAAAAAGTTCATTAGAATGGCTATTGAAATCTTACAGTTCATAAAGTATTATGATTTGGCGTCATCGAAATTTGACGAATTTTTATAGATTTTTGAAGGGGTTATGCTTGAAAAAATCACAAAAATCGAAAAATTATAAAAAGTGGTGAATTTTTGGATGTGAGTCCTATAATTTAGAAAAATTTCATTAGAATGGCTATTGAAAGCTAATAGATCACAAAGCATTCAGAATTGGCGTCATCGAAATCTGACGAATTTTTATGGATTTCTGGAGGGGTTATATTCAAGAAAATAACAAAAATGGAAAAATTATAAAAAGTGGTGAATTTTGGGATGTGAGTCCTATAATTTAGAAAAACTTCATTGCAATGGATATTGGAAGCTTACAGATCACAAATCATTGAGAATTGGTTTCATCGAAATCTGACGAATTTTTATGGATTTCTAAAGGTGTTAACCTTGGGAAAATAAAAAAATTATAAAAAGTGGTGAATTTTTGGATGTGAGTACAATAATTTAGAAAAATTTCATTAGAATGGCTGTTGAAATCTTACAGTTCACAAAGTATTATGATTTGGCATCATCGAAATTTGACGAATTTTTATAGATTTCTGAAGGGGTTATGCTTGGAAAAATCACAAAAATCGAAAAAATATAAAAAGTGTGGGTCCTATAATTTAGAAATATTTCATTAGAATGGCTATTGAAAGCTAACAGATCACAAAGTATTCAGAATTGGCGTCATCGAAATCTGACGAATGTTTATACATTTCTGAAGGGGTTATATTCGGGAAAATAACAAAAATGGAAAAATTATAAAAAGTGGTGAATTTTGGGATGTGAGTCCTATAATTTAGAAAAACTTCATTGCAATGGATATTGGAAGCTTACAGATCACAAATCATTAAGAATTGGTTTCATTGAAATCTGACGAATTTTTATGGATTTCTGAAGGTGTTAACCTTGGGAAAATAAAAAAAAATAAAAAAAATTATAAAAAGTGGTGAATTTTTGGATGTGCGTCCAATAATTTAGAAAAATTTCATTAGAATGGCTGTTGAAAGCTTACAGTTCACAAAGTATATGATTTGGCGTCATGGAAATCTGACGAATTTTTATAGATTTCTAAAGGGGTTATGGTAGGAAAAATCACCAAAATCAAAAAATTATAAAAAGTGGTGAATTTTTGGATGTGAGTCATATAATTTAGAAATACTTCATTAGAATGGCTATTGAAAGCTAACAGATCACAAAGCATTCAGAATTTCCGTCATCGAAATCTCATGAATTTTTATGGATTTCTGAAGGTGTTATATAAGAAAAAATCACAAAAATCGAAAAATTATAAAAGTGGTGAATTTTAGGATGCGAGTCCTATAATTTAGAAAAACTTCATTCGAATGGCTGTTGGAAGCTTACAGATCACAAATTCTTTAAAATTAGCGTCATCGAAATCTGACGAGTTTTTATGGATTTCTAAAGGGGTTATGCTAGGAAAAATCATAAAAATCGAAAAATTATAAAAAGGAGTGAATTTTTTGATGTGAGACCAATAATTCATTGAGAATTGGTTTTGTCGAAATCTGACGAATTGTTATAAATTTCTAAAGCGGTTATACTAGGGAAAATCCCAAAAATCGAAAAATTATAAAAAGTGGTGAATTTTTTGATGTGAGTCCTATAATTTAGAAAAACTTATTTGGAATGGCTATTGGAAGATTACAAATAAAAAATCATTTGGAATTGGTTGTATCGAAATCTGACGAATTTTTATTAATTTCTGACGGGGTTAACCTAGGGAAAATAAGAAAAATCGAAAAATTATAAAAAGTGGTGAATTTTTGGATATGAGTCCTATAATTTAGAAAAACTTCATTAGAATCGCTTTTGAAGGCTAATAGATCACAAAGCATTCAGAATTGGCATCATCGAAATCTGATGAATTTTTATGGATTTCTAAAGGGGTTATACCAGGAAAAGTCACAAAAATTGAAAAATTATAAAAAGTGTTGAATTTTTGGATGTGAGTCCTGTAATTTAGAAAAATTTCATTGGAATGGCTTTTAGAAGCTTACAGATAAGAAATCATTGAGAATTGGCTTCATCGAAATCTGACGAATATTTATGGATTTCTAGAGTGGTTAACCTTGGGATAATAAAAAAAATCAAAAAATTATAAAACGTGGCAAATTTTCGATGTGAGTCCCATAATTTAGAAAAAGTTCAATAGAATGGCTATTAGAAGCTTACAGATCACAAAGGCATTGAGAATTGGCGCACTCGAAATCTGATGAATTTTTATGGATTTCTGAAGGGATTATTTATGAAAAATCACAAAAATCTTTAAATTACAAAAAGTGGTGAATTTTTGGATGTGAGTCCTAAAATTTACAAAAACCTCAGTGGAATGGCTATTGGAAGCTTACAGATCACAAAGCATTCAGAATTGGTGTCATCGAAATCTGACGAATTTTTATGGATTTCTGAAGGGGTTATATTCGGAAAAATCACAAAAATGGAAAAATTATAAAAAGTGGTGAATTTTGGGATGTGAGACCTATAACTTAGAAAAACTTCATTGCAATGGATATTGGAAGCTTACAGATCACAAATCATTGTGAATTGGCTTCATCGAAATCTGACGAATTTTTATGGATTTCTGAAGCTCTTAACATAGGGAAAAAAATAAAAAAAAAATATAAAAATTGGTGAATTTTTTGATGTGAGTCCAGTAATTTAGAAAAAATTGTTAGAATGGCTGTTGGAAGGTTACAGATCATAAAGTATTATGAATTGGTGTCTTCAAAATCTGACGAATTTTTATAGATTTCTGAAGGGGTTATGCTAGGAAAAATCACAAAAATCGAAAAATTATAAAAAGTGGTGAATTTTTGGATGTGACTCCTAAAATTTAGAAATACTTCATTAGAATGGCTATTGAAATCTAACAGATCGCAAAGCATTCAGAATTTTCGTCATCGAAATCTCATGAATTTTTATGGATTTCTGAAGGGGTTATACTAGGGAAAATCACAAAAATCGAAAAATTATAAAAAGTTGTGAATTTTAGGATGTGAGTCCTATAATTTAGAAAAATTTCATTTGAATAGCTATTGAAAGCAAACAGATCACAAAGCATTCAGAATTTGAGTCATCGAAATCTCATGAATTTTTATGGATTTCTGAAGGGGTTATGCTGGGAAAAATCATAAAAATCGAAAAATCATAAAAAGTGGTCAATTTTTTGATGTGAGACCTATAATTCAGAAAAAGATCATTAGAATGGCTATTGCAAACTTAAAAATCACAATTCATAGAGAATTTGTTTCACCGAAATCTTACGAATTTTTATAAGTTTCTAAAGCGGTTATACTAGGGAAAATCACAAAAATCGAAAAATTATAAAAAGTGATGAATTTTAGGATGTGAGTCCTATAATTTAGAAAAATATCGTTCGGATGGCTGTTGGAAGCTCACAGATCACAAATTATTTAGAATTAGCATCATTGAAATCTGAAAATTTTTTATGGATTTTTAAAGGGGTTATGCTAAGAAAAATCATAAAAATCAATAAATTACAAAAAGTGGTGAATTTTTTGATGAGTCCTAAAATTTACAAAAACCTTAGTGGAATGCCTATTGGAAGCTTACAGATCACAAAGCATTCAGAATTAGAGTCATCGAAATCTGACGAATTTTTATGTATTTCTGAAGGGGTTATATTCAGGAAAGTCACAAAAATCAAAAAATTATAAGAAATGGTGAATTTTGGGATGTGAGTCCTATAATTTAGAAAAACTTCATTGCAATGGATATTGGAAGCTTACAGATCACAAATCATTGAGAATTGGATTCATCGAAATCTGACGATTTTTTATGGATTTCTGAAGGGGTTATACAAGGGAAAATCACAAAAATCGAAAAAATATAAAAACTTGTGAATTTTTGGATGTGAGTCCAATAATTTAGAAAAACATCATTCGAATGGCTGTTGGAAGCTTACATATCACAAAGTATTTAGAATTTGCGTCATCGAAATCTGACGAATTTTTATAGATTTTTAAAGGGATTATGTTATGGAAAATCATAAAAATTGAAAAATCATAAAAAGTGGTCAATTTTTTGATGTGAGACCTATAATTCAGAAAAAGATCATTAGAATGGCTATTGCAAACTTAAAAATCACAATTCATTGAGAATTTGTTTCATCGAAATCTGACGAATTTTTATAAGTTTCTAAAGCGGTTATACTAGGGAAAATCATAAAAATCGAAAAATTATGTAAAGTGATGAATTTTAGGATGTGAGTCCTATAATTTAGAAAAATATCGTTCGGATGGCTGTTGGAAGCTTACAGATCACAAATTATTTAGAATTAGCATCATCGAAATCTGACAAATTTTTATGAATTTTTAAAGGGGTTATGCTAGGGAAAATCATAAAAATCAATAAATTACAAAAAGTGGTGAATTTTTTGATGTGAGTCCTAAAATTTACAAAAACCTCAGTGGAATGCCTATTGGAAGCTTACAGATCACAAAGCATTCAGAATTAGAGTCATCGAAATCTGACGAATTTTTATGTATTTCTGAAGGGGTTATATTCAGGAAAGTCACAAAAATCAAAAAATTATAAGAAATGGTGAATTTTGGGATGTGAGTCCTATAATTTAGAAAAACTTCATTGCAATGGATATTGGAAGCTTACAGATCATAATTCATTGAGAATTGGATTCATCGAAATCTGACGATTTTTTATGGATTTCTGAAGGGGTTATACAAGGGAAAATCACAAAAATCGAAAAAATATAAAAACTTGTGAATTTTTGGATGTGAGTCCAATAATTTAGAAAAACATCATTCGAATGGCTGTTGGAAGCTTACATATCACAAAGTATTTAGAATTTGCGTCATCGAAATCTGACGAATTTTTATAGATTTTTAAAGGGATTATGCTATGGAAAATCATAAAAATTGAAAAATCATAAAAAGTGGTCAATTTTTTGATGTGAGACCTATAATTCAGAAAAATATCATTAGAATGGCTATTGCAAACTTAAAAATCACAATTCATTGAGAATTTGTTTCATCGAAATCTGACGAATTTTTATAAGTTTCTAAAGCGGTTATACTAGGGAAAATCACAAAAATCGAAAAATTATAAAAAGTGATGAATTTTAGGATGTGAGTCCTATAATTTAGAAAAATATCATTCGGACGGCTGTTGGAAGCTTACAGATCACAAATTATTTAGAATTAGCATCATCGAAATCTGACAAATTTTTATGGATTTTTAAAGGGGTTATGCTAGGGAAAATCATAAAAATCAATAAATTACAAAAAGTGGTGAATTTTTTGATGTGAGTCCTAAAATTTACAAAAACCTCAGTGGAATGCCTATTGGAAGCTTACAGATCACAAAGCATTCAGAATTAGAGTCATCGAAATCTGACGAATTTTTATGTATTTCTGAAGGGGTTATATTCAAGAAAGTCACAAAAATCAAAAAATTATAAGAAATGGTGAATTTTGGGATGTGAGTCCTATAATTTAGAAAAACTTCATTGCAATGGATATTGGAAGCTTACAGATCATAATTCATTGAGAATTGGATTCATCGAAATCTGACGATTTTTTATGGATTTCTGAAGGGGTTATACAAGGGAAAATCACAAAAATCGAAAAAATATAAAAACTTGTGAATTTTTGGATGTGAGTCCAATAATTTAGAAAAACATCATTCGAATGGCTGTTGGAAGCTTACATATCACAAAGTATTTAGAATTTGCGTCATCGAAATCTTACGAATTTTTATAGATTTTTAAAGGGATTATGCTATGGAAAATCATAAAAATTGAAAAATCATAAAAAGTGGTCAATTTTTTTGTTGTGAGACCTATAATTCAGAAAAATATCATTTGAATGGCTATTGCAAACTTAAAAATCACAATTCATTGAGAATTGGTTTCATCGAAATCTGACGAATTTTTATAAGTTTCTAAAGCGGTTATACTAGGGAAAATCACAAAAATCGAAAAATTATAAAAAGTGATGAATTTTAGGATGTGAGTCCTATAATTTAAAAAAAATATCATTCGGACGGCTGTTGGAAGCTTACAGATCACAAATTATTTAGAATTAGCATCATCGAAATCTGACAAATTTTTATGGATTTTTAAAGGGGTTATGCTAGGGAAAATCATAAAAATCAATAAATTACAAAAAGTTGTGAATTTTTTGATGTGAGTCCTAAAATTTACAAAAACCTCAGTGAAATGCCTATTGGAAGCTTACAGATCACAAAGCATTCAGAATTAGAGTCATCGAAATCTGACGAATTTTTATGTATTTCTGAAGGGGTTATATTCAGGAAAGTCACAAAAATCAAAAAAATTATAAGAAATGGTGAATTTTGGGATGTGAGTCCTATAATTTAGAAAAACTTCATTGCAATGGATATTGGAAGCTTACAGATCACAAATCATTGAGAATTGGATTCATCGAAATCTGACGATTTTTTATGGATTTCTGAAGGGGTTATACAAGGGAAAATCACAAAAATCGAAAAAATATAAAAACTTGTGAATTTTTGGATGTGAGTCCAATAATTTAGAAAAACATCATTCGAATGGCTGTTGGAAGCTTACATATCACAAAGTATTTAGAATTTGCGTCATCGAAATCTGAGGAATTTTTATAGATTTTTAAAGGGATTATGCTATGGAAAATCATAAAAATTGAAAAATCATAAAAAGTGGTCAATTTTTTGATGTGAGACCTATAATTCAGAAAAATATCATTTGAATGGCTATTGCAAACTTAAAAATCACATTTCATTGAGAATTAGTTTCATCGAAATCTGACGAATTTTTATAAATTTTTAAAGCGGTTATACTAGGGAAAATCACAAAAATCGAAAAATTATAAAAAGTGGTGAATTTTTTGATGTGGGACCTATAATTCAGAAAAATATCATTGGAATGGCTATTGCAAACTTAAAAATCACAATTCATTGAGAATTGGTTTCATCGAAATCTGACGAATTTTTATAAATTTCTAAAGCGGTTATACTAGGGAAAATCACAAAAATCAAAAAATTATAAAAAGTGGTGAATTTTTTGATGTGAGTCCTATAATTAAAAAAAAAATTATTGGAATGGCTATTGGAAGCTTACAGATAAAAAATCATTTAGAATTGGCTACATCGAAATCTGATAAATTTTTGTGTATTTCTGCAGGGGTTAACCGAGGGAAAATAAGAAAAATCGAAAAATTATAAAAAGTTGTGAATTTTGGGATGTGAGAAATTAGAAAAACTTTATTAGAATCGCTTTTGAAGGCTAACATATCACAAAGCATTCAGAATTGGCATCATCGAAATCTGACGAATTTTTATGGATATCTGAAGAGGTTATATTAGGAAAAATCACAAAAATCAATAAATTATAAAAAGTGGTGAATTTTTGGATGTGAGTCCTAAAATTTACAAAAACCTCAATGGAATGGCTATTGGAAGCTAACAGATCACAAAGCATTCAGAATTGGTATAATTGAAATCTAACGATTTTTTACGGATTTCTGAAGGGGTTAATACTACGGAAAGTCACCAAAATCGAAAAATTATAAAAAGTAGTAAATTTTGGGATGTGAGTCCTGTAATTTAGAAAAACTTCATTGCAATGGATATTGGAAGCTTACATATCACAAATAATTGAGAATTGGCTTCATCGAAATCTGATGAATTTTTATGCATTTCTGAAGGTGTTATACTAGGGAAAATCAAAAAATTAGGAAATTATAAAAAGTGGCAAATTTTTGGATGTGAGTACAATAATTTAGAAAAAATTCATTAGAATGGCTGTTGGAAGCTTACAGATCACAATTTATTATGAATTGGCGCCATCGAAATCTGATGAATTTTTATAGATTTCTGAAGGGGTTATGCTAGGAAAAATCACAAAAATCGAAAAGTTATAAAAAGTGGTAAATTTTTGGATGTGAGTCCTATAATTTAGAAAAACTTCATTAGAATGGCTATTGAAAGCTAACAGATCACAAAGCATTCAGAATTTGCGTCATCGAAATCTCACGAATTTTTATGGATTTCTGACGGGATTATACTAGGAAAAATCATAAAAATCGAAAAATTATAAAAAGTGGTAAATTTTTGGATGTGAGTCCCATAATTTAGAAAAACTTCACAAAGTATTTAGAATTGGCGTCATCGAAATTTGACTACTTTTTACGGATTTCTGAAGGGGTTATATTAGGAAAAATAACAAAAATCGAAAAATTATAAAAAGTTGTGAATTTTTGGATGTGAGTCCAGTAATTTAGAGAAATTTCATTAGAATGGCTATTGGAAGCTTACAGATCACAAATCATTGAGAATTGATTCATCGAAATCTGACGAATTTTTATTGATTTCTAAATCGTTAACTAAGGGAAAATCATAAAAATCGAAAAATTATAAAAAGTTGTTAATTTTTGGATGTGAGTCCTAAAATTTAGAAAAACATTATTGGAATGGCTATTGGAAGCTAACAGATCACAAAGTTTTCAGAATTGGCGTCATCGAAATCTGACGAATTTTTACGGATTTTTTAAGGGGTTATACTAGGGAAAGTCACAAAAATCAAAAAATTTTAAAAAGTGTTGAATTTTTGGATGTGAGTCTTATAATTTAGAAAACTTTTATTGGAATGGCTACTGGACGCTTACAGATCAAAAATAATTGATAATTGGTTTCATCGAAATCTGACGAATATTTATGGATTTCTAGAGTGGTTAACCTACGGATAATAAAAAAAATAAAAAAATTATAAAAAGTGGCGAATTTATGGATGTGAGTCCTATAATTTAGAAAAACTTCAATAGAATGGCTATTGAAAGCTAACAGATCACAATGCATTCAGAATTGGCGTCATCGATATCGGATGAATTTTTATGGATTTCTGAAGGGGTTAACCTAGGGAAAATAAGAAAAATCGAAAAATTATAAAAAGTGGTGAATTTTTGGATATGAGTCCTATAATTTACAAAAACTTCATTAGAATCGCTTTTGAAGGCTAAGAGATCAAAAAGCATTCAGAATTGGCGTCATCAAAATCTGACGAATTTTTACGAATTTCTGAAGGGGTTATATTAGGCAAAGTAACAAAAATCGTAAAATTAAAAAAGTGTTGAATTTTTTGATGTGAGTCCTTTAATTTAGAAAAAATTCATTGGAATAGCTATTGGAAGCTTACAGATCAAAAATCATTGCGAATTGGTTTCATCGAAATCTGATGAATATTTATTGATTTCTAGAGATGTTAACCTAGGGATAATAAAAAAAATCAAAAAGTTATAAAAAGTGGCGAATTTATTGATGTGAGTCTTATAATTGAGAAAAACTCCATTGGAATGGCTATTGGAAGCTTAAAGATCACAAATCATTGAAAATTGGCATCATCGAAATGTGACGACTTTTTATGGATTTCTGAAGGGTTTATATTAGGAAAAATCACAAAAATCAATAAATTATAAAAAGTGGTGAATTTTTGGATGTCAGTCCTAAAATTTACAAAAACCTCAGTGGAATGGTTATTGGAAGCATACAGATCACAAAGCATTCAGAATTGGCGTCATCGAAATCTGACGAATTTTCATGGATTTCTGCAGGGGTTATATTCGTGAAAATCACAAAAATCAAAAAAATATAAAAAGTGGTGAATTTTGGGATGTGAGTCCTATAATTTGGAAAAACTTCATTGCAATAGATATTGGAAGCTTACAGATCACAAATCATTGAAAATTGGCTTAATCGAAATCTGACGAATTTTTATGGATTTCTGAAGGGGTTAACCTAGGGAAAATAAAAAAAAATCAAAAAATTATAAAAACTGGTGAATTTTTGGATGTGAGTCCAATTATTTACAAAAACATCATTAGAATGGCTGTTGGAAGCTTACATATCACAAAGTATTATGAATTGGCGTCATCGAAATCTGACGAAGTTTTATAGATTTCTGACGGGGTTATGCAAAGAAAAATCATAAAATTCGAAAAATTATAAAAAGTGGTGAATTTTTGGATGTGAGTCCTATAATAATTTAGAAAAACTTCATTAGAATGGCTATTGAAAGCTAATAGATCACAAAGCATTCGGCATTTGCGTCATCAAAATCTCACGAATTTTTATGTATTTCTGAAAGGGTTATACTAGAAAAAATCACGAAAATCAAAAAATTATAAAAAGTGGTGAATTTTTGGATGTGAATCCTATAATTTAGAAAAACTTAATTGGAATGGATATAAGACGCTTACAGATCACAAACATTGAAAATTGACTTTATCGAAATCTTACGAATTTTTATGGATTTCTGAAGGGGTTAACCTAGGGAAAATAAAAAATATCGAAAAATTATAAAAAGTGGTGAATTTTTTGATGTGAGTCCAATAATTTAGAAAAATTTCATTAGAATGGCTGTTGAAAGCTTTAAGATCCCAAAGTATTATGAATTGGCGTTATCGAAATCTGACGAATTTTTATAGATTTCTGATGGGGTTATGCTAGGAAAAATAACAAAAGTCTAAATAACAAAAGTCTAAAAATTATAAAAAGTGGTGAATTTTTGGATGTGAGTCCTATAATTTAGAAAAACTTATTTGGAATGGCTATTGGAAAGCTAACATATCACAAAGCGTTCAGAATTTGCGTCATCGAAATCTCACGAATTCTTATGGATTTCTGAAGGGATTATACTAGAAAAAATCGCAGAAATCGAAAAATTATAAAAAGTGGTGAATTTTTTGATATGAGTACTATAATTTAGAAAAACTTCATTGGAATGGCTATTGGACGCTTACAGATCTAAAATCATTGAGAATTAGTTTCATTGAAATCTTACGAATTTTTATGTATTTCTGAAGGGGTTAACCTAGGGAAAATTACAAAAATGGAAAAATCATAAAAAGTGGTGAATTTTTTGATGTAAGTCCTATAATTTTGAAAAAGTTCATTAGAATGGCTATTGAAAGGTAACAGATCAAAAAGCATCCAGATCTGGCATCATCGAAATCTGATGAAATTTAATGGATTTCTGAAGGTGTTATATCAGGAAAACTCACAAAAATCGATAAATTATAAAAAGTGGTGAATTTTTGGATGTGAGTATTAAATTTACAAAAACATCAGTGGAATGGCTATTGCAAACCTTACAGATCACAAAGTATTGAGAATTGACGTCATCGAAATCTGACGAATTTTTATGGATTTCTGAAGGGGTTAACCTAGGGAAAATAAGAAAAATCGAAAAATTATAAAAAGTTGTGAATTTTTTGATGTGAGTCCTATAATTTAGAAAAACTTCATTTGAATAGCTGTTGGAAGATTACAAATCACAAAGTATTAAGAATTGGCATCATTGAAATCTAACGAATTTTTATGGATTTCTTAAGGGGTAATGTTAGGGAAAATCAGAAAAATCGAAAAATTATAAAAAGTGGTAAATTTTTTGATGTGAGTCTTATATTTTAGAAAAACTTCATTAGAATGGCTATTGGAAGTTTGCAGACCAAACATCATTTAGAATTGGCTCCATCGAAATCTGACGAATTTTAATGGATTTCTGAAGAGGTTAACCTAGGGAAAATAACAAAAATCGAGAAATTATAAAAAGTGGTGATTTTTTAGGTGTGAGTCCTATAATTTAGAATAAATTCATTGGAATGTCTATTAGAAGCTTACAGATCACAAAGCATTGAGAATCGGCGTCAACGAAATCTGACGATTTTTTATGGTTTTTTGAAGGGGTTATACTAGAAAAAATAACAAAAATCGAAAAAATATAAAAACTCTTGAATTTTTTGATGTGAGTCGTATAATTTAGAAAAACTTCATTAGAATGGCTATTGGAAGCTTACAGATCACAAAGCATTCAGAATTGTCGACATCGAAATTTGACCAATTTTTATAGATTTCTGAAGGAGTTATACAACAGAAAATCATAAAAATTGAAAAATTATAAAAGTAGTGAATTTTGGGATGTGAGTCCTATAATTTAGAAAAGATTCATTGGAATGGCTATTGAAAACTTACAGATCACAAAGCATTCACAATTAGAGTCATCGAAATCTGACGAATTTTTATGGATTTCTGAAGGGGTTATACTAGGGAAAATCACAAAAATCAAAAAATTATAAAGAGTCTTGAATTTTTGGATATGAGTCGTATAATTTAGAAAAATATCATTTGAATGGCTATTGCAAGCTTACTAATCACAATGCATTGAGAATTGGTTTTAATGAAATCTGACGAATTTTTATGGATTTCTGAAGGGGTTGTATTAGGCAAAATCACAAAAATCGAAAAATTATAAAAAAAATGGTGAATTTTTTAATGCGAGTCTTATAATTTAGAAAAATTTTATTGGAATGGTTATTGGAAGCTTACATGTCACAAAGCACTGAGAATTATTTTGATCGAAATCTGACGAATTTTTATGGATTTATGAAGGAGTTATACTAGGAAAAATCACAAAAATCTAAAATTATAAAAACTGGTGAATTTTTGGATGTGAGTCTTATAATTTAGAAAAACTTTATTAGATTTGCTATTGAAAGCGAACAGATAACAAAGCATTCAAAATTGGCATTATCAAAATCTGACGAATTTTTATGGATTTCTGAAAGAGTTATATTATGAAAAATCACAAAAATTGATAAAGTATAAAAAGTGGTGAATTTTTTGATGCGACTCCTAAAATTTGCAAAAACCTCAAGGGAATGGGTATTGGAAGCTTACAGATGACAAAGTATTGAGAATTGGCATCATCAAAATCTGATGATTTTTTATGGATTTCTGAAGGGGTTATACTCGGAAAAATCACAAAAATAAAAAAATTATAAAAACTGGTGAATTTTGGAATGTGAGTCCAATAATTAAGAAAAAATTCATTTGAATGGCTATTGGAAGCTTAAAGATCACAAAGCATTCAAAATTAGCGTTGTCAAAATCTGACAAATTTATATTGATTTCTGAAGGGGTTATACTAGGGAAAATCATAAAAATCGAAAAATTATAAAAAGTCTTGAATTTTTTGATGTGAGTTGTATAATTTAAAAAAATATCATTGGAATAACAATTGCAAGCTTACCAATCACAATGCATTGAGAATTGGCTTAATCGAAATCTGACGATGGATTTATGAAGGGGTTAACGTAGGGAAAATCACAAGAATCGAAATATTATAAAAAGTGGTGAATTTTTGTATATGAGTCCTATAATTTAGAAAAATTTCATTAGAATGCCTATTGGAAGCTTACAGATCACAAAGCATTGGGAATTGGTGTTATCGAAATCTGATGACTTTTTATGGGTTTCTGAAGGGGTTATATAAGGAAAAATCACAAAAATAGATAAATTATAAAATCATTGGTTTGAATGTGAGTCCTATAATTTAGAACAAAATCATTTAGAAGGTTACAGATCAAAAATCATTGAGAATTGGCTTCATCGAAATCTTACGAATTTTTATGAATTTCTGAAGAGGTTAACCTAGGGAAAATCACAAAAATCGAAAAATTATAAAAAGTGGTGAATTTTTGGATGTGAGTCATATAATATAGAAAAACTTCATTAGAATGACTATTGAAAGCTAACAGATCACAAAACATTCAGAATTGGCGTCATCGAAATCTGACGAGTTTTTCTGAATTTCTGAATGGGTTATATTAGGAAAAATCACAAAAATCGAAAAATTATAAAAGTGGTGAATTTTTGGATGTGAGTCCAATAATTTAGAAAAACGTCATTAGAATTGCTATTGGAAGCTTACAAATAAAAAATCATTGAGAATTATTTTCATTGAAATCTGTCGAATTTTTATGAATTTCTGAAGGGGTTAACCTAGGAAAAATCACAAAAATCGAAAAATTATAAAAAGTGGTGAATTTTTGGATGTGTGTCCTATAATTTAGAAAAAAATCATTAGAATGGCTATTGAAAGCTAAAAGATCACAAAGCATTCAGAATTGGCATCATCGAAATATGATGAATTTTTATGCATTTCCGAAGGGGTTATATTAGTAAAAATCACAAAAATCGATAAATTATAAAAAGTGATAAATTTTTGGATGTGAGTCCTAAAATTTACAAAAACCTCAGCGGAATGGCTATTGGAAGCTTATAGATCACAAAGCATTGAGAATTGGCATCTTCAAAATCTGACAAATTTTTATGGATTTCTGAAGGGGTTATACAACGGAAAATTACAAAAATCGAAAAATTATATAAAGTGGTGAATTTTGGGTCGTGAGTCCTATAATTTAGAAAAACTTCATTGGAATGGCTATTTGAAGCTTACAGATCACAAAGCATTGATAATTGGCATCATCGAAATTTGACGACTTTTTATTGATTTCTGAAGGGGTTAACTTATGGAAAATATGAAAAATCGAAAAGTTGTAAAAAGTGGTGAATTTTTGGATGTGAGTCTTATAATTTAAAAAAACTTCATTAGACTTTCTATTGAAAGCTAACCGATCACATAGCATTCAAAATTGACGTCATCGAAATCTGACGAATTTTTATGGATTTCTAAAGTCGTTATACAACGAAAAATTAAAAAAATCAAAAAATTATAAAAAGTGGTGAATTTTTGGATGTGAATCCTATAATTTAGAAAAACTTCATTAGAATATCTATTGAAAGCTAACAGATCACAAAGCATTCAGAATTAGCGTTTTCGAAATCTGACGAGTTTTTATAGATTTCAGAATGGGTTATACTAGGGAAAATCACAAAAATCAAAAAATTATAAAAAGTGGAGAATTTTTAGATGTGAGTCCTATAATTTAGAAAAACCTCAATGGAATGGCTATTTAAAGCTTACAGATCAAAAATCGTTGAGAATTGGCTTTATCGAAATCTGATGATTTTTATGGATTTCTGAAGGGGTTAACCTAGGGAAAATCACAAAAATCTAAAAATTATAAAAAGTGGTGAATATTTTGATCTGTCCTATAATTTAGAAAAACTTTATTGGAATGGCTATTGAACGCTTGCAGATCAAAAAAAATTGAGAATTGGCATCATCGAAATCTGACGAATTTTTATGGATTTCTGAAGGGTACCTTGGGAAAATCCCAAAAATTGAAAAATTATAAAAAGTGGTGAATTTTTGGATCTGTATCCTATAATTTTGAAAAAACTTCATTGGAATGGCTATTGAAGGCTTACAGATAACAAAGCATTTAGAATCGACTTTATCGAAATCTGACGAATTTTTATGGATTTCTGAAAGGGTTAACCTAGGGAAAATCACAGAAATCGAAAACTTATAAAAAGTGGTGAATTTTTTGATGTGAGTCTTATAATTTAGAAAAAGTTCTTTAGAATGGCTATTGGAAGGTTACAGATAACAAAGCATTGAGAATTGGGTCATCGAAATCTAACGAATTTTTATGGATTTCTTAAGGGGTTATACTAAGGAAAATCGCAAAAATCAAAAAATTATAAAAAGTGGTGAATTTTGGGATGTGAGTCCTATAATTTAGAAAAATTTCATTGGAATGGCTATTTGAAGCTTACAGATCAAAAAGCGTTGAGAATTGGCGTCATGAAAATCTGACGAATTTTTATGGATTTCTGAAGGGGTAATACAAGGAAAAATCACAAAAATCGAAAAATTATAAAAAGTCTTGAATTTTTGGATGTGAGTCATATAATTTAGAAAACATCATTGGAAAGGCTATTGCAAGGTAACCAATCACAATGCATTGAGAATTGTCTTCATTGAAATCTGACGAATTTTTATGGATTTGTAAAGGGGTTATATTTGGGAAAATCACAAAAATCGAAAAATTATAAGAAGTGATGAATTTTTGGATATGAGTCCTATAATTTAGAAAACTTCATTGGAATAGAAATTGGAAGCTTACAAATCAAAAATCATTCAGAATTGTCTTCATTGAAATCTGACGATGTTTTTTTGGATTTCTGAAGTGGTTAACATAGGGAAAATCACAAAAATCGAAAAATTATAAAAAGTGGAGAATTTTTTTATGTGAGTCCTATAATTTAGAAAAATTTCATTGGAATGCCTATTGGAAGCTTACAGATCATAAATCGTTAAAAATTGACATAATCAAAATCTGACGAATTTTTATGGATTTCTGAAGGGGTATTTGTGACGCGCGTCGAACCCCGCGTCGCCCCAAATGCCCGCCTTTAGGACGATCGAGAGAGGTTCATAAAACTTGTAAGAAATTACAAGTGCGTCCATTTTGGGCAACAAGGAGGTTTGTTGGAGTCACCACCCAATAGAACATTGGGAAAGGTCGTCTAGCCTCAGTGAGCCTAAGACGGCGATGCTATGTCCATTTTGGGCAAGCTAAAGGGATCTTGGAGCTCCCATCCTAATAGAACATTAGGATGGCCCTCTCATCTTGTGGAGCCTAGGACTATGCAAGTTAAAGCCTTTTTACGGGACACAATAG
Organism: Excoecaria cochinchinensis; assembly: GCA_947683425.1. Classification (NCBI taxonomy): domain Eukaryota; kingdom Viridiplantae; phylum Streptophyta; class Magnoliopsida; order Malpighiales; family Euphorbiaceae; genus Excoecaria; species Excoecaria cochinchinensis. Next base: position 3,166,502 of record CANTUQ010000167.1, on the reverse strand, counting down.
GTGTCTTGGAAGTCCCATTCCAATGGAACATTGAAATGGTTCTCTCGCCTCGTTGAGCCCAAAGACCAGAGATGGTTCGGGACTTCCCATTTATTCATACCTTGATTAAGTTTATAATTGAGTTTTGAATTTGGCGTTTCATCCCATTTCTCATTCAATTTAAATGCAATTTAATTTAACGCGCATGTCAATCACATAATGAAAGCAGTAAATAAGAACGAAATTAAAATAAAGCACATGAACATAAATTACAATAAAACTAGGGGCGGAATACAACCCCCATTTGTAAATAAAATACATCTTATACACAAATAGGGCTATTTATTAAAGACGAGGACATTGGTCCTCTCATGCATAATTAAAGAAAATAATTTTAAAGTGACAATTTATTTTGGATGAAAACTAGGACATTGGTCCCATTTTATTTAGAAAAGATCCAAGTTTAATTAAATAGAAATATTTTTGTGATTTTTTTAATTAACGTGCATAAAAAAATAATTATTACAAATTACAAGATAAAATGAATAAAAGCAAATTAATGAAAATGATAAAAATAACAAGTTAACTCCCAAATGGATCTTCAAATCTTCATGGGCTCCCACTTGCCATTAAAAAACTCACACATGAAAAATAAGTATTGAAAATAAAAGAAAAAACAAATAAAAGTGAAAGTTAGTAAAAAATTAACTAAACATATAACATGAAAATAATTAAATTAAAGCAATCAAAACTGCATCATGTATGACAAGCCAAATAAAATGACATAATAAAAATATGCAATCTAATTAATTAACAATTTAGCATGCATAAAAAAAATAATATAATAATAATAATAAAATTCAACATGCATAAACAAGCATAAAATAATGATGATAGAATTTAACATGCATAAAAACACAAAATAACAACAATAACGACCAATCATGCATAAAAAGTATAATATACATAAAATTCAGCATGCATAAAACATAAATAATAATGCTAACAATAATGATACTAGTAACAAATTATAGCAAAAGTAATAAAAATAACAATGGTGATAATAATAATGACAAAGCACAATAACAACCAAAGATATGAATAATTATATAAACATGCAAGAACAATCATATAAACATGCAAAAACAATAGGAAATAAAATTAACATGGCATGTTTAAGGCATGATAATAATAATACCAATAATAATATGGACAATCATATAAGCACATGGTAATAATAATAATAATAATAATAATAATATATGAACAATTCAATATGAACAATTAAATAGGAAATAAGAAGCAAAAAAGATCTAAGAGAATTCACATGTTAACTAATTAAGTAAAAACAAAAGAATAAGAAAATAATAGAACCAAAAGAATTTACATGTTAACTAATTAATTGGAAACAAAAAAATGAAATTAAAAATTAAATTAATAAATTGAGCCAAGAATGTTTACCCTCAAAATTTATTTTGAAGAAATGAAGGTGGATGATCCAATTCCTTGTCTTGATTGTAAGAATATATTAGAAAAATAAAATATTGAAAATGAATTTCTACTCAAGAACAAATAATTGATTTATTTGTCTCAAAATAAAAAATTGTTAAATGAAAAGAAGAAAATTGCCAAGAACAAAAATTATTCTTTTTTGTCTCAAGAATTCACTTGGAAAATTTTTTTTAGAAAAGTTGAGAGAATTTGTTTGAGAGAAGAAAGAAGAAGAAAAAATAATTTTTCTAAAGAAAATCCCCTTTAATTTTTTTCCAAAATTTCCCTTTTATTTTTACACCAAAAAACAAGATTTTAATTAAGAAATTAAATTGATTTAATTTCAACAAAACCAAAAAACTGAAGAAAATCAAAGGATTGGAATTTTAAAAGTTTTACCATTAAATTCTACTAAAAAAATTGAAGAAAAATGAATTTTTGGGGCCAAAATGGCCAAAAAACGGAAAAATAACGAAAATGGGCGAAGAGGGGACACCAAGGGGCGAGCGACACCCGTTGCTGCCGCGGCCAGACATTCGCGCGATTTTTTTTTTTTCAAATTTTCTATAAAACACAAAAAATTAAAAATTCACTTTTTTTACCCCAAAATAATTTTTTAAAACATTTTTATTCATTCCTAACAAATCAAAACGACAAGGAAATTATCACTTCTAACTTTCATTATTTTGCCTATAAATCGGCACACTTAATTTCATTATTGGGTAATCCTGATCAAAGCTACTCGGGACCCGGTGTCTACAGTATTCTAAGAAAAATCACAAAAATAGAAAAATTATAAAAAGTAGTGAATTTTTGCGTGTGAGTCATATAATTTAGAAAAAACATCATTGGAATGACTATTGCAAGCTCACCAATCGGAATGCATTGAGAATTAGGTTCATTGATATCTGACGAATTTTGATGGTTTTCTGAGGGGGTTATACTACGTAAAATTATAGAAATTGAAAAATTATAAAAAGCGGTGAATTTTAGGACGTGAGTCCAGTAATTCAGAAAAATTTCATTGGAATGGCTATTGGAAGCTTACAGATCATAAAACATTTAGAATTGGTTTCATCAAAATATGACGAATTTTTATGGATTTCTAAACGGGTTATCCTAAGGAAAATCACAAAAATTGAAAAATTATAAAAAGTGGTGAATTTTTGATGTGAGTCCTATAATTTAGAAAAACTTCATCGAAATGGCTATTGGAAGCTAACAGATCAAAAATCAATGAGAAATAGTTTCATCAAAATCTGATGAATTTTTAAGGATTTCTGAAGGGGTTAACCTAGGGAAATAAAAAAAATCGAAAAATTATAAAAAGTGTTGAATTTTTGGATGTGAATCCTATAATTTAGAAAAATATTATTAGAATGGCTATTGAAAGCTAACAGATCACAAAGCATTCATATTAGCGTCATCCAAATCTGTCAAATTTTTATGGATTTCTAAAGCCGATATACTAGAAAAAATTTCAAAAATCGAAAAATTATTAAAGTGGTGAATTTTTTTATGTGAGTCATAAAATTCAGAAAAATATCATTGGAATGGCTATTGCAAGCTTACTAATCACAATATATTAATAATTGGCTTAATCGAAATCTGATGAATTTTTATAGATTTCTGAAGGGGTTATACTAAGGAAAATCTTAAAAATCGAAAAATTATAAAAAGTGCTGAATTTTTGGATGCGAGTCCTATAATTTAGAAAAATTTCATTGGAATGGCTATTAGAAGCTTACAGATCACAACTCATTAAAAATTGGCTAAATTGAAATCTGATGAATTTTTATGGATTTCTGAAGGGATTATCGTAGAAAAAATCACAAAAATTGAAATATCATAAAAAGTTGTGACTTTTTTAATGTGAGTCCCATAATTTTCAAAAACTTCATTGAAATGGCTATTAGAAGCTTACAGATCACAGAGGATCGAGAATTGGTTTCATCGAAATCTGACGAATTTTTATGGATTTCTGAAGGGGTTATATTGGAGGAAAATCACAAAAATCGGAAAATTATAAAAAGTGGTGAATATTTTGATGTGAGTCCTATAATTTAGAAAAATTTCATTGGAATGGCTGTTGGCAGCTTATAGATCACAAAGCATTGATAATTGGCGTTATTGAAATTTGACGACTTTTTATGGATTTCTGAAGTGGTTAACCTAAGGAAAATCACAAAAAACGAAAAATTATAAAAAGTGGTGAATTTTTGGATGTGAGCCCTATAATTTAGAAAAACTTCTTTGGAATGGCTATTGCAAGCTTACCAATCACAATGCATTGAGAATTGGTTTCATCGAAATTTGACAAGTTTTTTTGGTTTTCTGAAAGGGTTATACTACGAAAAATCACAAAAATCGAAAAAGTGTTGAATTGGCGTCATCGAAATGTGGCGACCTTTTATGGATTTCTAAAGGGGTTATACAAGGAAAAATCACAAAAATCGAAAAAAGTGTTGAATTGGCGTCATCGAAATGTGGCGACCTTTTATGGATTTCTAAAGGGGTTATACAAGGAAAAATCACAAAAATCGAAAAATCACAAAGCATCGAGAATTTGAATGGCTATTGAAAGCTTAAAAATCACAAAGCATCGAGAATTGGCGTCATCAAAATCTGGCGACCTTTTATGGATTTCTGAAAGGGTTATACAAGGAAAAATCACAAAAATCGAAAAATTTTAAAAACTGGTAAATTTTTGGATGTGAGTACTATAATTTAGAAAAACATCATTGGAATGGGTATTGCAAGCTTACCAATCACAATGCATTAAGAATTGGCTTCATCGAAATGTGATGAATTTTTAAGGATTTCTGAAGGAGTTATACAAGCAAAAATAACTAAAATCGAGAAATTATAAAAAGTGGTGAATTTTTGGACGTAAGTCCCATAATTTAAAAAAACTTCAGTGGAATGGCTATTGGAAGCTTACAGATCACAAAGCAATGAGAATTGGCATCATCGAAATCTTGCGACTTTTTATACATTTCTTAAAGGGTTATACTAGGGAAAATCACAAAAATCGAAAAATTATGAAAAGTGTTGAATTTTTTTATGTGAGTCCTAAAATTTAGAAAAACATCATTGGAATGACTATTGTAAGCTTACAGATCACAATACATTGAGAATTGGCTTCATCGAAATCTGACTTGTTTTTATGAATTTTTGAAGGGGTTATACTAGGAAAAATCACAAAATTCGAAAAATTATGAAAAGCGTTGAATTTTTTGATGTGAGTCCTATAATTTAGAAAAATTTCATTGGAATGGCTATTGGAAGCTTACAAATCAAAAAGAATTGAGAAAGTCATCGAAATCTGGTGACTTTTTATACAATTCTTAAATGGTTATACTAGGGAAAATTACAAAAATCGAAAAATTTTAAAAACTGGTGAATTTTCGGATGTGATTCCTATAATTTAGAAAAACATCATTGGAATGACTATCGCAAGCTTACCATTCACAATGCATTGAGAATTGGTTTCATCGAAATCTGATGAATTTTTAAGGATTTCTGAACGGGTTATACTAGGAAAAATTACAAAAATTGAAAAATTATAAAAAGTGGTGAATTTTTTGATGTGAGTCCTATAATTTAGAAAAATTTTATTGAAATGGCTATTGTAAGCTTACAGATCACAAATCGTTGAGAATTGGCTTCATCGAAATCTGATGAATTTTTACGGATTTCTGATGGGGTTAACCTCAGGTAAATCACAAAAAACGAAAAATTGTAAAAAGTGGTGAATTTTTGGATGTGAGTCCTATAATTTAGAAAAATATTATTGGAATGGCTATTGCAAGCTTACCAATCACAATGCATTGAGAATTGGCTTTATCGAAATCTGACGAGTTTTTATGGATTTCTGAAGTGGTTATACTAGGAAAAATTACAAAAATTGAAAAATTATAAAAAGTGGTAAATTTTTTGATGTGAGTTCTATAATTTATAAAAAATTAATTGGAATGGCTATTGGAAGCTTACAAATCACAAAGCATTGAGAATTGGGGTCATCGAAATCTTGCGACTTTTTATGGATTTCTAAAGGGGTTATACTAGAAAAAATCACAAAAATCGAAAAATTATAAAAAAGTTGTGAATTTTTAGATGTGCGTCCTATGATTAAGAACAACATCTATGGAATGGTTATTGGAAGCTTACATATCACAAATAATTGAGAATGTCTTCATCGAAATCTGACGAATTTCTCTGGATTTCTGAAGGGGTAACACCAAGGGAAAATCACAAAAATAAAAAAATTATAAAAAGTGGTGAATTTTTGGATGTGAGTCCTATAATTTAAAAAAAGTTCATTGGAATGGCTATTGGAAGCATACAAATCACAAAGCTTTGAGAATTGGTGTCATCAAAATCTGATGACTTTTTATGGATTTTTGAATGGGTTATACATGGAAAAATCACAAAAATCGAAAAATTATAAAAGGTGGTGAATTTTTGGATACGAGTCCTATAATTTAGAAAAACTTCATTGGAATAGCCATTGGAAGCTTATAGATCACAAATTATTGAGCATTGGCTTTATCAAAATCTGCCGAATTTTTATGCATTTCTAAAATGGTTATCCTAGGGAAAATAAAAAAAATCGAAAAATTAAAAAAATTGGTGAATTTTTTGATATGAGTCCTATAATTTGGAAAAATTTTAGTGGAATGGCTATTGGAAGCTTACAGATCACGAAGCATTGAGAATTGGCGTCATAGAAATCTGACGACTTTTTATGGATTTCTGAAGGGGTTATATTAGGAAAAATCACAAAAATCGAAAAAAATAAAAATTGGTGAATTTTTTGATGCGAGTCCTATAATTTAGAAAAACTTTATTGGAATGTTACAGATCACTAATCATTGAGAATTAGCTTCACCAAAATCTGACGAATTTTTATGGCTTTCTGAAGGGGTTATACAAGGAAAAATCACAAAAATCGAAAAATTATAAAAAGTGGTGATTTTTTGGATGTGAGTCCTATAATTTAGAAAAATTTCAGTGAAATGGTTATTGGAAACTTGCATATCACAAATCATTGAGAATTTGCTTAATCGAAATCTGCTGAATGTTTATAAATTTCTGAATGGATTATACTATGAAAAATCACAAAAATCGAAAAGTTATAAAAAGTGGTGAATTTTTTTATGTGAGTCATATAATTTAGAAAAATTTCATTGAAATGGATATTGGAAGCTTAGAGATCACAAATCATTGAGAATTGGCTTCATCAAAATATGCCGAATTTTTGGAGATTTCTGAAGGGGTTATACTAGGGAAAATCGCAAAAATCGAAAAGTTATAAAAAGTAGTGAATTTTTGGATGTGAGTCTTATAATTTAGAAAAAATTCATTAGAATAGCTATTGCAAGCATACCAATCACAATGTATTGAGAATTGGCTTCATCGAAATCTGACGAATTTTTATGGATTTCTGAAGGGGGTCATGCTAAGGAAAATCACAAAAATAGAAAAAATATAAAATTTGGTGAATTTTTTGATGTGAGTCCTATAATATAAAAAAATTTCATGCGAATTGCTATTAAAAGCTTACCAATCAGAATGCATTCAGAATTGGTTTCATCAAAATCTGACGAATTTTTATGGATTTTTGAAGGGGTTATACTAGGAAAAATCACAAAATTTGAAAAATTATAAAAGCTGGTGAATTTTTGGATGCAAGTCCTATAATTTAGAAAAATTTCATGCGAATTGCTATTAAAAGCTTACTAATCACAATGCATTCAGAATTGGTTTCATCGAAATCTGACGAATTTTTATGGATTTTTGAAGGGGTTATACGAGGGAAAATCACAAAATTTGAAAAATTATAAAAGGTGGTGAATTTTTGGATGTGAGTCCTATAATTTAGAAAAATTTCGCTGGAATGGCTATTTCAAACTTATAGATCACAAAGCATTGAGAATTGGCATCATCGAAATCTGACGACTTTTTACGAATTTCTGAAGGGGTTGTATTAGGGAAAATCACAAAAATCGAAAAATTATAAAAAGTTGTGAATTTTTAGATGTGAGTCTAGTAATTTAGAGAAAATTCATTAGAACGTCTATTGGAAGCATACAAATCACAAATCATTGAGAATTGATTCATCAAAATCTGACAAATTTTTATGGATTTCTAAAGGGTTAACTAAGGGAAAATCACAAAAATCGAAAAATTATAAAAAGTTGTGAATTTTTGGATGTGGGTCCTAAAATTTAGAAAAACATTATTGGAATGGCTATTGCAAGCTTACCCATCACAATGCATTGAGAATTGGCTTCATCAAAATTTGACGAATTTTTATGGATTTTTGTAGAGGTTATAATAGGGAAAATAACAAAAATCGAAAAATTATAAAAAGTGGTGACTTTTTTTATGCGAGTCCTAAAATTTAGAAAAACTTCATTGGAATAGATATTAGAATCTTACATATCACTAATCATTGAGAATTTTCTTAATCGAAATCTGACGAATATTTATGGATTTCTGTAGGAGTTATCCTAAGGAAAATCACAAAAATCGAAAATTTATAAAAAGCGATGAATTTTTGGATGTGGGTCCTATAATTTCGAAAAATTTTAGTGGAATGCCTATTGGAAGCTTACAGATTACAAAGCGTTAAAAATTGGCATCATCAAAATCTGATGACTTTTTATGGATTTCTGAAGGAGTTATACCAGGAAAAATCACAAAAATTGAAAAATTATAAAAAGTAGTGAATTTTTTGATGTGAGTCCTATAATTTAAAAAAGTTCATTGGAATAGCTATTGAAAGCTTACAGATCATAAATCATTGAGAATTGGCATTATCAAAATCTGACGAATTTTTATGGATTTCAGAAGGGGTTATACTAGAAAAATTCACAAAAATCGAAAAATTATAAAAAAGTGGTGAATTTTTAGATATGAGTCCTATAATTTAAAAAAATTTTATTGGAATGGCTATTGCAAGCGTACCAATCACAATGCATTTAGAATTGGTTTAATCAAAATCTGACGAATTTTTATGGATTTCTGAAGGGGGTTATACTAGAGAAAATCTCAAAAATCGAAAAAATATAAAATGTGGGGAATTTTTTGATGTGAGTCCTATAATTTAGAAAAATTTCATTGGAATGTCTGTTGTAAGCTTACTTTTCACAATGCATTGAGAATTGGATTCATCGAAATTTAACGATTTTTTATCATTTTCTGAAAGGGTTATACTAGGGAAAATCACAAAAATCGAAAAATTATAAAAAGTGGTGAATTTTTTCATCTAAGCCCTATAATTCAGAAAAACTTCTTTGGAATGGCTATTGGAAACTTACAGATAACAAATCATTAAGAATTGGTTTCATCGAAATCTTACGAATTTTTATGGATTTCTGAACGGGTTATCCTAGAGAAAATCACAAAAATCGAAAAATTATAAAAAGTGGTTAACTTTTTTATGTGATTCCTATAATTTAGAAAAATTTCATTGGAACTGCTATTGAAAGCTTACAGATCACAAAGCATTGAGAATTGGTGTCATCGAAATCTGACAAATTTTAATGGATTTATAAAGGGGTTATACTAGGAAAAATCACAAAAATCGAAAAATTATAAAAAGTAGTGAATTTTTTAATGCGAGTCCTATAATTTAGAAAAACTTCATTGGAATGGCTATTGGAAGCTTACAGATCATGAAGCATTCAGAATTGGCATCATCGAAATCTGACGAATTTTTATGGATTTCTGAAGGGGTTATACAAGAAAAAATCACAAAAATCGAAAAATTATAAAAAAGTGGTGAATTTTTTGATATGAGTCCTATAATTTAGAAAAATTTCATTAGAATGGCTATTGCAAGGATACCAATCAAAATGCATTCAAAATTGGCTTCATCAAAATCAGACAAATTTTTATGGATTTATGAAGGGAGTTATAATAGGGAAAATAAAAAAAATAGAAAAAATATAAAAATGGTGAATTTTTTGATATCAGTCCTATAATTTAGAAAAATTTCATTGGAATGGCTATTACAAGCTTAACAATCACAATGTATTGAGAATTTGCTTTATCGAAATCTGACGAATTTTTATGGATTACTGAAAGGGTTATACAAGGGAAAATCGCAAGAAAACAAAAAATTATAAAAGGGGTGAATTTTTTGATGTGAGTCCTAAAATTTAGAAAAACTTCATCGGAATGGCTATTGCAAGCTTACCCATCACAACGCATTGAGAATTGGTTTCATCGAAATCTGACAAATTTTTATGGATTTCTAAAGGTGTTATACTAGAAAAAATCACAAAAATCGAAAAATTATAAAAAGTTGTGAATTTTTTGATGTGAGTCCTATAATTTAAAAAAATTTCATTGGAATGGCTTTTGGAAGCTCACAGATCATAAAGCATTAAAAATTAGCGTCATCGAAATTTGACGACTTTTTATGGATTTCTGAAGGGTTATACTAGGAAAAATTACAAAAATCAAAAAATTAAAAAAGGGGTGAATTCTTGGATGTGAGTCCTGAAATTTAGAAAAACATCATTGGAATGGCTATTGCAAGCTTACCCATCACAATGCATTGAGAATTAAGTTTATCGAAATCTAACAAATTTTTGTGGATTTCTGAATGGGTTATACTAGGAAAAATCGCAAAAATCGAAAAATTATAAAAAGTGGTGAATTTTTGGATGCAAGTCCTATAATTTAGAAAAACTTCATTGGAATGGCTATTGGAAGCTTACAGATCAAAAAAATTCAGAATTGGGTTCATCGAAATCTGACGAATTTGTATGCATTTCTGAAGGGAGTTATACTAGGGAAAATAAAAAAAAATCGAAAAAATATAAAAATTGGTGAATCTTTTGATATGAATCCTATAATTTAGAAAATTTTATTGCAATGGCTAATACAAGCATACCAATCATAATGCATTCAGAATTGGCTTCATCAAAATCTGACGAATTTTTATGGATTTCTGAAGGGGTTATACTTGGAAAAATAACAAAAATCGAAAAATTATATTAAGTGGTGAATTTTTTGATGCGAGTCCTACAATTTAGAAAAACTTCATTGGAATGGATATTGGAAGCTTAAAGATCACAAATCATTGAGAATTGGCTTAATCGGAATATGACAAATTTTTATGGATTTTTGTAGGGGTTATCCTAGGAAAAATCACAAAAATCAAAAAATTATAAAAAGTGGTGAATTTTTTGACGTGAGTCCTATAATTTAGAAAAATTTCAGTGGAATGGCTATTGGAAGCTTACAGATCAAATAGCATTGAGAATTAGCATCAACGAAATCTGACGAATTTATATAGATTTCTGAAGGGGTTATACTAGGAAAAATCACAAAAATCGAAAAATTATAAAAAGTGATGAATTTTTGGATGTGAGTCCTATAATTTAGAAAACCTTTATTGGAATGGATATTGGAAACTTATAGATCACAAATCATTGAGAATTGGCTTCATTAAAATCTGACGACTTTTTATGGATTTCTGAAGGGGATATATTAGGAAAAATCGCAAAATGTGAAAAATTATAAAAAGTGGTGAATTTTTTGATGTGAGTGTTAAAATTTAAAAAAACATCAATGGAATGGCTATTGCAATCTTGCCCATCACAATGCATTGAGAATTGGCGCTATCGAAATCTGACGAATTTTTATTGATTTCTGAAAGTGTTATATTAGGAAAAATTACAAAAATCGAAAAATTATAAAAGTGGTGAATTTTTTTATGTGAGTCCTATAATTTAGAAAAACTTCAGTGGAATGGCTATTAGAAGCTTACGGATCACAAAGCATTGAGAATTGGCATCTTTGAAATCTGATGACTTTTTATGCATTTCTGAAGGGGTTATACTAGGGAAAATCGCAAATATCGAAAATTTATAAAAAGTGGTGAATTTTTGAATGTGAGTCTTATAATTTAGAAAACCTTTATTGGAATGGATATTAGAAGCTTACAGATCACAAATAATTGAGAATTGACTTAATCGAAATTTGACGAATTTTTATGGATTTCTAAAGGGGTTAACTTAGGGAAAATCACAAAAATCAAAAAATTATAAAAAGTGGTGAATTTTTGGATGTGAGTCCTAAAATTTAGAAAAACATTATTGGAATGGCTATTACAAGCTTACTCATCACAATGCATTGAGAATTGGGTTCATCGAAATCTTACGAATTTTTATGGATTTTTGAAGGTGTTATCCTAGGAAAATTCACAAAAATCGAAAAATTATAAAAGTGGTGAATTTTTGGATGTGAGTCCCATAATTTAGAAAAAATTCATTGGAATGGCTATTGGAAGCTTATAGATCATAAAGGATTGAGAATTGATATCATCGAAATCTGACGAATTTTTATGAATTTCTGAAGGGTTTATACTGAAAAAAATCACAAAAATCAAGAATTATAAAAAGTTGTGAATTTTTTGAAGTGAGCCCTGTAATTTAGAAAAATTTCATTGAAATGGCTATTGCAAGCTTAACAATTACAATGCATTGAGAATTGGATTCATCGAAATCTGACGAATTTTTATGGATTTCTGAAGGGGGTTATACTAGGCAAAATTAATAAATTCGAAAAATTATAAAAAATTGTGAATTTTTTGATGTGAGTCCTATAATTTAGAAAAACTTCATTGAAATGGCTATTGGAAGCTTACATATCAAAATGCATTGAGAATTGGTGTCATTGAAATCTGACAAAATTTTATTGATTTCTTAAGGGGGTTATCCTAGGAAAAATCACAAAAATTGAAAAATTATAAAAAGTCGTGAATTTTTTGATGTGAGTCCTATAATTTAGAAAAACTTCATTGGAATGGCTATTGAAAACTTATAGATCACAAAGAATTGAGAATTGGCGTCATCAAAATCTGATGACATTTTATGGATTTCTGAAGGGGTTATATTAGGAAAAATCACAAAAATCGAAAAATTATAAAAAGTGTGAATTTTTGAATGTGAGTCCTATAATTCAGAAAAGCTTCATTGGAATGGCAATTGGAAGCTTACCAATCACAATGCATTGAGAATTGGTTTTATCGAAATCTGACGAATTTTTATGAATTTATGAAGGAGTTATACTAGAAAAAATCAGAAAATCGAAAAATTATAAAAAGTATTGAATTTTTTGATGTGAGTTATATATTATGAAAAAAATTTAGTGGAATGGCTATTGGAAGCTTACAGATCACAAATCATTGAGGATTGGCTTTATTGAAATCTAACGAATTTTCATGGATTTTTTAAGGGGTTAACCTAGGGAAAATCATAAAAATCGAAAAATTATAAACAGTAGTGACTTTTTGGATGTCTGTCCTAAAATTTAGAAAAAATTCATTGGAATGACTATTGAAAACTTATAAATCACAAATAATTGAGAATTGGTTTCATCGAAAACTGACGAATTTTTATGGATTTCTGAAGGGGTTATCTTTGGGAAAATCACAAAAATCGAAGAATTATAAAAAGTGGTGAATTTTTTTATGTGAGTTCTATAATTTAGAAAAACTTCATTGGAATGGCTATTGGAAGCTTACAGATCATAAAGCATTGAGAATTGGTGTCATCGAAATCTGACGACTTTTTATGGATTTATGAAGGTGTTATACTAGGAGAAATCACAAAAATCAAAAAAACATAAAAGGTGGTGAATTTTTGGATGTGAGTTTTAAAATTTAGAAAGACATCGTTGGACTGGCTATTGTAAGCTTAACCATCACAATGCATTGAGAATTGGCTTCACCGAAATCGGAAGTGCGGTGGCTCAACTGCAGGCGGATCAACTGCAGCTGGGGGATACTCCCTAGCAGCCCCTTGTTCATCTTGCTCCCTAATTGGAACGGCAATCTGTCGCCCGGCAGGTGGGGCTAGGGTAGTGGCAAGGTTGCCCATCATCGTCATCATTCTAGCCTCAAACTCTTCTAACCTTCTCCCCACTTCTTCGGCAATCATTGCCCTAGTTGCATCAGAACCACTTGATGGATCAGACATTCTCGTCTCTATTGATGAATCCGAACTCTGATCTGACACTAGCTCTGGGGAAATCTTTCTTAGTCGACCGTCGGGACCTCTAAATCACCTGGACGAATCTATGATGGCTGCAAAACACACCTTTGTTAGGATAATGCATGATTAGAGTGCAATACATGGCAGTGCTGGTGCAGCATAGACAAACACATGCAAGCAAATAGATCATTCCAACCTTATTTCTCCCACACACGAGGTAATGTAGTCTCTTTCCTAGGTGGGCTTTATCCGAGGGTTAACAGGGAACCCATCGGACACGTATGATGCACGGTGAAAAATCGGCAGCATAACATCTCTAGTCTAATGTACATACGTAGGGGTGTTTGGCCATTTTAAATTTAAATAATTCAACCAAATGAAGATGGACCCAACGGGGCATGAAAGCCTTTGATAAAGACCATTTAATTTGATTGATTTCGTTCAATATATGACGGCCCAAGTAGCAAGTATTATGGTACATTTCACCTAGTGGAAGTATCTATTGCCATTTTATGAGCTTTGGTTAAAGGTGATTTTACTTTAGGGCTACACAAGCATGGTCCCTGCCGACAGTTCTAGCTCATCACGAGCATAGCGACCAATCGGGTCTCCATTTGATATACGTTTAACAGTAAGAGGCTTGGGTTGGTGATTATCCTCAACACTTCTCTACAATGAGTGAAAGTAGGGTCGCATTTTAGGAATGTATCGGGGTAGATAGGGGACCAACTAACATAATTTTAAGGCTCTAAAATGCAATGCAATTTCCGAAAAGAAATAGAATTTTAAGTTTTAAAAACTCAATTATACTTTTTAACCAAAACACTTTCAAAGCAAAGTCACAAACAGTCCCCAATGGAGTTGCCACTGTGACGCGCATCGAACCTAGCAAAGGCCCTCTTTGAACCCGCTTTTGGGATTTGAGGGATTGGTTCGTATCTTTTTGATCTTGGGCATCATGAGACATTTTGGATGCCTCATTCCTAATAGAACATTGGGAAGGATCATCTAGCCTCACGACGCCTTTAGGCACCTTTGAGGTATTTTGGAGTTGCCACCCAATTTACAAGAAATTGGGAAAGGTCTCTAACCTCTTATTGGTCTAGACCAGAGATTGGTGTTCGAAACTTCACTCTTAATTAAGTTTTGCTTAATTATAAATGAGTTTTTAACTTCCTAAAATTCTATTTCTTATCTCGCACGATTAATGCATCTAATTAAAGCGCACTACTATCATTCAAAAGCGATAAAGGAAGGCAATAAAGAAAGTGATAAATAAAGCAATAAAAGAAAGCGGTAAACACGCCAAGCACATAATTACATAGCAGATAGGGGCAGAATACAACCCCTCATAAAAGAAGGCTAAAATTGCAAATGGGGATGGAATATAATCCCAAAATGAAAATTAAATGATGTTGCCCCAAAATTAATTACAAGGGCCCAAAATGTATGAACATAAGTTTAAACAAATAAACAAAATCAAACATGAAAAAAAGACATACATAAATCGGGGCATTCGTTTTGGAATTGGGAACGTTGGTTCCTTCGCTCTTATTTGAAAAGGGATCGAAGAGTTGGTTTGATCATTAGATTGAAAACCGGGATGAGTGATCTCATTTTTGGAGAGAAAATAACTCTTCGTTTTAATCATGACGTTTTACATTTCTTGGCTAAAATGGGGGACATGGTTCCAATTTATTAGTAAAAATTTCCATTTAATTATAAAAATATTTTTGTGATTTTTTTATCTCACGCGTACATAAATAAAATATTTATTTACAAATAAACATAATACAAAGAGAGGGAATAGGGAAGATCTCACCAAACAACGCGGTCCCCTACGCGTAGTGACCCTTCCGTGTGGTCACGAGAACGTTCACATAATACAAGTCACAATAAATCTCAGACAGAAAAATAATATTAAAATGTTAGTAATAATTCTAGAAAATCAATCACGTAAAGGCAAAATAAATATAGGACATATTAATTTAATCATCAAATAATTTGCATGCAAAAGGGGAATTAAAAATAAATCATGCCAAAGACAAGGATAATAATAAAAACAATGATAAAATGAAATAATACTAATAATAAATAGCAATAATAATCACGACACTAAAAACAACACCCCAATGACAATAATAATGATAATACCAATAATAATAATAATAGCAAAAGAACACAATAATGATAATAATAATAATAATAATAATAATAATAATAATAATAATAATAATAATAATAATAATAATAATAATAATAATAATAATAATAATAATAATAATAATATTATTATTATTATTATTACAACCCAACAAAATGATAATAATAAATGTAATAATGATAATAACAATAATAATAATAATACCAAAACAAATACCAATAATAACCATGAATAATAATGATAACAATAATGATATTATATTGATGATGATGATATAAAACAAATAAACATAACACAATAGTAAATAAATAATATAATGATAATAATGATGATAATAATGATAATAATGGTAATGATAACATGGCAGTGAGAGTATTGACAATGCTAATGACATAATAATAATGATAATAATACTAATAATCACAATAATAATATGACAGAGAACAAGGGTAATGTGAAATAAACATGAGATAATGACACTAACAATAATACCACAAAATAATAATAATAATAATAATAATAATAATAATAATAATAATAATAATAATAATAATAAAAATAATAATAATAATAATAATAATAATAATAATAATAATAATAATAATAATAATAATAATAATAATAATAATAATGGGGAAGAGGAGTCTGCCGACAACAAATGTGAAGGTAAAACCATGAAAGTCAAATTAAAAAAACATAAAGGAATCAAATCACAAAAACTAAACGTGAAATGAAGACCAAGCCTTCATTTGATCCTCCGGGTTGTCCCAAAAAAGGAAAAGACAAATTGTTCTTTCATTTTTCGTTACCCGAAAATTACACAGAATTGTGAAAGAAACCGAAAAAATGGACTGCAAGTTGACCTGCAAAACGCAGACGAAAGCGGGGCAAAACTGCCAGAGTGAAGACCCACGTGACACGTGCCCTATGGGCAGGCGTCATGACAGGCGATGCGCGCCTGAGAGGGGGCGTGCGTCCCCCAATAATGCACGCCCCAAGGGGCGTGCGTTGCCCGGGTGATGCGCGCCCAAGGGGGGGGGGGGGCTCCCCTCGGCAGCGAGCGTGCTCTCCCTCGACAACGCGTGCCCAAGTAGGCGTGCGCCTGCGGGTGCAAGCTACCTGCGGGCGCACGCCGTCCCCGCGCGGGCACAGCCCGCACGCGCGGTGCGCAATGAAAGAATAACAATAAAAAATAGAAAATAAATAAATAAATAAATAATTAAAGGAATAAAAATAAGAGTAAAAATGCGAATTTTTGAATTGAAATTTTTAGAGGAACAAAGGGAATTTTCGAAAAATTATAAAAACATCATTTTTGACACATTTACTTATGGCAAGTATCACTTTCATCATCGGGTAATGTTGATATTGGATTGCCTCGGGACCCTGTGTCTGCAGTTGCCCCCAATTTTGGGGAGCTTAGAACTTAGGTGCCTAAGTGAGCCAAAATTCAGAAGAGGAGGGGAGAGACGCGTACCTGAGGCGGTCGCTTCCCTAAAACAGATGGTATTGTTGGTGTGGTTGCCGCCACGTTGTGGGCGCATTGTCTTTTGTTGAAGCGGTAGTGCCGTGATCGTGCTAACCCTCCGTGTAGCAGTAGTGCCGTCATCGTGCTAATCCTTGTGAAGTGGTAGTGCCGTGGTCGTGCTCACCTCCTGTAGAATGGTAGTGCCGCCATCGTGCTAACTTTTGTGAAGTGGTAGTGTCGTGGTCGTGCTAGCCTTCCGTAGAATGGTAGTGCCGCCATCGTGCTAACCCTTGTGAAGTGGTAGTGCTAACCTTCTTTGGAATGGTAGTGCTGCCATCGTGCTAACCCTTATGAAGTGGTAGTGCCGTGGTCATGCTAACTTTCTGTAGAATGGTAGTGCCGCCATCGTGCTAACTTTTGTGAAGTGGTAGTGTTGTGGTCGTGCTAACCTTTTGTAGAATGGTAGTGCCGCCATCGTGCTAACCCTTGTGAAGTGGTAGTGCCGTGGTCGAGCTAACCTTCTGTAGAATGGTAGTGCTGCCATCGTGCTAACCTTTGCGAAGTGGTGCCCCCTAAGAGGTCTTTGGCTGGTCGGCTGCCCCCTGAGAGGACTTTGGTTGATTTGCCTCCTGAGAGGTCTTTGACTGGTTATTTGGACTGACGTCGTCACTCGGCTTTTGTCGGTGTCTGCATCGAATCTTTCCTCCTGCAAAACTGGAAACCCGAATATGCAGGAAAAAATAGTGAGCATGCAAGTGAAATGCATGAATCATGCAGAAATGCAGGATGAGAGTTCATCCAAGCGAGTCTATAGATAATAGTTGGGTTGGCTATGATTTGCGATAGGATCGTTGTCTTTTGAAGTCGCTTTCGAATTTCATGCCTTTGGGATTGCAAGGTTCTCGTCTGATACCTGTAGTCATTTTTTTAAGGTAGTGCGTCCCTTGTGGATTTTCACACTAGCTCTTCTTAGCGGAAAATGCATCCTTTTTTGATTTTCACATAACCCTGTGCCTTATTTTTCTGCCTGGAACGGACCCAACCCAATCCAGCTGCTTTTCCTTTTTTCTCTTTTTCTTTTCTTTTTTTTTTACGAGAGATAGTCATCATGGGAACTCCCACTGAGGGTGATCAGCGTATATTTGCTAGGACGCTTTTTTGATGAAAACAACTAGACAAAAGTCATTAGATAAATGGTGTATTTTTTTTTTAAGACAGAACTAAAAATCAATGAAAACGCAAATTGAATTCTTTTATTCATTGCAAAATTGTGTACATTTCTATATGATTTCATCGTACATGATCCTCATTTGACAAGAACTCAAAAAGCACAAGACTACACCTATTCTCGGAATAGATCTTGTAAGCATCAAACTCTTGTTATCAATTGGCCCTCTCGGGTTTTCTTGATTGAATATTTTCTCTTGGCCCTTAATTTTTCCCCAGGATGCATTTTTTTGGTTTTCACCCTGACGGGGCGCCCAATTTTAGCAAGGCCGCCTTTTTTTCGGTTTTTGACCTGCAGGACATTTATTCTCTTCTTTTTTATTTTAGCCTTTAGCCATGGAATCTCTTTAACATGTTGATATTGACCGGTTCTCTGAATTCATTCCCATTGCTGTCTGTTAAGATCGCTGCTCCCTTTGTCAGTAACTTCTTCAGCACGAATGGACCTTCCCAGGTTGGCCTAAATTTTCCTCGTATATCTGACACTCCCGACCTCATCATCTAAAAGATCAAATCCCCTTCTTTTAATGGGTGCTTTCGTACCGTCTTGCCAAAAGACCGAGCTAGCCTCTTTTGATAGATTTGGTTATGATAATATGCTCGCATCCTATCTTCATCTAATAGGTTCAATTATAGCAACCGTTGTTGTGCCCATTCTGCTTCTGATAACTTTGCTTCCGTCACCACCCTCAAGGACTGGAGTTCAATTTCTACTTGTAGAATTGCTTCCGTCCTATAAATCAGGGAAAAAGGTGTAGCTCCTGTGGAAGTTCTGGCAGTGGTCCTGTAGCCCCACAGTGTAAATGGCAGTTTCTCGGCCCAATCTTTATAGGTTTGTACCATCTTAGCTAGTATCCTCCTTATGTTCTTATTGGCCGCCTCAACTGCCCCGTTAGCCTACGGTCAATAAGGAGAAGGCTTATAGTGTTAGATGGCATATTTCTTGAGCATCTGCTTGGTTTCAGCTTGAAATTGTACCCCATTATCTGACACGATGTGATGTGGGAGCCCATACCTACAGATCAGATGTCATTCAATGAATCTGGCCATCTCCCGGGCACCCAATTTCTTAAAGGACTCAGCCTTTACCCACTTAGTGAAGTAATCAATGGCGACTACGATAAATCTGTGCCCGTTAGAGGTTGTTGGATGTATTTCCCCTATGATGTCGATCCCCCAAGCTGCGAATGGCCATGGAGATGTAAGGTTGCATAATTTCGAAAGGGGCAGGTGTCTTAGGTTGGCATACTGTTGGCATAGCTAGCACTATTCACATATTTTGAGCAATCCGCGTCCATTGTGAGCCAATAAAACCCTTGGCGCATGATCTTCTTTACTAAGGCCAAGCCATTCATGTGAGCTCCACAAACATCGGCATGAACCTCTTCCATAATCCTTTCAGCTTCCTTCTCTGCCAAGCATCTTAACTGGATACCATTCGCTTGCCTCTTGTATAGGGTTCCGTCTACACTAATAAATTGAGAGGATTTCTGAAGGGGTTATACTAGGAAAAAACACAAAAATTAAAAAATTATTAAAAGCGGTGAATTTTTTGATGTGAGTCCTACAATTTAGAAAAGCTTTATTGGAATTGCTATTGGAAGTTTACAGATCACAAAACATTGAGAATTGGCATCATCAAAATCTGACAACTTTTTATAGATTTCTGAAAGCATTATACTAGGGAAAATCACAAAAATCGAAAAAATATAAAAAGCGGAGAATTTTTTTATGTGAGTCATATAATTTAAAAAAACTTTATTGGAATTGACATTGGAAGCATACAGATCACAAATCATTGAGAATTGGCTTAATCGAAATCTGACGAATTTTTATGGATTTCTTAAGGGGTTAACCTAGTAAAAATCACAAGAATCCAAAAATTATAAAAAGTGGTGAATTTTTCAATGTGAGTCTTATAATTTAGAAAAAATTCATTAGAATAGCTATTGGCAGTTTACAAATCACGAAGCATTCAGAATTGGCATCATCGAAATCTAACGAATTTTTATTGATTTCTAAATGGGTTACATTAGGAAAAATCACAAAAATCAAAAAATTATAAAAAGCGGTGATTTTTTTGATGTGAGTCCTATAATTTAGAAAAACTTCATTGGAATGGATATTGGAAGCTTACAGATAACAAATAATTGAGAATTGGCTAAATCAAAATCTAACGAATTTTTACGGATTTCGTAAGGGGGTTAACCTAAGGAAAATCACAAAAATCGAAAAATGATAAAAAGTGAATTTTTGGATGTGAGTCCTATAATTTAAAAAAACTTCATTAGAATGGCTATTGGAAGCTTACAGATCACAAAGCATTCAAAATTGGCGTCATCAAATTCTTACGAATTTTTATGGAATTCTGAAAGGGTTATATTAGGAAAAAATAAAAAAAATCGATAAAATATAAAAAGTGATGAATTTTTGGATGTGAGTCCTATAATTTTGAAAAGTATCATTGGAATGGCTATTGGAAGCTTACAGATCACAAATCATTGAGAATTGGCTTAATCGAAATCTGACGGATTTTTATGGATTTCTAAAGGGGTTAACCTAGTAAAAATCACAAAAATCCAAAAATTACAAAAAGGGGTGAATTTTTCTATGTGAGCCCTATAATTTAGAAAAACTTCATTAGAATGGCTATTCGTAGCTTACAGATCACAACGCATTCAGAATTGATGTCATCAAAATCTGACGAATTTTTATTGATATCTGAAGGGGTTATACTAGGGAAAATCACAAAAATCGAAAAATTATAAAAAAGTGATGAATTTTTGGACATGAGTCCTATAATTTAGATAAACATGATTGGAATGGCCATTGCAAGCTTACCAATCACAATGCATTTAGAATTGGCTTGATCGAAATCTGACAAATTTTTATGGATTTTTGAAAGGATTAGACTAGGAAAAATCACAAAAATCGAAAAATAATAAAAAGTGGTTAATTTTTGGATGTGAGTCATATAATTTAGAAAAATATCATTAGAATGGCTATTGATAGCTTACCAATCACAATGCGTTAAGAATTAGTTTCATCAAAATCTGACGAATTTTGATGGATTTCTGAACAGGTTATACTAGGGAAAATGACAAAAATCGAAAAATTATAAAAAGTGGTGAATTTTTTGATGTGAGTCCTATAATTTAGAAAAATATCATTGGAATGGCTTTTGCAAGCTTCCCAATCATAATGTATTGAGAACTGGCATCATCGAAATTTGATAACTTTTTATGGATTTCTGAAGGGGCTATAATAGGGAAAATCACAAAAATCGAAATATTATAAAAAGTGGTTAATTTTTTGATGTGAGACCTATAATTAAGAAAAACTTAATTGGAATGGATATTGGAAGCTTACAGATCACAAATCATTGCGAATTGACTTAATCAAAATCTGACGAATTTTTACGGATTTCTGAAGGGGTTAACCTAGGGAAAATCAAAAAAATTGAAAAATTATAAAAGGTGAAAAATTTATGGATGTGAGTCCTATAATTTAGAAAAACTTCATTAGAATGGCTATTGGCAGCTTACAGATCACAAATAATTCAGAATTGGCGTCATCAAATTTGACAAATTTTTATAGATTTCTGAAGGGGTTATATTACGGAAAATCAAAAAAATCAAAAAAATATAAAAAGTGGTGAATTTTTGGATGTGAGTCATATAACTTACAAAAACACTATTGGAATGGCTATTGAAAGCTTACCAATTTCAATGCGTTGAGAATTGGTTTCATCGAAATCTGACGAATTTTTATGGATTTTTGAAAGGGTTAAACTAGGGAAAATCACAAAAATCGAAAAATTATAAAAAGTGGTGAATTTTTTGATGTGAGTCCTATAATTTAGAAAAATATCATTGGAATGGCTATTGCAAGCTTCCCAATCACAATGCATTGAGAATTGGCATCATCGAAATCTGACAACTTTTTATGGATTTCTTAAGGGGTTATACTAGGGAAAATCACAAAAATCAAAAAATTTTAAAAAGTGGTGAATTTTTTATGTGAGTCCTATAATTTAGTAAAATTTCATTGGGATGGCTATTGATAGCTTACCAATCACAATACGTTGAGAATTGGTTTCATCGAAATCTGACGAATTTTTATGAATTTTTGAAGGGGTTATACTAGGAAAAATGACAAAAATAGAAAAATTATAAAAAGTGGTGAATTTTTTGATGTGAGTCCTATAATTTAGAAAAATATCATTGTAATGGTTTTTGCAAGCTTCCCAATCACAATGCATTGAGAATTGGCATGATCGAAATCTGACAACTTTTATGGATTTCTGAAGAGGTTATACTAGGAAAAATTACAAAAATCGAAAAATTATAAAAAGCGGTTAATTTTTTGATGTGAGACCTATAATTTAGAAAAACTTTATTGGAATGGATATTGGAAGCTTACAGATCACAAATCATTGCGAATTTACTTAATCGAAATCTGACGAGTTTTTACGGATTTCTGAAGGAGTTAACCTATGGAAAATCAAAAAAATTGAAAATTATAAAAGGTGAAAAATTTATGGATGTGAGTCCTATAATTTAGAAAAACTTCATTAGAATAGCTATTGGTAGTTTACAGATCACAAATAATTCAGAATTGGCGTCGTCAAAATCTGACGAATTTTTATGGATTTATGACAGGGGTTATATTACGGAAAATCAAAAAAAATCGAAAAAATATAAAAAGTGGTGAATTTTTGAATGTGAGTCATATAATTTACAAAAACACCATTGGAATGGCTATTGCAAGCTTACCAATCTAAATGCGTTGAGAATTGGCTTCATCGAAATCTGACGAATTTTTATGGATTTTTGAAAGGGTTACACTAGGGAAAATCAGAAAAATCGAAAAATTATAAAAAGTGGTGAATTTTTTGATGTGCGTCCTATAATTTAGAAAAATATCATTGGAATGGCTATTGCAAGCTTTCCAATCACAATGCATTGAGAATTGGCATTATCGAAATCTGACAACTTTTTATGGATTTCTTAAAGGGTTATACTAAGGAAAATCACAAAAATCGAAAATTTTAAAAAGTGGTGAATTTTCGATGTGAGTCCTATAATTTAGAAAAACTTCATTGAAATATCTATTGGAAGCTTACAGATCACAAAGCATTGAGAATCGGCGCCATTGAAATCTGACGACATTTTATGGATTTTTGAAAGGGTTATATTAGGGAAAATCACAAAATTTGAAAAATTATAAAAAGCGGTGAGTTTTTTGATGTGAGTCTTATAATTTAGAAAAATTTTATTGGAATTAATATAGGAAACTTACAGATCACAAATCATTGGAATTGCCTTAATCGAAATCTGACGAATTTTTATGGATTTCTGAAGGGGTTATTCTAGGGAAAATCTCAAAATCAAAAAATTATAAAATGTGGTGAAATTTTGAATGTAAGTCCTATAATTTAGAAAAATATCTTTAGAATTGCTATTGGAAGCTTACCAACCACAATGGATAGAGAATTCGCTTCATCAAAATCTGAAGAATTTTCAGGGATTACTGAACGGGTTATTCTAGTGAAAATAAAAAAAATCAAAAAATTATAAGTGATACGATTTTTGATTTTAGTCCTGTAATTTATAAAAATTTCATTGGAATGGCTATTGGAAGCTTACCAATCAAAATGGATTGAGAATTGATTTCATCGAATTCAGACGAATTTTCATGCTTTTCTGAAGGGGTTATACTAGGGAAAATCATAAAAATCGAAAAATCGTAAAAACTGGTGAAAATTTGGATGTGACTCCTATAATTTAGAAAACAATCATTGGAATTGCTACTGGAAGCTTACCAATCACAATATATCAAGAATTGGTTTCATCGAAATCTGGCGAATTTTCATGAATTTATGAAGGGGTTTTATACTCGGGAAAATCACAAAAATCGAAAATTGAAAAATTGTAAAAAGTGGTGAAGATTTGGATGTGAGTCCTATAATTTAGAAAAATTTCATTGGAATGGCTATTGGAAGCTTGCCCATCACAATGGGTTAAGAATTGGTTTCATCGATATCTGACGAATTTTCATGGATTTCTGAAGGGGTTACACAAGGAAAAATCACAAAAAATGAAAAATTATAAAAAGTGGTGAAAATTTAGATGTGAGTCCTATAATTTAGAAAAATTTCATTGCAATGGCTATTGGAAGTTTACCAATCACAATGGATGGAGAATTGGATTCATCGAAATCAGACGAATTTTCATGGATTTCTAAAAGGGTGATACTAGAAAAAATCACAAAAATCAAAAAATGATAAAAAGTGGTAAAAATTTGGATGTGATTCCAATAATTTAGAAAAATTTCATTGGAATTGCTAATGAAAGATTGCTAATCACAATGGATGGACAATTGATATCATCGAAATATGATGAATTTTCATGCTTTTCTGAAGGGGTTATACTAGGAAAAATCACAAAAATCAAAAAATTGTAAATAAGTGGTGAAAATTTCTTTATGAGTCCTATAATTTAGAAAAACTTCAATGGAATGGCTATTCGAAGCTTACCAATCTCAATGGATTGAGAATTGGCTTCATCGAAATGTGACGAATTTTCAAGTATTTCTGAAGGGGTTAGACTAGAAAAAATCACAAAAATTGAAAAATTATAAAAAGTGGTGAAAATTTAGATGGAAGTCCTATAATTTAAAAAAAACTTCATTGTAATGGCTAATGGAAGCTTACCAATCGCAATAGATGGAGAATTGGATTCATTGAAATCTGACCAATTTTCATGAATTTTTGAAGGGGTGTTATACTAGGAAAAATCACAAATAGAGAAAAATTACAAAAAGTTGTGAAAAATTTGATGTGAGTCCTATAATTTTAAAAAATTTCATTATAATGGCTATTGAAAGCTTACCAATCAGAATGGATGGAGAATTGTTTTCATCGAAATCTAATATGAGTTATATAATTTAGAAAAACCTGATTGGAATCGCTATTGAAAGCTTTTCAATCACAGTGGATGGAAAATTCGCTTCATTGAAATCTGACAAATTTTATAAATTTCTGAAGGTGTTATACTAGGGAAAATAACAAAAA
This sequence comes from Excoecaria cochinchinensis, assembly GCA_947683425.1. Lineage (NCBI taxonomy): Eukaryota > Viridiplantae > Streptophyta > Magnoliopsida > Malpighiales > Euphorbiaceae > Excoecaria > Excoecaria cochinchinensis. The sequence continues at coordinate 3,141,084 of CANTUQ010000167.1, read as the reverse complement.
TCGAAAAATTTCAAAAAGTACTGAAAATTTTTATGTGATTCCTATTATTTAGAAAACTTTTATTGGAATGGCTATTCTAAGCTTACCAATTACAATCGATGGAGAATTGGCTTCAACAAAATCTGATTAATTTTAATGGATTTCTGAAAGAGTTATACTAGGGTAAATCACAAAAATCGAAAAATTATAAAAAGTGTTATGTGAGTCTTATAATTTAGAAAAATTTCATTGGAATTGCTATTGGAAGATTACCAATTAAAATGGATAGAGAATTGATTTTATAGAAATCCAACGAATTTTCATGAATTTTTGAAGGAATTGTACTAGGAAAAATCAAAAAAAATTGAAAAAATATAAAAATTGCTAAAAATTTGGACGTGAGTCCTATAATTTAGAAAAACTTTATTGGAATGGCTATTGGAAGCTTGCTAATCACAATGGATAGAGAATTGGCTTAATCAAAATTTGACAAATTTTCATTGATTTCTAAAGGGGTTATATTAGGGAAAATCACAAAAATCAAAATATTATAAAAAGTGGTGAAAATTTTTATGTGAGTCCTATAATTTAGAAAAATTTTATTCGAATGGCTATTAGAAGCTTACCAACCACAATGGATGGGGAATTTGTTTCATTGAAATTTGATGAATTTTCAAGAATTTCGGAAAGGGTTATACTAGGAAAAATAAAAAAAAAATAGAAATATTATAAAAAGTGGTGGAAATTTTGATGTGAGTCTTATAATATAGAAAAACTTTATCAGAATGGCTATTGGAAGCTTAAAAATCACAATGGATGGAGAATTGACTTCATCGAAATTTGACGAATTTTCGTGGATTTATGAAGGGGTTATACTAGAGAAAACAACAAAAGTTGAAAAATTACAAAAAGTGCTCAAAATTTGGATGTGAGTCATATAATTTAGAAAAACTTTATTGGAATCGCTATTGGAAGCTTATCAATCACAGTGGATGGAGAATTGGCTTAATCGAAATCGGACGAATTTTCATGATTTTCTAAAGGGGTTATACTAGGGAAAATTACAAAAATCGAAAGTTTCTAAAAAGTTACAAAAATTTTAATGTGCGTCCTATAATTTAGAAAAACTTAATTGGAATGGCTATTAGAAGCTTACCAATCACAATGGATAGAGAATTGGCTTCATCGAAATATGACGAATTTTAATGATTTTCTGAAGGGGTTATACTAGGAAAAATCACAAAAATCGAGAAGTTGTAAAAAGTGGTGAAAATTTTTATGTCATTCCAATAATTTATAAAAACTTTATTAGAACGGCTATTTGAGGCTTACCAATCACAATGGATGGAGAATTGGCTTCATCAAAATCTGACGAATTTTCATGATTTTCGGAAGGGGTTATAGTAGGGAAAATCAAAAAAATCGAAAAATTCTAAAAAGTGGTGAAGATTTTGATGTGAGTCCTATAATTTAGAAAAAACTTAATTGGAACTGCTATTTGAAACTTACCAATCACAATGGATGGAGAATTATCTTCATCGAAATATGACGAATTTTCATGATTTTCTAAAAGGGTTATACTAGGAAAATTCACAAAAATCGAAAAGTTGTGAAAAGTAGTGAAAATTTCGATGTGAGTCCTATAATTTATAAAAACTTCATTGGAATGGCTATTTAAAGCTTACCAATCACAATGAATTGAGAATTAGCCTCATCGAAATCTGACGAATTTACATGAATTTCTGAAGGGGGTTATATTAGGAAAAATCACAAAAATCGAAAAATTATAAAAAATATTGAAGATTTTTATGTGAGTCATATAATTTAGAAAAAATTCATTGGAATGGCTATTGGAAGCTTAGCAATCATAATGGATGGGGAATTGGCTTTATCGAAATCTGACGAATTTTCATTGATTTCTGAAGCGGTTATACAAGAAAAAATCACAAAAATCGAAAAATTATAAAAAGTTGTGAAAATTTTAATGTGAGTCCTGTAATTTAGAAAAAATTCATTGGAATGGCTATTGAAAGATTACCAATCACAATGGATGGACAATTAACTTTATCGAAATTCGACGAATTTTCATAGATTTCTAAAGGGATTATACTAGGAAAAATCACAAAAATCGAAAAATTATAAAAAGTGGTGAAAATTTTATTGTAAGTCCTATAATTTCGAAAAACTTCATTGTAATGGCTATTGGAAGCCTACCAATCACAATAGATAGAGAAGTGGCCTCATCGAAATATGACGAATTTTCATGATTTTCTGAATGGGTTATACTACGAAAAATCACAAAAATCGAAAAGTTGTAAAAAGTGGTGAAAATTTTGATGTGAGTCCTATAATTTATAAAAACTTTATTGGAATGGCTATTTAAAGCTTACCAATTACAATAAATTGAGAATTGACTCCATCGAAATCTAATGAATTTTCATGAATTTCTGAAGGGGTTATATTAGAGAAAATCACAAAAATCGAAAAATTATAAAAAGTCGTGAAGATTTTGATGTGAGTCATATAATTTAGAAAAATTTCATTGGAATGGCTATTGGAAGCTTACTAATAAGAATGGATGGGGAATTGGATTCATCAAAATTTGACGAATATTCACGATTTTTTGAAGGGATTATACTAGGAAAAATAACAAAAATCGAAAAATTACAAAAATTGCTGAAAATTTGTATGTGAGTCCTATAATTTAAAAAAACTTCATTTGAATGGCTATTGAAAGGTTTATAATCACAATGGATGGAGAATTGGATTCATCGAAATCTGACGAATTTTTATGATTTTCTGAAAGTGTTATATTATGGAAAATCACAAAAATTGAAAAATTCTAAAAACTGGTGAAGATTTGGATGTGAGTCCTATAATTTAGAAAAATTTCATTGGAATGCCTATTGGAAGCTTACCAATCACAATAAATGGAGAATTGGCTTCATCGAAATGTGATGAATTTTCATGATTTTCTGAAAGGGTTATATTTGGGAAAATCACAAAAATCGAAAAATTGTAAAAAATGGTGAAAATTTTGATGTGAGTCCTATAATTTATAAAAAAGTTCATTAGAATGGCTATTGAAATCTTACCAATTACAATGGATTGATATTCGGCTTCATCGAAATTTGACGAATTTTCATGAATATCTGAATGGGTTATATTAGAGAAAATAACAAAAATTATAAAATTATAAAAAGTCGTGTAGATTTTGATGTGAGTCATATAATTTAGAAAAAATTCATAAAAATGACTATTGGAAGCTTACCAATCAGAATGGATGGGGAATTGGCTTTATCAAAATCTGACGAATTTTCATGGATTTCTGAAAGGGTTATACTAGGGAAATTAAAAAAAAAAATGAAAAATTATACAAAGTTGTGAAAAATTTGATGTGAGTCCTATGATTTAGAAAAACTTCATTGGAATTGCTATTGAAAGTTTACCAATCACAATGGATGGATAATTGGTTCTATTGAAATTTGACGAATTTTCATGTATTTCTAAAGGGTTACACTAGAAAAAATCACAAAAATTGAAAAATAATAAAAAGTGGTAAAAATTTTTATGTGAGTCCTATAATTTAGAAAAATATCATTGGAATGGCTATTGAAATTTTACCAATCACAATGGATGGAGAATTAGCTTCATCAAAATCTGGCGAATTTTCATAGATTTCTGAAGGGGTTATGTTAGGTAAAATCTCAAAAATCGAAAAATTATAAAAAGTTGTAAAAATTATTATGTGAGTCCTAAAATTTAGAAAATTTTCATTTAAATGGCTATTCGAGGCTTACCAATCACAATGGATGGGGTTATACTAGGAAAAATCACAAAAATCGAAAAAATAGAAAAAGTGGTGAAAATTTTGATGCGAATCCTATAATTTAGAAAAATTTCATTGGAATGGCTATTCGAAACTTGCCAATCACAATGGATGGAGATTTGGCTTTAACGAAATCTGACGAATTTTCATGGATTTCCGAAGGGATTATACTCGGAAAAATCACAAAAATCGAAAAATTATAAAAAGTGGTAAAAATTATTATGTGAGAATTATAATTTAGAAAAAATTCATTTGAATTGCTATTGGATACTTACCAATCACAATCGTCGGAGAATTGGCTTCATCGAAATCTCACAGATTTTCATTGATTTCTGGAGGTGTTATACTAAGGAAAATTACAAAAATAAAAAAATTATAAAAAGTGGTAAAAATTATTCTGTGAGTCTTATAATTTAGAAAAATTTCATTTGAATTACTATTGTAAGCTTACCAAATACAATGGATGAAGAATTGGTTTCATCGAAATCTGACGAATTTTCATGGATTTCTGAAGGGATTATACTAGGGAAAATAAAAAAAATCGAAAAATTACAAAAAGGGCTGAAAATTTTGATGTGAGTCGTATAAATTTGAAAAACTTTATCAGAATTGCCATTGGAAGCTTACCAATCACAATAGATAGAGAATTGGCTTCATCAAAATCTGACGAATTTTCAAGGACTTCTGTAGGGCTTATACTAGGGAAAATAAAAAAAAATCGAAAAATTACAAAAAGTGCTGAAAATTTTGATGTGAGTCCGATAATTTAGAAAAACTTTATTGGAATTACTATTGGAAGCTTACCAATCACAATGGATAGAGAATTGGCTTAATCGAAATCTAACGAATTTTCATAGATTTCTGAAGGGGTTATACTAGGAAAAATCAAAAAAATCGAAAAATTACAAAAAGTGCTAAAAATTTTGATGTGAGTCCGAAATTTCATTGGAATGGCTATCGAAAGCTTACCGGTTACAATGGATTGAAATTTGACTTCATCAAAATCTGACGAATTTTCCTGAATTTCTGAAAGTGTTACATTAGAGAAAATCACAACAATCAAAAAATTATAAAAAGTAGTGTAGATTTTGATGTGAGTCATATAATTTAGAAAAAAATCATTGAAATGACTATTGGAAGCTTACCAATCGGAATGGATGGGGAATTGGCTTCATCGAAATCTGACGAATTTTCATGGATTTTTGAAAGTTGTGAAAATTTTGATGTGAGTCTTATAATTTAGAAAAATTTCATTGGAATGGCTATTAGAAGTTTACCAATCACAATGGATGGATAATTGGCTCTATCGAAATCTGACGAATTTTCATGAATTTCTAAAGGGTTATACTAGAAAAAATCACAAAAATCGAAAAATAATAACAAGTGGTGAAAATTTTGATGTGAGTCCTATAATTTAGAAAAATATCATTGGAATGGCTATTGGAATCTTACCAATCACAATGGATGGAGAATTAGTTTCAACAAAATCTGACGAATTTTCATGGATTTCCGAAGGGGTTATACTAGTAAAAATGACAAAAATCGAAAAATTATAAAAAGTTGTAAAAATTATTATGTGAGTCCTATAATTTAGAAAATTTCATTTGAATGGCTATTTGAAACTTACCAATCACAATGGATGGGGTTATACTAGAAAAAAATCATAAAAATCGAAAAATTAGAAAAAGTGGTGAAAATTTGGATGTGAGTCACATAATTTAGAAACAATTCATTGGAATGGCTATTCGAAACTTACCAATTACAAAGGATGGAGATTTGGCTTTATCAAAATCTGACAAATTTTCATGAATTTCTGATGGTGTTAAACTCGGGAAATTCAAAAAAATCAAAAAATTACAAAAAGCGGTAAAAATTATTATGTAAGAATTATAATTTAGAAAAATTTCATTTGAATTGCTATTGGATGCTTACCAATCACAATGGATGGAGAATTGGTTTCATCGAAATCATACTAATTTTCATGATTTTCTGAAGGTTTTCTAATAGGAAAAATCACAAAAATCGAAAAATTATAAAAAGTGATAAAAATTATTATGTGAGAATTATACTATTGAAAAATTTCATTAGAATGGCTATTGGAAGCTTACCAATCACAATGGAAGGATAATTGGCTTCATCGAAATCTTACGAATTTTCATTGATTTCTGAAGGGGTTATACTAGGGAAAATAAATAAAATCGAAAAATTATAAAAAGTGGTAAAAATGTTGATGAGAGTCTGATAATTTAAAAAAACTTCATTGTAATGGATATTCGAATCTTACCAATCACAATGTATGGAGAATTGGCTTCATCAAAATCTGAATAATTTTCATGGATTTCTGAAAGGGATATACTAGGGGAAATAATGAAAATCGATAAATTGTAAAAAATGGTGAAATTTTTGATGTGAGTCCTATAATTTAAAAAAACTTCATTGGAATGCCTATTGGAAGCTTACCAATCAGAATGGATGGGGAATTCGCTTCATCAAAATCTGACGAATTTTCATGCTTTTCTGAAGTGGTTATACAAGGAAAAATCACAAAAATAAAAAAAAAATGTAAAAAGTGGTAAAAATTTGGAAGTGGGTCCTATAATTTAAAAAAAATTCATTGGAATGGCTATTGGAAGCTTACTAATCACAATGGAAGGATAATTAGCTTCATCGAAATCTTACGAATTTTCATTGATTTCTGAAGAGGTTATACTAAGGAAAATAAAAAAAATCGAAAAATTATAAAAAGTGGTGAAAATGTTGATGAGAGTCCGATAATTTAGAAAAACTTCATTGTAATGGATATTCGAATCTTACCAATCATAATGTATGGAGAATTGGCTTCATCGAAATCTGAATAATTTTCATGTATTTCTGAAAGGGTTATACTAGGGGAAATAATGAAAATCGAAAAATTGTAAAAAATGGTGAAAATTTTGATGTGAGTCCTATAATTTAGAAAAATTTCATTGGAATGGCTATTGGAAGCTTACCAATCAAAATGGATGGGGAATTCACTTCATCAAAATCTGACGAATTTTCATGCTTTTCTGAAGCGGTTATACTAGGAAAAATCACAAAAATAAAAAAAATGTAAAAAGTGGTAAAAATTTGGAAGTGAGTCCTATAATTTAAAAAAAAAAAATCATTGGAATGGCTATTGGAAGCTTACTAATTATAATTGATGGAGAATTAGTTTCATCGAAATTTGACAAATTTTCATGGATTTCTGAAAGGGTTATATTAGGTAAAATCACAAAAATAAAAAAAAATGTAAAAAGCGTTGAAAATTTGGAAGTAAGTCCTATAATTTAGAAAAACTTCATTGGAATGGCTATTGGATGCTTACAAATCACAATGGATGAGAAATTAACTTCATTGAAATCTGACGAATTTTCATGAATTTCTGAAGGGGCTATAGTAGGTAAAATCACAAAAATCGAAAAATTGTAAAAAGTGGTGAAAATTTTGATGTGGGCCCTATAATTTAGAAAAACTTCATTGTAATGGCTATTTGAAGCTTACTAATTACAATGTATGGAGAATTGGCTTCATCGAAATCTGAAAAATTTTCATAGATTTCTGAAAGGGTTATACTAGGGGAAATCACGAAAATCGAAAAATTATAAAAAATGGTGAAAATTTTGATGTGAGTCCTATAATTTTGAAAACATTCATTGGAATGACTTTTGAAAGCTTACCAATCAGAATAGATGGGGATTTGGCTTCATTGAAATCTAACGAATTTTCATGCTTTTCTGAAGTGATTATACTAGGAAAAATCACAAAATCAAAAAAATGTAAAAAGTGGTAAAAAATTTGAAGTGAGTTCTATAATTTAGAAAATATTCATTGGAATGGCTATTGGAAGCTTACCAATCAGAATGGATGGAGAATTGGCTTCACAGTAATATGGCGAATTTTCATGGATTTCTGAAGGGGGTATACTAGGAAAAAAAATCGAAAAATTACAAAAAATGGTGAAAATTTTGATGTGAGACGTATAATTTAGAACAATTTCAATGGAATGGCTATTGGAAGCTTACCAATCATAATGGACGGGTAATTGGCTTTGTTGAAAGCTTACAAATTTTCATGGATTTCTGAAGGGGTTATATTTCTGAAGGGGTTATATTAGGTAAAATCACAAAAATCCAAAAATTATAAAAAGTGGTGAAAATTTTGATGTGAGTCTTATAATTTAGAAAAACGTAATTGGAATAACTATTGAAAGCTTACCAATTGCAATGGATGGAGAATTTTCTTCATCGAAATCTGATAAATTTTATTGAATTTTTGAAGGAGTTATATTAGGAAAAAAAAAAAAGAAAAATTATAAAAAGTTGTGAAAATTTGGATGTAAGTCCTATAATTTAAAAAAAAACTTCAATCTAATGTCTATTGGATTTCGATGTGAAAATTTGGCTTTAAAAATCAGATTTCGATGAAGCCAATTTTCCATCTATTGTGATTGGTAAGTTTGCAATAGCTATTCCAATGAATTTTTTCTAAATTATAGAACTCACATCAAAATTTTCACCAGTTTTAACAATTTTTCGATTTTTGTGATTTTTCCGAATATAACCCCTTCAGAAATCCATGAAAATTCGTCAGATTTCAATGAAGCCAATTTCCCATTCATTGTGATTGGTAAGCTTCCAATAGCCATTCCAATGAAGTTTTTCTAAATTATAGGACTTACTTCCAAATTTTCACAACTTTTTACATTTTTTCGATTTTTGTGATTTTTCCTAGTATAACACCACTTCAGAAAACCATGAAAATTCGTCAGATTTCGATGAAGTCAATTCTCCATCAATTGTGAGTTGTAAGCTTCCAATAGCCATTCCAATGAAATTTTTCTCAATTACAGGACTCACATCAAAATTTTTACAACTCTTTATAATTTTTCGATTTTTGTGATTTTTCCTAATATAACTCCTTCAGAAATCCATGAAAATTCGTCAAATTTCGATAAAGCATATTCCCCATCCATTATGATTGGTACGCTTCAAATAACCATTTCAATGAAATTTTTCTAAATTATAGGACTCATATAATAATTTTTACCACGTTTTATAATTTTTCGATTTTTGTGATTTTTCTTAGCATAACCCCTTCAGAAATCCATAAAAATTTGTCAGATTTCGATTAAGCCAATTCTCCATCCATTGTGATTAGTAAGCTTTCAATAGCGATTCCAATAAATTTTTTCTAAATTATAGGACTCATATCCAAATTTTCAGCACTTTTTGTAATTTTTCAATTTTTGTGATTTTCACTAGTATAACCATTTCAGAAATCCATGAAAATTCGTCAGATTTTGATGAAACCAATTATCCATCCGTTGTGATTGGTAAACTTCCAATAGCCATTCCAATGAAGTTTTTTTAAATTATAGGAGTCACATCAAAATTTTCACAACGTTTGGTAAATTTTTTATTTTTGTTAGTTTCCCCCGGATAACCCCTTCAGAAATCTATTAAAATATGTCAGATTTTGATGAAACCAATTCTTCATCCATTGTGATTGGTAAGCTTCCAAGAGACATTCTAATGAAGTTTTTCTATACTATAGGACTCACATCAAAATTTTCACCACTTATTAAAATTTTTTTATTTTTTTGATTTTTTCCAGTATAGCTGCTTCAGAAATCCATAAAAATTCGTCAGATTTCGATGAAGTCAACTAACCATCAATTGTGACTGGTAAGCTTCCAATAGCCATTCAAATTAAGTTTTTCTAAATTATAGGACTCACATCCTAATTTCCATGACTTTTTATAATTTTTTTATTTTGTGATTTCCCGTAGTATAACCCCTTCAGAAATTCATGAAAATTCGTCAGATTTCGTTGAAACCAATTCTCCATCCATTGAGATTGGTAAGTTTCAAATAGTCATTGAAATGAAATTTTTCTAAATTATAGGACTCACATCAAAATTTTCACCACTTTTCATAATTTTTCGATTTTTTTGATTTTCTCTAGTATAACCCCTTCAGAAGTCCATGAAAAATCGTCAGATTTAGATAAAGCCAATTCTCAATCCATTTTGGTTGCCAAGCTTCCAATAGCTATTCTAAGAAGTTTTTCAAAATTATAAAACTCACATACAAATTTTCACCACTTTATATAAATTTTCGATTTTTGTTATTTTCCGTAGTATAACCCCTCAGAAATCCATTAAAATTCGTCAGATTTCGATGAAACTAATTCTTCATCCATTGTGATTTGTACGATTCAATAGCCATTCCAATGATATTTTTCTAAATTATAGGATTAACATCCAAATTTTCACCACTATTTACAATATTTCGATTTTTGTTGTTTTTCCTAGTATAACCCTTTCAAAAATTCGTTAGATTTCGATAAAACCAATTCTCCATCTATTGTGATTGGTAAGCTTTCAATAGAAATTCAAATGAATTTCTTCTAAATTATTGGACTCGCATCAAAATTTTCACCACTTTTTATAATTTTTCGATTTTTGTGATTTTTCCTTGTATAACCTCTTCTGAAATTCATAAAAATTCGTCAGATTTCGATGAAGCCAATTCTCCATCAGTTGTGGTTGGGATGCTTCCAATATCCATTCCAATAAAGTTTATCAAAATTATAGCACTCACATCCAAATTTTCAACACTTTTTACAATTTTTCGATTTTTGTGATTTTTTCTAGTATAACCTCTTCAGAAATCCATTAAAATTCGTCAGATGTTGATGAAGTCAATTCTCCATCCATTGTGATTGGTTAAATTTCAATAGCCATTCCAATGTAATTTTCCTAAATTATAGGACTGACATCAAAATTTTCACCACTTTTTACAGTTTTTCGATTTTTGTAATTTTTTCTAATATAACCCCTTCAGAAATGCATGAAAATTCATCTGATTTCGATTTAGCCAATTCTCAATTCATTGTGATTGGTAAACTTCCAATAGCTATTCCAATGAAATATTTCTAAATTATAGGACTCACATCAAAATTTTCACCACTTTTTAAAATTTGCCTTCAGAAATCCATAAAAATTCGTCAGATTTCGATGAAGCCAATTCTCCATCCATTGTGGTTGGTAAGCTTCCAATAGCCATTACAATGATGTTTTCTAAATTATAGGACTCACATCCAAATTTTCACCACTTTATAAATTTTTGATTTTTGTGAATTTTCCTAGTATAACTGCTTCAGAAATCCATGAAAATTCATCAGATTTTGATGAAACCAATTCTCCATCCATTGTGATTTGTAAGCTTTCCGATGAAAGTTTTCTAAATTATAGGAGTCACATCAAAATTTTCACAACTTTTGGTAAATTTTCGATTTTTGTTATTTTTCCTTGTATAACCCCTTCAGAAATCTATTAAAATATGTCAGATTTCGATGAAACCAATTCTTCATCCATTGTGATTGGTAAGCTTCCAAGAGCCATTCTAATGAAGTTTTTCTATACTATAGGACTCACATCAAAATTTTCACCACTTATTAAAATTTTTTGATTTTTTTAATATTTTCCAGTATAGCCCCTTCAGAAATCCATGAAAATTCGTCAGATTTCGATGAAGTCAACTAACCATCAATTGTGACTGGTAAGCTTCCAATAGCCATTCAAATTAAGTTTTTCTAAATTATAGGACTCACATCCTAATTTCCACGACTTTTTATAATTTTTTTATTTTGTGATTTCCCGTAGTATAACCCCTTCAGAAATTCATGAAAATTCGTCAGATTTCGTTGAAACCAATTCTCCATCCATTGAGATTGGTAAGTTTCAAATAGTCATTGAAATGAAATTTTTCTAAATTATAGGACTCACATCAAAATTTTCACAACTTTTGGTAAATTTTCTATTTTTGTTATTTTCCCCCATATAACCCCTTCAGAAATCTATTAAAATAAGTCAGATTTCGATGAAGCCAACTCTTCATCCATTGTGATTGGTAAGCTTCCAAGAGCCATTCTAATGAAGTTTTTCTAAATTATAGGACTCACATCAAAATATTCACCACTTATTACAATTTTTCAATTTTTTTGATTTTTCCCAGTATAGCCCCTTCAGAAATCCATGAAAATTCGTCAGATTTCGATGAAGTCAATTCACCATCAATTGTGACTGGTAAGTTTCCAATAGCCATTCAAATTAAGTTTTTCTAAATTATTGGACTCACATCCAAATTTCCACGACTTTTTATATTTTTTTTATTTTTTTATTTTCCGTAGTATAACCCCTTCAGAAATCCATAAAAATTCGTCAAATTTCGATGAAACTAATTCTCCATCCATTGAGATCGGTAAGCTTCCAATAGCCATTCCGATGAAATTTTTCTAAATTATAGGACTCACATCAAAATTTCACCACTTTTTATTATTTTTCGATTTTTTTTATTTTCTCTAGTATAACCCCTTCAGAAGTACATGAAAATTCGTCAGATTTAGATAAAGCCAATTCTCAATCCATTGTGGTTGCCAAGCGTCCAATAGCTATTTTAATGAAGTTTTTCAAAATTAAAAAACTCACATACAAATTTTCACCACTTTATATAAATTTTTGATTTTTGTTATTTTCCATAGTATAACCCCTCAGAAATCCATTAAAATTCGTCAGATTTTTTATGAAACCAATTCTTCATCCATTGTGATTTGTACGATTCAATAGCCATTCCAATGATGTTTTTCTAAATTATAGGATTAACATCCAAATTTTCATCACTTTTTACAATATTTCGATTTTTATTGTTTTTCCTAGTATAACCCTTTCAAAAATTCGTTAGATTTCGATAAAACCAATTGTCCATCTATTGTGATTGGTAAGCTTTCAATAGCAATTCAAATGAAGTTCTTCTAAATTATTGGACTCACATCAAAATTTTCACTACTTTTTATAATTTTTTGATTTTTGTGATTTTTTCTAGTATAACCTCTTATGAAATCCTTAAAAATTCGTCAGATTTCGATGAAACCAATTCTCGATCAATTGTGGTTGGGAAGCTTCCAATAACCATTCCAATGAAGTTTATCAAAATTATAGCACTCACATCCAAATTTTCAACACTTTTTACAATTTTTCGATTTTTGTGATTTTTTCTAGTATAACACCTTCAGAAATCCATTAAAATTTGTTAGATGTTGATGAAGCCAATTCTCCATCCATTGTGATTGGTTAGATTTCAATAGCCATTCCAATGTAATTTTCCTAAATTATAGGACTGAAATCCAAATTTTCACCACTTTTTACAAGTTTTCGATTTTTGTGATTTTTTCTAATATAACCCCTTCAGAAATGCATGTAAATTCATCAGATTTCGATTTAGCCAATTCTCAATTCATTGTGATTTGCAAGCTTCCAATAGCCATTCCAATGAAATTTTTCTAAATTATAGGACTCCCATCAAAATTTTCACCACTTTTTACAATTTCCCTTCAGAAATCTATAAAAATTCGTCAGATTTCGATGAAGCCAATTCTCCATCCATTGTGGTTGGTAAACTTCCAATAGCCATTACAATGATATTTTCCAAATTATAGGACTCACATCCAAATTTTCACCACTTTTTATAAATTTTCGATTTTTGTGATTTTCCCTAATATAACTGCTTCAGAAATCCATGAAAATTTATTAGATTTTGATGAAACCAATTCTCCATCCATTGTGACTTGTAAGCTTCCAATAGACATTCCAATTAAATTTTTCTAAATTATCGGAGTCACATCAAAATTTTCTCAACTTTTGGTAAATTTTCGATTTTTGTTATTTTCCCCCGTATAACCCCTTCAGAAATCTATTAAAATAAGTCAGAATTCGATGAAGCCAATTCTTCATCCATTGTGATTGGTAAGCTTCCAAGAGCCATTCTAATGAAGTTTTTCTAAATTATAGGACTCACATCAAAATTTTTACCACTTATTATAATTTTTCGATTTTTTTTATTTTTCCCAGTACAGCCCCTTCAGAAATACATGAAAATTCGTCAGATTTAGATGAAGTCAATTCACCATCAATTGTGACTGGTAAGCTTCCAATAGCCATTCAAATTAAGTTTTTCTAAATTATAGGACTCACATCCAAATTTTCATGACTTTTTATAATTTTTTTTATTTTGTGATTTTCCGTAGTATAACTCATTTAGAAATCCATGAAAATTCGTCAGATTTCGATGAAATGAATTCTCCATTCAAAAATCCATGAAAATTAGTTAGATTTAGATAAAGTCAATTCTCAATCCATTGTGATTGGCAAGCTTCCAATAGCTATTCTAATGAAATTTTTCAAAATTATAATACTCACATACAAATTTTCACCACTTTATATAAATTTTTTATTTTTGTTATTTTCCGTAGTATAACCCCTCAGAAATATATTAAAATTCGTCAGATTTCGATAAAATCAATTCGCCATCCATTGTGATTGGTAAGTTTCCAATAGCCATTCAAATAAAGTTTTTCTAAAATATAGGACGCACATCCAAATTTTCACCAGTTTTTATAATTTTTCGATTTTTGTGATTTTTTCTAGTATAACCCCTTCAAAAATTCATGAAAATTCATCAGATTTCGATTAAGCCAATTCTCCATCCATTGTGATTGGTAAGATTCAATAGCTATTCCAATGATATTTTTCTAAATTATAGGATTAACATCCAAATTTTCACGACTTTTTACAATATTTCGATTTTTGTAGTTTTTCCTATTATAACCCTTTCAAACATTCGTCAGATTTCAATGAAACCAATTCTCCATTTATTGTGATTGGTAAGCTTTCAATAGCAATTCAAATGGAGTTTTTCTAAATTATTGAAATCACATTAAAATTTTCACCACTTTTTACAATTTTTCGATTTTTGTGATTTTCCCTAGTATAACCCCTTTTAAAATCCATAAATATTCGTTAGATTTCGATATAGCCAATTCTCCATCCATTGTGGTTTGGAAGCTTCCAATGGCCATTCCAAAGAAGTTTTTCAAAATTATAGGATTCACATCAAAATTTTCACCACTTTTTATAATTTTTCGATTTTTGTGATTTTTCTTAGTATAACCCCTTCCGAAATCCATTAAAATTCGTCAGATGTTGATGAAACCAATTCTCCATCTATTGTGATTGGTTAGCTTCCAATAGCTATTCTAATTAAGTTTTCCTAAATTATAGAACTCACATCCAAATTTTCACCACTTTTTATAATTTCTCAATTTTTTTGATTTTCTCTAATATAATTACTTCAGAAATTCATGAAAATTCATCAGATTTTGATTTAGCCAATTCTCAATTCATTGTGATTTGTAAGCTTCCAATAGCCATTCCAATAAATTATAGGACCTACATCATAATTTTCGCCACTTTTTACAATTTTTCGATTTTTTGATATTCCCTAGTATAACCCCTTCAGAAATCCATAAAAATTTGTCAGATTTCGATGAAGCCAAGTGTCCATCCATTGTGGTTGGTAAGCTTCTAATAGCCATTACAATGAAGTTTTTCTAAATTATAGGACTCACATCCAAATTTTCACCACTTTTTATAAATTTTCGATTTTTGTGATTTTTCCTAGTATAACTGCTTCAGAAATCCATGAAAATTCGTCAGATTTTGATGAATCCAATTCTCAATCCATTGTCATTGGTAAGTTTTCAATAGCCATTCCAATGAAGTTTTTCTAAATTATAGGAGTCACAGCAAAATTTTCACAACTTTTTATAAATTTTTGATTTTTGTTATTTTCCCTAGTATAACCCCTTAAGAAATCTATTAAAATTCGTCAGATTTTGATGAAGCCAATTCTTAATCCATTGTGTTTGGTAAGCTTACAATAGCCATTTTAATGAATTTTTTCTAAATTATAGGACTCATAAAAATTTTCACCACTTATTACAATTTTTCGATTTTTTTGATTTTTCCTAGTATAACCCTTTCAGAAATCCATGAAAATTCGTCAGATTTCGATAAAGCCAATTCTCCATCCATTGTGATTGGTAAGCTTGCAATAGTTATTCCAATGAAATTTTACTAAATTGTAGGACTCACATCCAAATTTTCACCACATTTTATAATTTCTCGATTTTTGTAATTTTCCCTAGTATAACCCCTTCAGAAATCCATGAAAATTCGTCAGATTTCGATGAACTCAATTCACCATCCATTGTGATTGGGAAGCTTCCAATAGGCATTCAAATTAAGGTTCTCTAAATTATAGGACTCACATCAAAATTTTCACTACTTTTTATAATTTTTTTTTTGTAATTTTCCCTACTATAACCCATTCAGAAATCCATTAAAAATCAACAGATTTCGATGAAGTAAATTCTACATCCATTGTGATTTGTAAGCTTCCAATTGCCATTCCAATGAATTTTTTTCTAAATTATCGGACTCACATAAAAAATTTCACCACTTTTTACAAATTTTCGATTTTTGTAATTTTCCCTAGTATAACCCTTTTAAAAATACATGAAAAATCGTCAGATTTTGATGAAGCCAATTCTCCATCCATTGTGACTGGTAAGCTTACAATAGCCATCCCGATGAGGTTTTTCTAATTTATAGGACTCACATCCAAATTTTCACAACTTTTTACAATTTTTTGATTTTTTTTATTTCCCCTATAACTCCTCTCGATATCCATGAAAATTCGTCAGATTTCGATGAAATCAATTCGCCATCCATTGTTATTGGGAAGCTTCCAATAGCCATTCAAATTAAGAATGCCATAGATCTACAAATATGCAAAATAATTATTATTAGTACAAATTTTATTTTAGGTTTTCTAATAGAACTCCTACTAAAATAATAACCTCAAATTTTAATTACAATAATTGTAATACTTGTAGTGGGCTAAGATCCATATTTCACTTAACTCTAAGTCAGCTTTAGCATGACACTTAAAGTTAAGCTATTTAGGTAGGTAACTCCTTTACCAATTACATCTAATGTAACTCTTAGATCATTTATGGAATTTTGGAATCATATGTCCCGGCATGTTATAATCTCATCTTATGCCCTTACGCCCAAAACCGTTTTGATAGCCTAATTAAGTATAACCATTTTAAATGTATGGGTAGCACCATTACCCATCTTGCCTTACTACGATAACCTAATGCACCTCGCTTTAGCAGAGCTCACATTTTGGTGATCTTAGTTTTGACAAGTGTTTTAATCATGGGTGGCATATGACTTAAAATTATGCTAAGAGATTTTAATTTTAAGTTATGATGTCCATTTATTTATATATCATGCATCATCCCATACATGGCATCTCATACACCTATATCATCATTCATCACATCTCATACTGATAAAATATGCATAACATATAAAACCGTGTCATAGCATGGCCAAATCTATTTTGATCTTCATAAGCCAATATGAAAATCAATGGGTTAATCCTAGGTGTTATTACATGAACTTGTCTTGATCAACAACATCCATCTTGCACCTCTATCATCATGGAATTTGATTGTTCTTCTTTTGTTGTCTATGTGTAGCTCTTTTGTGTTTATTACAGTAATGAAACAAACTATTCTACTACAACTATTGAGTAAAATAAAATTACAACAAAAGAAATGACACGTGGATCATATTTAAAATTACAAACCCATAAAATAGATAAAATAAATCTCAATCACATGAGGTTCAATTGGCCATGCTATGCACCATGCAAAGATATCATACATACATCAAATAAAACATATTATCTCATACCATGCATAATATACTTTTATTAAAATTGATGTATTAAAATTTCTGACTAATAATTTTAATGACATATAAGGCCTTACGAACAGAAACCACGGCAGTCCCACTAGCCGGTTAGTAGGTGGAGTTAAAGGGCTATGCCACTTACAGGGCACCTTAGGTGCAGCGCCCCTCGAAGCTTTAAGTCATTATTAATCTAATTAATAATTTTTTGCCTTAAAACCTTATTCTGTATCTTTTAAAAAACAAATCTGCTGATCACATTAAACATTCATTTAATAAATACAGAATACCACCAGAACCATTTAAATACATGTTAATCATACTAACATTTACAAATAATTCGTTAATCATATTACAACCGAATTATCACAAAATATGTTAATCATATTAACATTAATTAATTTCATAGCCTTTATAAATAATGTTAAAATTATCAGTCAATTTATTTCATTCATATATCATACAAACAGATCGTTTTAACAATTAAAACAGAAATTGATTCATTATGTATCATCATACATTCTGTCTATAAACATGCCATCGATTTTAGATTCATCACATACATATAAAACACAATATTTGAATCAATCGAATCAGCAAATGACTCTGATACCACTATAGGGTTTTGTGCGAAAATAATTTAAAATTACACAATGGAATTAAACTAGAACCTGATAGGATCCATGCGATCCAATTGATTCAAAAGAAAAGTTTAATGATTACCGACCTGATGACACGCAAAAACCACAAATTAATGCCTTAATTCTATTATGTTCTATGTCCCTTCTTTGAGAAAATTATCGAACCTTAGGTGCTGCTCCAAGAATGAACACCCTCTGTAACACCCTTACACTCACTATACCGTACGTACATTATGTCGACTCAAGCGATTACCATGATTGTTAAATACTGATAATTATTCGATTCCTGCAAAAGTGGTAAATTATTTTATTTTTCTAACTTATTGGTTCTTTAACTTAATCTCTAATGTTACTTACCATATACCAATCTACAAACCATTATTAATCATGCATTAAAATTACTTCATGTCCATACTAAGCTTTTGCCGATTGACCTATAACTGTCCAAAATTTACTATTAATTTGGTCACAATTTCAGTAGCATGACTATTATAATCTTAACCTACCACTCCTGCAAACCAAACAATACACAGCCCACATAGGGTACAGTAACAATATATATATCACATTACCTCCTTATCACTATCAAACATAGCATCCATCATAAACTGTCTCATGCCATCCATAATATTTATAATGTCCAAATACATGACATAATACATAACCATAAATCCATACAAATACATATACATGCTATAGAACCCACATACAAAATGTCATTTATCCTAATCTTTCTCCAGTTTGCTCCCAAAATGCGAGGTATGCTTACTCCAGAATTCACTAATTGGTACGTACATACAGTCAATAAAATTACGTGCTGATTATTAAATATGCCTAGTGATGGTTACAAATCCAAAGATTTCCACTATCCTAATTCATACACACACATGCGTATTTCATAAATTTTAAGTCATTGAATCTATTATTAGACATTTCCAATACCATAAATATTTTTATTGCTTATTCTATAATTTAACTAGTTAATATAACCCATAAATAATTAATTTATCTTATATTCTAATGTAATTCATTAATAATATTATTTATTTATTTAATCATTCATGATCACTCAATTTCACAATTAATTCTTATATTACTATTTAATTATATTTTAATCCTTATATTAATATTATTATCGTCAATTTATAATTTAGTCCCTAAACTTTTACTAAATTACAAATTTGCCCTTCTTTTCTATTTATTTACAAAAATGCCACTAGTTAATCTTATTTCCATATTTAATTCATTATTTGACTTACAAATTTCCTTTTAGTCCTTATAATGTTATTTTCACATGAAATTACATTTTAATCCTTATACAATAATCAGTTTACTTATTGTACCAATTTATTTCATATTTCTTTTCATTTAACCTTATTAACCATTAAAGTAACCTTTTTTTTATCCATTTAATCCCTAAATCTTTCAAATTCTTACTATTAAATCCTTTTTCACTATATTACTTATATTAACTCTCATTTACTCAATTTTATTCATTTTTATCATTTTGCCCCTAAATCTCATTTCAGATTTAATTTCACATTTAAACTTCACCTTATCACTTAATTACTTATATAACCATTTAATTATTTATTTTTCCATTATTACCCTTTTTCACCATATTTCTTAAACAATCTCATTTTTCCATTTCTTTAATTTGCACCTAGTATCACCCAGCAAAAATCACTGGACTGGATATACGGAATAGGGCTTCAAAGCCCTAAACCTACTGTAGACACCGGGTCCTGAGTCAGCCTATATCGGAGTTACCCAATGATGATAAATTGCCTATTCACGGGCAAATAGTTTGAAAGTGATGATTTCCTTATCAAATTTGCATTTTAGAATAAAAAGTAAAAAAATAATAAAAATATTTTAAAAATTAGTTTTAAAAAATTAAGTTTGAAAATTTTATTGTTTTTAGTGATATTTAAAAATAAAAAAAATTATTTTTCATGAGTGTCGGGTGCGGCAGCAAGCATGGGGGCGCGTGGCACTCGTACGTTAGCGACGCGTGGCCCGTCGCGCGCATACCGACGGGCGTCGGTCGGCCATAATCTACCGATTTCGCCCCAAAATGCCCTTTTTCCATTTTTTCTTCAATTTTTTGACTTTTTCACCTATTTTCCTGGATTTTGATGGTTTTCTTCCTTTTTTACACCCAAATTAAGCGCAATTAGCTAAAAATCCTATTTTCTTTCCCAATTAATTATTTTTTCCATTTTTATTAATTTAAGTTGAAAATTTGAAAAGGAATGATGGGGAATTCACTTGGGATCAATTTTCATGATTTCTTCTTCTCTTCTCCTCCAAGAATTCTCTCTTGATTTTTTTTGACATCTTTTTCTCCAAATAAAAATTCTTGGGTTAAAATATACAATTTTTAATCTAGAATTTTTCTTGGGACAAATAAACTATTTTTTGTTCTAGAGATTTGGATTTTGAATCAATTGTAATTTTTGAGACAAAGAAATAATTCTTTGTTCTTGGAAATTGAATTTATTTTCTTCTCTTTAACAATTTTCATCAATAATTATTCTTGAGACAAAAAATCAATACTTTGTTCTTGAGAATTAATGATTTTCTTCTATTATTTTTTTTAAATAATTTTCTTTTGGAATAAAATTTCAATTATTTTATTTCTATTTTGTGAATCAAAGCAAGGAAAATCATCATATTCTTCATCAATCAAATCCGAAATCCGAGGGTAAACATTCTAGGCTTAATCCTTTAATTTTACTTTTCTTATTTATTTTTTGTTCATATTTAATTATTAACCATGTAGATTTTTATATTATTGTGTTTTATTTATTTTAGGTGATTTTGTATATAAATTTATCATTTTTAATATTATTTTTACTTTATTTTATTTAATTGTTCATTCTTTTATTATTATTATTATTATTATTATTATTACTATTATTATTATTATTATTATTATTATTATTATTATTATTATTATTATTATTATTATTATTATGATAGTTTGTGTTAACATGTTAATATGCTAATTTATTTATTTCCATTATATTAGTTAATTTATTTGTCATCCATAATGCATATTTTATTTATTCTAATATATTATTTATTGTTTTATGTGTTTAGTTAATTTTCTTGATTCAATTACTAACATAAATTTTATTTGTGCTTGTTTTTAGTTTCAAATCCTTATTTTTCTTTGTTTGAGCGTCCACCAAGCGAAGGAGGAGATCCGGAGTTTTGTTATTTTTATTGTATTTCTCAATTTTCCTTTATTTGTTATCTTAATTTATTTGTCATGTAATTATTAATAAAATATTTTTTTATGCACACTTAATTAAAAATCACACAAAAATATTTTTATAAATAAATTGGTTTTTTCTAATAAAAAGGTACCAATATCCTAGTATTTCATCCAAATAAATTGTCACTTTAAAATTATTTTCTTTAATTATGCATGCGAGGACCAATGTCCTCATCTTTAATAAATACCCCATTTTATGCATGATTTATAAAAATGGAGGTTGTATTCTGCCCCTAGTTTTATTGTAATTTATTTTCATGTACTTTATTTTAATTATGCTTTCATTTACTGCTTTCCTTGAATGACCAACTTGCGCTCTAATTATTGTATCAAAACGCATAAGAAAAGGGATGAAAACTTAAATTCAAAACTCGATTTTAACTTAACCAAGGTATGAATAAATGAGAAGTTCCGAACCATCTCTGGTCTTTGGGCTCAACGAGGCGAGAGGGCCATATCAATATTCCATTGGGATGGGGCCTCCAAGACACCTATTTTGTCCCGTAAAAAGGCTCAATTTGCACAGTCCTAGGCGCCATGAGGCGAGAGGGCCATCCTAATGTTCTATTAGTGTGGGGCCTCCAAGACACCTCTGGTTTGCCCAAGCGTGAGGCCGAGAGGGCCATCCTAATGTTAGGGTGGGGCCTCCAAGACACCTCCGGCTTGCTTGTGATGGACATAGCCGAGCTATCTTAGGCTCACTGAGGCTAGACGAACTTTCCCAATGTTCTATTGGGTGGCGACTCCATGAAACCTTCTTGTTGCCTGGAATAGACGCCCTTGCAATTTCACTTGCAAGTTTTCATGAACCTCTTTCCCGAAAGCCTTAAAAGCGAGCGTTTGGGGCATCCACGGGGTTCGATGCGCGTTATAATGGCGACTCCACTGGGGATATAAGAGACTTCGATTCGAAAGTACCTTGGTAAAAATTTATAATTGAGTTTTAATTTAAAAAATTTTATCCCTTTTCGAAAATTGCATATCATTTCATTAGAGCCTGAGAACTATGCTAGTTTGGTCCCTATTTGTAACCCCGGTGCGTTCCCGAAGCATGACCCTACGTTCACTCAATATAGGGAAGTGTTAAGGATAATCACCATCCCAAGCCTCGTACCATCATGGTATATCAAATGGAGACCCAATTGGTCGTTATGCTCGTGATGAGCGAGACCCGTCAGCAGGGACCATTCTTGGGTAGCCCTAAAATATCATCACCTTGACCAAAGCTCATGTAATGGCAATATATACTTCCCCTAGGTGACATATACCTTAATACAATGCTTGCTATGTGGGCCATTATATATTGAACAAAATCAACCAAATTAAATGGTCTTTTATCAAAAGGTTTTCATGCCCCGGTGAGCCCATTTTAATTTAGTTAAAATGTTTAAATACATAAAGGCCAAAACTCATACGTATGCGCATTAGTCAAGAGATGTTATGCTGTCGATTTCCCACCGTGCACCATACGCATTCATTGGGTTCCCCGTTAACCCATGGATCAAGCCCACCCAGGAAAGAGACCGCATTACCTCGTGTGTGGGAGTAATAAGGTTGGAAGGATCTACTTGCTTGAATGTGATTGTAAATGTTGCATAACACACTATCATGCATTGTATATGTCATTTATGCATCATTCTAACAATTTAAACTTTTTAGCCATCATAGATTCATCTAAGTGGACTAGAGGTTCTGACGATCGGCTAGTAAGGATAAATCTGCTCTTTGAGTTGTCGAAACTAGTGTCTGACTGGGATTCTGAGTCATTCTCATCAATTAGTAAAATCTCTCTTGAATCATCAATGGCAGAAGAAACTGGAGCTTTGACCACTCAAGACCTTGCTAGGAGACTAGAGGACTTTGAACGGAGGATGCTGGATATGATGGGTGCCATGGCTGAATGGATTGCTCATTCTCCTGCTCCCCAGGCACCTGCTGCTCCACAGCCACCTATCGCTCCATAACCACCGGCAGTCCCTCCTCAGGGGCAAGCCGAACCACCTGCTAGTGGGGAGGCTCCTCTCGTTAGAGCTACTGCCCGTCAACCTATCAATGAGTATAGAGCTGCTGCGTCCAACGAGCCGAGAAGGGAAAGGGTCCCCAACCCCAATGATGATTTTGTGATGGAAGAGGAAGAGGACGAGCCAATAGTCCACCAAGCTGTGAGGCCTAGAGCACCCAGGGTAGAGGATGAGGCTTTGAGAGGGATGAGGCAGCAGATTGAGGCTATCACCCGCTTGCTGTCAGCTAGAAAGGGGATCAACCCAGAGGACAGAGATCTGGGGGATGAAGAGTTTTTGCCCCAAAGGTTCAAGATACCTGAGCAGCCAAAGTTCGATGGTGCTACGGACCCATCTGTACACATCAAGCAGTATACCCTAGTGATGAAAGGCACAAGATTGAGCAAGAAGCAGAAGGTGGAATATTTCTGCCTAAGTCTGGTGGGTCCGGCGGTAGACTGGTATCACGAGCTGGATAGGAGTTCCAAGGAGGACTGGGACCTTTTGACTGAAGAATTTATGAGGCAGTACGACTGCAGCTTTGACCACTCAAGACCTTGCTAGGAGACTAGAGGACTTTGAACAGAGGATGCTGGATATGATGGGCGCCATGGCTGAATGGATTGCTCATCCTCCTGCTTCCCAGGCATCTGCTGCTCCACAGCCACCTATCGCTCCACAACCACCAGTAGTCCCTCCCCGAGGGCAAGTCGAACCACCTGCTAGTGGGGAGGCTCCTCTCATTGGAGCTACTGCCCGTTAACCTATCAATGAGTACAGAGCTGTTGTGCCCATCGAGCCAAGAAGGGAAAGGGTCCCCAACCCCAATGATGATTTTGTGATGGAAGAGGAAGAGGACGAGCCAATAGTCCACCAAGCTGTGAGGCCCAGAGCACCCAGGGTAGAGGATGAGGCTTTGAGAGGGATGATGCTGTAACAACCCAAAATAGGCCTAGTCAGAATCTGTATGGTATGTCGGAATATTTAGAGCATATCAGTAATTTTAGCAAAAGAAAATTTGGATAATAAGGACTTTATTGCAAAGAATTAATTTAGTTAAGTTAAATGAAGGAATTATATGGTATACATGTGATGTATGGATGTAGGGTACTTTTATTGTGGAATAATCTAGTAGTATATGTGCATGGTAACTTGGATGTAAGAAGTGTTTTATAAGGAAATTATATGGTGTGAGTCTAGTTTGGTGCCATGGATTGTTAGTCAAAGATGAGATCAAGGGCCAATGGTAGAGTGACATGTGTGAGAGTTGTTGGGAGCATTAATTGTGATTTGAGGGAGTAGAGAGAGCGGAGTAAGGAAGTGAAACTTCCCGTGGAAGCTATTTTTGGAAGTGCCCTCTCCTTTCTCACGTCCTCTCTCTCTTCTCCTCATCTCCATTTTCTACTCTCTCAAGTCTTGCAAGTGGGTATTCTTCTATCATTGAGCTAGGGTTTGAGTTTTGAAGGATTCTAAGAGGTAAGTAGCTGTAGTTGCTTTGGGTATTCTTCTTCTTTTCCTTCTACGGGATCAATTGGGTTTTTAAAGGTTATGTTCATGGATTAATAGAATTATTATTTTGATTGGTTGCAAGAATCTGAAGAAAAGAGGAAGGATAAAGGGAAAGGAAAGGTTGTGGCTTGAAGGAAGGGAAGTTTGAGCTCCATTCCAGGTTTAGGAGCTTACTTTGTTATATGTTTGGGTGTTTATTTGGAGTGTTTTGTCCATCTCATTTTGGATCCTGTTTTTGAGTTGAATGTTAATATTATTTGTGTATTTATGGTATATGAAAATGCATGAGTCAAATAGCTTTGTGTATATGAATATTGATAGATGATATAATTGAGTTATTTGATTGACTTGTGTTTAAATTGCTGATTGAATGATTATTGAGCTTACAATTTGAGTATATACCCTAGTTTAGGGAGAATTCTGTTTATGTCTTATTAGACCTCTGTGTATTGTTTTGATCTTATCTAGAGTTTTCAAACTCCAATATGAGTGTTTATTACGCCATCTGAACCATTACTAATGTTCCTTTAAAAGTCTAGGAGTGATAATAAATTAATTCTGTCATTAAGAGGCTTAAAAATGGCAAACATCGGACGTGTCTCTACCCAGGTAGGCTCATTTGAACAGTCCGTGGTGTTTGATTCATATCTATTGATTTAGGAGTCCAAACGACCTGAAACTTTCTCCATTCGAAACTTAACATCCTAGCGAACAATTATTAAGAGGACACTTTATCTAAAAATGAGGTTTAGACATTAGTATAGGCTATAAAAAATTGTGGATTAAAGCAATACTGAAGTTTAGCTTCTGTTTTGCTAATTTTGGTATGTCATGGTGGCAACCAAAATGGTTACCACCATGACCAATGCCGAGAGGAGGCAGAATTGCCTATTTTTGGACCTCACGGTCACAACCAAAAGGTTACCACCGTGAGGTACCTTCAACTTGCATTTTCCTTTATTAAACATCATCAAATGTTACATATGTATGCCAAATGGAATCTAAACTAGTTTAAATACATTATTTGAGAATTCTAATGTGTTTAACATATGAATATGTGTATATATGTGATGTGGAAATGAATAATGCATTGTATATTTGTATGTTGAACTATATGTTTAACATTAAGAAATGAGTGTCCTAAGCGTGAAGAATTATGCATGTGAATGCGTACAAACATGTGTGTGCTAATATGTAATATTATGTATAAGTTAGTATGCAATCATATATATATATATATATAGTGTTGTATGTGAAGGAGTTTAGGATGGCATGTATGCATAAGTTATATGTTTTCATTGGTAGTATACACTACTATATGACAATGAGTTGTGTGTATATTGTTGTATTAAATTTTGAGCCCGATCAGTCATAGTTAGTGGATAAGATAAGCGCTTATCTAGGGTTGAGTAATATGTGTGAGTGTAGCTACCATTGGGTCTTGATTCGGCCCCGTTTGGGTCTTTGATTTGGCCTCGTTTGGGTCACATAAGATGTTTGAGACCCATGTCTCCATATGCTTGGATACTGTGTCCTATCAGTATCAAAGTTCCGTATCCACTAGTTAATGAATATCAGGCTTATATGTTAATATGTGTTGTATATGAAATATGATTGGTTATGTTGCAATACCTGAAGTTAAATACGATTCGATTAATTACTTGTTTATATTATAAGAATACATATGAGGTATGATAGAATATATTATGCCATGTTTATCAATAGGATTGATGTTTCGTATGTTTATAAATGGAATATTGCTTACATGTTTTATTGCCATATGAGTCATGAATTGTTATAGTAGTTGTTGTATATGCATGTTCTGTTTGTGTTGTTCCTCCCCACTAAGCGTTATCGCTTAGCACGGGCTCTTTTCCCGTGTATGTAGCAGGATCTTTTTGGAGTCAGACATCTGCAGGTCAGCCACTAGAAGTCTTTAATTGGAGTTATTTTTTCTTCCACTGTATTTTTGTAGTTGGGTACTGAATTTGGAAAAATGTAATTTTTATACAAGAATCATTATGTATATGTAAATGTTTATCTTTTACAAATCCCCTTTTGTAAAACTATATGGTTATTTATATAAGGATTTGATATCTTTATTATTATATGTAACTGTTTCTAGCATACTTGAGTATGTAAATGTATTTGTGCGCGTGGTGCTCCGGTATCCTTCCAACGGGGGTAACGGGGTGTTGCAGCTTGGTATCAGAGCACCGGTTTAGTCGGTTCTAGTTCTATGTGATTGTTTGAGTGTAGAGTCTTTGCATGAGATTCTGTCTAGAGTCATGGCCTAATGCAGATGTTGTTTTGTGTAATTTTTAGATGGAGTCGGATCCAAGTGAGTATATGGGCGACACGGGGGAAAGTGTGAATCCGGTTGGGAGTAATCCGGTCGGTCAAGATAGGCCTGCATGTGAGCGTGCACCAGCAGAAGGCCGAAGTTTCGATTCGGCATTGGTACAAGGCCTACTGCAAGTGGTAAACAGATTGACTGCTCCTAAGGCTCCTTCTGAGCTTATAAGGAAAAGGGGAGCAGAAGAATTTTATGGAACCTCTTTGGACGAATCAGGTGTAGCAGAATTTTTGTTAAAGAGAACGGATCGGATTCTTCAAGAGATAGCTTGCCCTCCGCAACAATGAGTTACTTGTGTTGTATCGCTATTGCAGGGATCAGCATATGATTGGTTGAACCTTGTTCTCCTCAGTCCCCAGAGACCAGCTGAATTGACATGGGAATTCTTCGTGAAAGAGTTTGAGCAGAAATATGAGACCAAGGCTTATCGGGAAGCAAAATGGAATGAATTCATCAATTTGAAACAAGGGAACTTATCGGTCAGCGAGTACGAGAAAAAGTTTAGTTGATTAACCAAGTATGTGCCCAAACCGCTGTTGACGGAAGACTTTAAGTGCCAACATTTTCAGGGAGGATTAAGAGAAGTCATTAGAGGTCCACTGTCAGCAATGGCGGTTATGCATCCGGTTGGATACTATCAGATAGTGGCTGCAGTGATTAAGTTGGAAGAATCCGAGTTGGCAAAGCAAAGAATAGAACAGAAGAAAAGAGCATTTGATGGTGGAGCTGCTAGTAATAAGAAGTCTAAAGGTGCTCCGATTGACCAAGGAACTAGAGGGACTGCCCAAGTGCCTTCTGAGGTGGGAAGTGTAGCATCGCCCATGAGTAGAGGAAATAGAGAACCGGAGTGTGAGCATTGCCAAAGGCACCATTGGGGTACTTGCCGCAAGATCATGGGTGCATGCTTTAAGTGTGGAAGCATGGAGCATCGGTTTGCTAATTACCCCGATCGACAAGAGAATAAGAGCCAACAAGAAAGCAAAGCGGGTGGAGGTAAATCGAATGCAACCAAAGGCAATCGTGATCGAAATAGAGCTCCACAGGCGCCATCGGAAACCACGCATCGGCCAAGGACTACGGGAGAGTATGCTTCATCTAGAGTATATGCAATGATCAGAGAGGATACTCTAGAGGCTACAGGACCTTCCGGTAAGTTGTGCTATTAGCTTTTGTCAAGTTCGGTTTTGAGTTTTGGGTTGTTGGATATAAGTGGTTAGCGGGGAAATTTCGAGGACGAAATTTCTTAAGGGGGAGTGATTATAACAACCCAAAATAGGCCTAGTCGGAATCTGTGTGGTATGTCGGAATATTTAGAGCATATCAGTAATTTTAGCAAAAGAAAATTTGGATAATAAGGACTTTATTGCAAAGAATTAATTTAGTTAAGTTAAATGAAGGAATTATATGGTATACATGTGATGTATGGATGTAGGGTACTTTTGTTGTGGAATAATCTAGTAGTATGTGTGCATGGTAACTTGGATGTAAGAAGTGTTTTATAAGGAAATTATATGGTGTAAGTCTAGTTTGGTGCCATGGATTGTTAGTCAAAGATGAGATCAAGGGCCAATGGTAGAGTGACATGTGTGAGAGTTGTTGGGAGCATTAATTGTGATTTGAGGGAGTAGAGAGAGCGGAGTAAGGAAGTGAAACTTCCCGTGGAAGCAATTTTTGGAAGTGCCCTCTCCCTTCTCACGTCCTCTCTCTCTTCTCCTCATCTCCATTTTCTACTCTCTCAAGTCTTGCATGTGGGTATTCTTCCATCTTTGAGCTAGGGTTTGAGTTTTGAAGGATTCTAAGAGATAAGTAGCTGTAGTTGCTTTGGGTATTCTTCTTCTTCTCCTTTTACGGGATCAATTGGGTTTTTAAAGGTTATGTTCATGGATTAATAGAATTATTGTTTTGATTGGTTGCAAGAATCTGAAGAAAAGAGGAAGGATAAAGGGAAAGGAAAGGTTGTGGCTTAAAGGAAGGGAAGTTTGAGCTCCAATCCAGGTTTGGGAGCTTACTTTGTTATATGTTTGGGAGTATATTTGGAGTGTTTTGTCATCTCATTTTTGATCCTGTTTTTGAGTTGAATGTTAATATTATTTGTGTATTTGTGGTATATGAAAATGCATGAGTCAAATAGCTTTGTGTATATGAATATTGATAGATGATATAATTGAGTTATTTAATTGACTTGTGTTGAAATTGCTGAGTCAATGATTATTGAGCTTACAATTTGAGTATAAACCCTAGTTTAGGGAGAATTCTGTTTATGTCTTACCAGACCTCTGTGTATTGTTTTGATCATATCTAGAGTTTTCAAACTCCAATATGAGTGTTTGTTGCGCCATCTGAACCATTACTAATGTACCTTTAAAATTATAAGAGTGACCATAAATTAATTCTTTCATTAAGAGGCTTAAAAATGGCAAAAACCGGACGTGTCTCTACCCAGGTAGGCACATTGGAATAGTCCATAGTGTTTGATTCATATCTATTGATTTAGGAGTCCAAACGACCTGAAACTTTCTCCATTCGAAACTTAACATCCTAGCGAACAATTATTAAGAAGGACACTTTGTCTAAAAATGAGGTTTAGACATTGGTATAGGCTGTACAAAATTGTGGATTTAAGCATTCCTGAAGTTTAGCTTCTGTTTTGCTTATTTTGGTATGTCACGGTGGCAAACAAAATGGTTACCACCGTGACCAATGCCGAGAGGAGGCAGAATTGCCTATTTTTGGACCTCACAGTCACAACCAAAAGGTTACCACCGTGAGGTACCTTCAACTTGCATTTTCCTTTATTAAGCATCATCAAATGTTACATATGTATGCCAAATGGAATCTAAACTAGTTTAAATACATTATTTGAGAATTATAATGTGTTTAACATATGAATATGTGTATATATGTGATGTGGAAATGAATAATGCATTGTATATTTGTATGTTGAACTATATGTTTAACATTAAGAAATGAGTGTCCTAAGCATGAAGAATTATGTATGTGAATGCGTATAAACATGTGTGTGCTAATATGTAATGTTATGTACAAGTTAGTATGCAATCATATATATATATATATATAGTGTTGTATGTGAATGAGTTTAGGATGGCATGTATGCATAAGTTATATGATTTCATTGGTAGTATACACTACTATATGACAATGAGTTGTGTGTATATTGTTGTATTAAATTTTGAGCCTGATCAGTCATAGTTAGTGGATAAGATAAGCGCTTATCTAGGGTTGAGTAATATGTGTGAGTGTAGCTACCATATGCAGGCCCCGCTTGGGTCTTGATTCGGCCCCGTTTGGGTCTTTGATTTGGCCCCGTTTGGGTCACATAAGATGTTTGAGACCCATGTCTCCATATGCTTAGATACTGTGTCCTATCAGTATTGAAGTCCCGTATCCACTAGTTAATGAATATCAGGCTTATATGTTAATATGTGTTGTATATGAAATATGATTGGTTATGTTGCAATACCTGAAGTTAAATACGATTCGATTAATTACTTGTTTATATTATAAGAATACATATGAGGTATGATAGATTATATTATGCCATGTTTATCAATAGGATTGATGTTTCATATGTGTATAAATAGAATATTGCTTACATGTTTTATTGCCATGTGAGTCTTGAGTTGTTATAGTAGTTGTTATATATGCATGTTCTGTTTGTGTTATTCCTCCCCACTAAGCGTTATCGCTTAGCACAGGCTCTTTTCCCGTGTAGGTAGCAGGATCGTTTTGGAATCAGACATCTGCAGGTCAGCCACTAGAAGTCTTTAATTGGAGTTATTTCGTCTTGCGCTGTATTTTTGTATTTGGGGACTGAATTTGGAAAAATATAATTTTTATATAAGAATCATTTTGTATATGTAAATGTTAATCTTTTATAAATCCCCTTTTGTAAAACTATATGGTTATTTATATAAGGATTTGATATCTTTATTATTATATGTAACTGTTTCTAGCATGCATGAGTATGTAAATGTATTTGTGCACATGGTGCTCCGGTATTCTTCCAACGGGGGTAACGGGGTGCTACAGCTTGGTATCAGAGCGCCGGTTTAGTCGGTTCTGGTTCTATGTGATTATTTGAGTGCAGAGTCTTTGCATGAGAGTCTGTCTAGAGTCGTGGCCTAATGTAGATGTTGTTTTGTGTAGTGTTTAGATGGAGTCGGATCCAAGTGATTATATGGGCGACACGGGGGAATGTGTGAATCCGGTTAGGAGTAATCCGGTTGGTCAAGATAGGCCTGTACGTGAGCGTGCACCAGCAGAAGGCCAAGGTTTCGATCCGGCATTGGTACAAGGCCTACTGCAAGTGGTAGACAGATTGACTGCTCCTAAGGCTCCTTTTGAGCTTATAAGGAAAAGGGGAGCAGAAGAATTTCATGGAACCTCTTTGGACGAATCAGATGTAGCAGAATTTTGGTTGAAGAGAACGGATCGGATTCTACAAGAGATTGCTTGCCCTCCGCAACAACGAGTTACTTGTGCTGTATCACTATTGCAGGGATCAGCATATGATTGGTGGAACCTTGTGCTCCTCAGTCCCCAGAGACCAGCTGAATTGACATGGGAATTCTTCGTGAAAGAGTTTGAGCAGAAATATGTGACCAAGGCTTATCGGGAAGCAAAATGGAATGAATTCATCAATTTGAAACAAGGGAACCTATCGGTAAGCGAGTACGAGAAAGAGTTTATTCGATTAACCAAGTATGTGCCCAAACCACTGTTGATGGAAGACTTTAAGTGCCTACATTTTCAGGGAGGATTAAGAGAAGTCATTAGAGGTCCACTGTCAGTAATGGCGGTTATGCATCCGGTTGGATACTATCAGATAGTGGCTGCAGCGATTAAGTTGGAAGAATCCGAGTTGGCAAAGCAAAGAATAGAACAGAAGAAAAGAGCATTTGATGGTGGAGCTACTAGTAATAAGAAGTCTAAAGGTGCTCCGATTGACCAAGGAACTAGAGGGACTGCCCAAGAGCCTTCTGAGGTGGGAAGTGTAGCATCGCCCATGAGTAGAGGAAATAGAGAACCGGAGTGTGAGCATTACCAAAGGCACCATTGGGGTACTTGCCGCAAGATCACGGGTGCATGCTTTAAGTGTGGAAGCATGGAGCATCGGTTTGCTAATTGCCCCGATCGATAAGAGAATAAGAGCCAACAAGAAAGCAAAGCGGGTGGAGGTAAATCGAATGCAACCAAAGGCAATCGTGATCAAAATAGAGCTCCACAGGCGCCATCGGAAACCACGCATCGGCCAAGGACTACGGGAGAGTATGCTCCATCTAGAGTATATGCAATGATCAGAGAGGATACTCCAGAGGCTACAGGACCTTCCGGTAAGTTGTGCTATTAGCTTTTGTCAAGTTCGGTTTTGAGATTTGGGTTGTTGGATATAAGTGGTTAGCGGGGAAATTTCGAGGACAAAATTTCTTAAGGGGGAGTGATTGTAACAACCCAAAATAGGCCTAGTCGAAATCTGTGTGGTATGTCGGAATATTTAGAGCATATCAGTAATTTTAGCAAAAGAAAATTTGGATAATAAGGACTTTATTGCAAAGAATTAATTTAGTTAAGTTAAATGAAGGAATTATATGGTATACATGTGATGTATGGATGTAGGGTACTTTTGTTGTGGAATAATCTAGTAGTATGTGTGCATGGTAACTTGGATGTAAGAAGTGTTTTATAAGGAAATTATATGGTGTGAGTCTAGTTTGGTGCCATGGATTGTTAGTCAAAGATGAGATCAAGGGCCAATGGTAGAGTGACATGTGTGAGAGTTGTTGGGAGCATTAATTGTGATTTGAGGGAGTAGAGAGAGCGGAGTAAGGAAGTAAAACTTCCCGTGGAAGCTATTTTTGGAAGTGCTCTCTCCCTTCTCACGTCCTCTCTCTCTTGTCCTCATCTCCATTTTCTACTCTATCCAGTCTTGCATGAGGGTATTCTTCCATCTTTGAGCTAGGGTTTGAGTTTTGAAGGATTCTAAGAGATAAGTAGCTGTAGTTGCTTTGGGTATTCTTCTTCTTCTCCTTCTTCGGGATCAATTGGGTTTTTAAAGGTTATGTTCATGGATTAATAGAATTATTGTTTTGATTGGTTGCAAGAATCTGAAGAAAAGAGGAAGGATAAAGGGAAAGGAAAGGTTGTGGCTTGAAGGAAAGGAAGTTTGAGCTCCATTCCAGGTTTGGGAGCTTACTTTGTTATATGTTTGGGAGTTTATTTGGAGTGTTTTGTCCATCTCATTTTTGATCCTGTTTTTGAGTTGAATGTTAATATTATTTGTGTATTTATGGTATATGAAAATGCATGAGTCAAATAGCTTTGTGTATATGAATATTGATAGATGATATAAATGAGTTATTTGATTGACTTGTGTTGAAATTGCTGATTGTATGATTATTGAGCTTACAATTTGAGTATATACCCTAGTTTAGGGAGAATGCTGTTTATGTCTTACCAGACCTCTGTGTATTGTTTCGATCATATCTAGAGTTTTTAAACTCCAATATGAGTGTTTGTTGCGCCATCTGAACCATTACTAATGTACCTTTAAAATTATAACAGTGACCATAAATTAATTCTTTCATTAAGAGGCTTAAAAATGGCAAAAACCCAACGTGTCTCTACCCAGGTAGGCTCATTGGAACAGTCCGTAGTGTTTGATTCATATCTATTGATTTAGGAGTCCAAACGACCTAAAACTTTCTCCATTCGAAACGTAACATCCTAGCAAACAATTATTAAGAAGAACACTTTGTCTAAAAATGAGGTTTAGACATCGGTATAGGCTGTACAAAATTGTGGATTGAAGATGTCCCGAAGTTTAGCTTCTATTTTGCTTATTTTGGTATGTCACGGTGGCAACCAAAACTGTTACCACCGTGACCAATGCCGAGAGGAGGCAGAATTGCCTATTTTTGGACCTCATGGTTACAACCAAAAGGTTACCACTGTGAGGTACCTTCAACTTGCATTTTCCTTTCTTAAACATCATCAAATGTTACATATGTATGCCAAATGGAATCTAAACTAGTTTAAATACATTATGTGAGAATTCTAATGTGTTTAACATATGAATATGTGTATATATATAATGTGGAAATGAATAATGCATTGTATATTTGTATGTTGAACTATATGTTTAACATTAAGAAATGAGTGTCCTAAGCGTGAAGAATTATGTATGTGAATGCGTATAAACATGTGTGTGCTAATATGTAATATTATGTACAAGTTAGTATGCAATCATATATATATATATATAGTATTGTATGTGAATGAGTTTAGGATGGCATGTATGCTTAAGTTATATGATTTCATTGGTAGTATACACTACTATATGACAATGAGTTGTGTGTATATTGTTGTATTAAATTTTGAGCCCGATCAGTCATAGTTAGTGGATAAGATAAGCGCTTATCTAGGGTTGAGTAATATGTGTGAGTGTAGCTACCATATGCAGGCCCCGCTTGGGTCTTGATTCGGCCCCGTTTGGGTCTTTGATTTGGCCCCGTTTGGGTCACATAAGATGTTTGAGACCCATGTCTCCATATGCTTAGATACTGTGTCCTATCAGTATCGAAGTCCCGTATCCACTAGTTAATGAATATTAGGCTTATATGTTAATATGTGTTGTATATGAAATATGATTGGTTATGTTGCAATACCTGAAGTTAAATACGATTCGATTAATTACTTGTTTATATTATAAGAATACATATGAGGTATGATAGATGATATTATGCCATGTTTATCAATAGGATTAATGTTTCATATGTTTATAAATGGAATATTGCTTACATATTTTATTGCCATGTGAGTCATGAGTTGTTATAGTAGTTGTTGTATATGCATGTTCTGTTTGTGTTGTTCCTCCCCACTAAGCGTTATCGCTCAGCACGGGCTCTTTTTCCATGTAGGTAGCAGCATCTTTTTAGACTCAGACATCTGCAGGTCAGCCACTAGAAGTCTTTAATTGGAGTTATTTTGTCTTCCGCTATATTTTTGTATTTGGGGACTAAATTTGGAAAAATGTAATTTTTATATAAGAATCATTTTGTATATGTAAATGTTTATCTTTTAAAAGTCCCCTTTTGTAAAACTATATGGTTATTTATATAAGGATTTGATATCTTTATTATTATATGTAATAGTTTCTAGCATGCTTGAGTATGTAAATGTATTTGTGCGCGTGGTGCTCCGGTATCCTTCCAACGGGGGTAACGGGGTGTTACAGCTTGGTATCAGAGCGCCGGTTTAGTCGGTTCTGGTTCTATGTGATTGTTTGAGTGTAGAGTCTTTGCATGAGAGTCTATCTAGAGTCGTGGCCTAATGCAGATGTTGTTTTGTGTAGTGTTTAGACGGAGTCGGATCCAAGTGAGTATATGGGCGACACGGGGGAAAGTGTGAATCCGGTTGGGAGTAATCCGGTCAGTCAAGATAGGTCTGCACGTGAGCGTGCACCAGCAGAAGGCCAAGGTTTCGATCCGGCATTGGTACAAGGCTTACTGCAAGTGGTAGACAGATTGACTTCTCCTAAGGCTCCTTCTGAGCTTATAAGGAAAAGGGGAGCAGAAGAATTTCATGGAACCTCTTTGGACGAATCAGATGTAGCGGCATTTTGGTTGAAGAGAACGGATCGGATTCTACAAGAGATAGCTTGCCCTCCGTAACAACGAGTTACTTGTGCTGTATCGCTATTGCAGGTATCAGCATATGATTGGTGGAACCTTGTGCTCCTCAGTCCCCAGAGACCAGCTGAATTGACATGGGAATTCTTCGTGAAAGAGTTTGAGCAGAAATATGTGACCAAGGCTTATCGGGAAGAAAAATGGAATGAATTCATCAATTTGAAATAAGGGAACCTATCGTTCAGCGAGTACGAGAAAGAGTTTAGTCGATTAACCAAGTATGTGCCCAAACCACTGTTGACGAAAGACTTTAAGTGCCAACATTTTCAGGGAGGATTAATAGAAGTCATTAGAGGTCCACTGTCAGCACTGGCGATTATGCATTCGGTTGGATACTATCAGATAGTGGCAGCAGCGATTAAGTTGGAAGAATCCGAGTTGGCAAAGCAAAGAATAGAACAGAAGAAAAGAGCATTTGATGGTGGAGCTGCTAGTAATAAGAAGTCTAAAGGTGCTCCGATTGACCAAGGAACTAGAGGGACTGCCCAAGTGCCTTCTGAGGTGGGAAGTGTAGCATCGCCCACGAGTAGAGGAAATAGAGAACCGGAGTGTGAGCATTGCCGAAGGCACCATTGGGGTACTTGCAGCAAGATCACGGGTGCATGCTTTAAGTGTGGAAGCATGGAGCATCGGTTTGCTAATTGCCCCGATCGACAAGAGAATAAGAGCCAACAAGAAAGCAAAGCGGGTGGAGGTAAATCGAATTGTGATCGAAATAGAGCTCCACAGGCACCATCAGAAACCATGCATCGGCCAAGGACTACGGGAGAGTATGCTCTAGCTAGAGTATATGCAATGATCAGAGAGGATACTCCAGAGGCTACAGGACCTTCCGCTAAGTTGTGCTATTAGCTTTTGTCAAGTTCGGTTTTGAGTTTTGGGTTGTTGGATATAAGTTGTTAGCGGGGAAATTTCGAGGACGAAATTTCTTAAGGGGGAGTGATTGTAACAACCCAAAATAGGCCTAGTCGGAATCTGTGTGGTATGTCGGAATATTTAGAGCATACCAGTAATTTTAGCAAAAGAAAATTTGGATAATAAGGACTTTATTGCAAAGAATTAATTTAGTTATGTTAAATGAAGGAATTATATGGTATACATGTGATGTATGGATGTAGGGTACTTTTGCTGTGGAATAATCTAGTAGTATGTGTGCATGGTAACTTGGATGTAAGAAGTGTTTTATAAGGAAATTATATGGTGTGAGTCTAGTTTGGTGCCATGGATTGTTAGTCAAAGATGAGATCAAGGGCCAATGGTAGAGTGACATGTGTGAGAGTTGTTGGGAGCATTAATTGTGATTTGAGGGAGTAGAGAGAGCGGAGTAAGGAAGTGAAACTTCCCGTGGAAGCTATTTTTGGAAGTGCCCTCTCACTTCTCACGTCCTCTCTCTCTTCTCCTCATCTCCATTTTCTACTCTCTCAAGTCTTGGATGTGGGTATTCTTCCATCTTTGAGCTAGGGTTTGAGTTTTGAAGGATTCTAAGTGATAAGTAGCTGTAGTTGCTTGGGGTATTCTTCTTCTTCTCCTTCTACGGGATCAATTGGGTTTTTAAAGGTTATGTTCATGGATTAATAGAATTATTGTTTTGATTGGTTGCAAGAATATGAAGAAAAGAGGAAGGATAAAGGGAAAGGAAAGGTTGTGGCTTGAAGGAAGGGAAGTTTGAGCTCCATTCCAGGTTTGGGAGCTTACTTTGTTATATGTTTGGGAGTTTATTTGGAGTGTTTTGTCCATCTCATTTTTGATCCTATTTTTGAGTTGAATGTTAATATTATTTGTGTATTTATGGTATATGAAAATGCATGAGTCAAATAGCATTGTGTATATGAATATTGATAGATGATATAATTGAGTTATTTAATTGACTTGTGTTGAAATTGCTGATTCAATGATTATTGAGCTTACAATTTGAGTATATACCCTAGTTTAGGGAGAATTCTGTTTATGTCTTACCAGACCTCTGTGTATTGTTTTGATCATATCTAGAGTTTGCAAACTCCAATATGAGTGTTTGTTGTGCCATCTAAACAATTACTAATGTACCTTTAAAATTCTAAAGTGACCATAAATTAATTCTGTCATTAAGAGGATTAAAAATGGCAAAAACCGGACGTGCCTCTAGCCAGGTAGGCTTATTGGAACAGTCCGTAGTGTTTGATTCATATCTATTGATTTAGGAGTCCAAACGACCTGAAACTTTCTCCATTCGAAACTTAACATCCTAGCGAACAATTATTAAGAAGGACACTTTGTCTAAAAATGAGGTTTAGACATCGGTATAGGCTGTACAAAATTGTGGATTGAAGCAGTCCTGAAGTTTAGAATCTGTTTTGCTTATTTTGGTATGTCACGGTGGCAACCAAAATGGTTACCACCATGACCAATGCCGAGAGGAGGCAGAATTGCCTATTTTTGGAACTCATGGTCACAACCAAAAGGTTACCACCGTGAGGTACCTTCAACTTGCATTTTCCTTTATTAAACATCATCAAATGTTACATATGTATGCCAAATGGAATATAAACTAGTTTAAATACATTATTTGAGAATTATAATGTGTTTAACATATGAATATGTGTATATATGTGATGTGGAAATGAATAATGCATTGTATATTTGTATGTTGAACTATATGTTTAACATTAAGAAATGAGTGTCCTAAGCGTGAAGAATTATGTATGTGAATGCGTATAAACATGTGTGTGCTAATATGTAATGTTATGTACAAGTTAGTATGCAATCATATATATATATATATATAGTGTTGTATGTGAATGAGTTTAGGATGGCATGTATGCATAAGTTATATGATTTCTTTGGTAGTATACACTACTATATGATAATGAGTTGTGTGTATATTGTTGTATTAAATTTTGAGCCTAATCAGTCATAGTTAGTGGATAAGATAAGCGCTTTTCTAGGGTTGAGTAATATGTGTGAGTGTAGTTACCATATACAGGCCCCGCTTGGGTGTTGATTCGGCCCCGTTTGGGTCTTTGATTTGGCCCCGTTTGGGTCACATAAGATGTTTGAGACCCATGTCTCCATATGCTTGGATACTGTGTCCTATCAGTATCGAAGTCCCGTATCCACTAGTTAATGAATATCAGGCTTATATGTTAATATGTGTTGTATATGAAATATGATTGGTTATGTTGCAATACCTGAAGTTAAATATGATTCGATTAATTACTTGTTTATATTATAAGAATACATATGAGGTATGATAGATGATATTATGCCATGTTTATCAATAGGATTGATGTTTCGTATGTTTATAAATGGAATATTGCTTACATGTTTTATTGCCATATGAGTCATGAGTTGTTATAGTAGTTGTTGTATATGCATGTTCTGTTTGTGTTGTTCCTCCCTACTAAGCGTTATCGCTTAGCACGGGCTCTTTTCCCGTGTAGGTAGCAGGATCTTTTTGGAGTCAGACATCTGTAGGTCAGCCACTAGAAGTCTTTAATTTGAGTTATTTTGTCTTCCGCTGTATTTTTGTATTTGGGGACTGAATTTGGAAAAATGTAATTTTTATATAAGAATCATTTTGTATATGTAAATGTTTATCTTTTACAAATCCCCTTTTGTAAAACTATATGGTTATTTATATAAATATTTGATATCTTTATTATTATATGTAACTGTTTCTAGCATGCTTGAATATGTAAATGTATTTGTGCACGTGGCGCTTCGGTATCCTTCCAACGGGGGTAACGGGGT
Source organism: Excoecaria cochinchinensis (assembly GCA_947683425.1). Classification (NCBI taxonomy): domain Eukaryota; kingdom Viridiplantae; phylum Streptophyta; class Magnoliopsida; order Malpighiales; family Euphorbiaceae; genus Excoecaria; species Excoecaria cochinchinensis. Next base: position 3,101,366 of record CANTUQ010000167.1, on the reverse strand, counting down.
GTTACAGAGGCAGCAGATTGAGGCTATCACCCGCTTGCTGTCAGCTGGAAAGGGGATCAACCCTGAGGACAGAGATCTGGAGGATGAAGAGTTGTTGCCCCAAAGGTTCCAGATGCCTGAGCTGCCAAAGTTCGATGGTGCTTCGGACCCATCTGTACACATCAAGCAGTATACCCTGGTGATGAAAGGCACATGGTTGAGCAAGAAGCAGAAGGTGGAATATTTTCGCCTAAGTCTGGTGGGTCCGGCGGTAGACTGGTATCACGAGCTGGATAGGAGGTCCAAGGAGGACTGGGACCTTTTGACTGAAGAATTTATGAGGCAGTACGACTGCAGCACCAGAATGGAGGTCACCCTGAAGGACCTCGAGCTCTTACAGCAAAGGAGCGATGAGTCATTCCATGAATACCTCATTAGGTGGAGGAATAGGGTTATGGAGATGAAGAGAAAGCCTGACACCGCTTACCAGATCAGGTTATTTATCAGGAACTCATGCCCTTACTTGAGGGATTTGCTCAGCTTTAAGGGGCTCAGAGATTGGGAGTCACTTAAGGATATTGCTGTAGAGGCTGAGGCGGCTTACCTAGCAAAGAAAGCAAGCCAAAATAATTTTGCTGGGAAAGGCTATAGGAACCAGTCAGGATATAAATCAGGCAGTGCCGACAGCAGTAATAGCAGAAATGGTAAGACGGCCGAGGTTTCAGCTACTGGAGTTGGGTAGGGCTAGAGGTACTATTCCAATTTAGGCTGCTCTCTATCCTGTGTACTGGAGAGATTGATGAAAGAGGGCAAGCTGCGACCTTTGGCACCCAGAACAGCTATGAATCAAGGACAGCCAGGGCATAGAGAGGACCAGTACTGTGCCTACCATCAACACACCGAACACTTGACAAATTACTGCCGGACGTTGCGGAACAAGATCGAAGATCTTATTGACACCAATTAGATCACGGATCCTGAGAAGAGAGAGAAGAAGAAGAAGACAGGCTACAATGCAGTTCCTCCACCTTGAATATGATCGAGTCCTCTTAATCCACTAGTGAGAGTGGAGAGAAAGATAGTTTCTTAGATGCTTGATTCTTTTGATTCCAAGAACTTTTTTATGGCAATATTTGCAATGATCGGTTATTTCAATAAGATGAACAATTTTTGTTTATTTGTATGATGTTTTTAATGATTTCATTTCCCATGATCATGATACATACATTTTGACATTAATTCAACTAATATGACTGCATCTAATCTTGGAACTTTGGAAACCCAAGGAAAATCTTGATAGCATCTGATATAACTCCTGAAGAGAGGAAAATTCTGAGAGATAATGTAAAAAAAAAAATGAAAAAGCCTTTGCCTGGACTTGGAATGACAAGGATATTGTTGGGACAACGCTGCCTCAATATGCCAACATGACGACGAGCGAAGTTTCAAAAGCCAATCCTCTTCCTCAATATATAGGGCGCATACAGTGTAACCAAGCAAAATCAAACTCCGATCATTGAAGGGCTACATCTGGAGTTAGGTAAATAAAACCCTGAACCTTCACAAGAAATATATAACTCATTGAAACCAAGCCCTTAGGATTCCTTTCCTTCCCAACCATTTGAGTTGTTTACCCCAAAACCAATCAATACTAACCTTTAATCATATGAGACTAATAGAGACCCTTATAACAAAACTTAGGAGGACAGCTCATTACCTCACAAAAAAAAAGACAAAAAAATAAAGAAAAAAACCAAAATCCTGTCCTACACCATAGTTTTGTCCTGAACCATTTGAGGCCAACGTATAACTCCATCCCAACCATTAAGGTTACGTCAGAAATCGAGCCACCAAAGCCAACAAAAGGAAGATACAGACTTTCGCGGCCAAGATCCAAACAAAGAAACTCACTACCTCAGCCCGTTTGCACAAGTGCCAAGGAAAAGCCTTTGGTGCTAAAAAGGAGGCATTATCAGAAGGAGCATTATCAGAAGGAGCAGCCTCCTCGGTTAACAAAGATGAAAGCAAATTCAATCAACACTAATAGAATGAAGGAGGTTCCATGGCAAAGGCTAAAAAAAAAAAGAAAAATAAATAATAAATGCCCCACGGGTCGAAAACCGAAAAAGAAGACGATCTTGCTAAATTTGATTACCCTTCCAGAAAAAAAAATTCCTGGGCAAAAATTAAAGGCTGAGAGAAAATCTTCAATCATGAAAACCCGAGAGGGCTGATTGATAACAGGAGTTTGATGCTTTCAAGATCGATCCCGAGATTAGATGAGGTTTTGTGTTTTTGAGATTAATGCCAAATAATGATCATGTGTAATGAAATCAAACTGAAACATATGCATTTATGCAATGATATATTGATGTGATCAGAGCAGTTCATTTTGTGTGATCAAAGTCATCTACTGTCTACCCTATGTTACTCTCACAACTCAGGTCCTTCAGTCGACTCATTTTACTATCAACTGCGAAGGCAATGCTACAGCACTATCATACGAAGAATCAAGCTCAGACGGCCATGACATAAGTACATGCTGATTACACTAGAAGGATCTTTGGCAACAGGTTCAACTTCTTAAAAAAAAAAGCTGTTAGAGATGAAAACCGTAATTGACGCTCTAAGCAAAAGTTAGGCAACAGGATAGGGTAAAAACCTAGAAACAGGCAGTCTGTCCTAAAAAAAAAAAAAAAGGGCAGCTGGATTGGGTTGGGTCCACTCCAGGCAAAAATAAGGGGTAGGGTTATGTGAAAATCCGCAAAAGACGCATTTCCGGCTAAGAAAAGCTAGTGTGAAAATCCATAAGGGACGCATTACTTTCAAAAAATGACTACAAGTTTCAGGTGAGAACCTCATAATCCCCAAAGGCATAAAATTCGAAGGCAATTTCAAAGGGCACCAATCCTGCTGCAAATTATGACCAAATCGGCTGTTGCCTCTGAATCAACTTAGATGAATTCTTATCCTGCATTCCTACATGACACATACATTTCACGTGCATGCTCACCGATTTTCCTGCATATTTAGCTTTCTATTTTGCAGAAAGAGAGATTCGATGTGAACACCGACAAAAGGCGAGTGACGACATCAATTAAAACACCAATCTAAGCATCGACCAAAGAAATCTCTGGGGGCAACTAGCCAAAACAAAATCAAGTCAAAACATCATTTCAAGCAACAATTCAACAATAAGCAAAAGACCTCTCAGGGGGCAACCAACCAAGACGACATCAGTCCAAGCATCATTCCAAACATCAAATTCAAACAATCAACCAAAGACCTCTCAGGGGGCAATCAACCGAATGGTTCCTTGGGGGCACCAATTCAAATTTCAAAAGGGTTGGCACGATGATGGCACTACCACTCCACGGAGGGTTAGCACGATCACGGCAGTACCACCTCACCAACACAGAAGGGTTAGCACGATGGCGGCACTACCATTCTATGGAAGGTTAGCACGACCATGGCACTACCACTTCAGAAGGGTTAGCACGATGATGGCACTACCACTCCACGGAGGGTTAGCACGATCACGATACTACCACTTCAAAACACAGAAGGGTTAGCACGATGGCTGCACTACCATTCTACGGAAGGTTAGCACGACCACGACACTACAACTTCAAAAGGGTTAGAACGATGATGGCACTACCACTCCACGGAGGGTTAGCACGATCACGGCATTACCACTTCAAAACTCAGAAGGGTTAGCATGATGGCGACACTACCATTTTACAGAAGGTTAGCACGACCACGGCACTACCACTTCAGAAGGGTTAGCACGATGACGGCAATACCACTCCACGGAGGGTTAGCACGATCACGGCACTACCACTTCAAAACACAGAAGGGTTAGCATGATGGCGACACTACCATGCTACGGAAGTTTAACACTACCACGGTACTACCACTTCAGAAGGGTTAGCACAATGACAGCACTACCACTCCACGAAGGGTTAGCACAATCACGACACTACCACTTCACCAACTCAGAAGGGTTAGCACGATGGCGGCACTACCATTTTACGGAAGGTTAGCACGACCACGGCACTACCACTTCAAAAGGGTTAGCATGATGACGGCACTACCACTCTACGTAGGGTTAGCATGATCACGACACTACCGCTTCAACAAAAGATAACACGCCGACAACATGCAATAACCACCACAACAACAATACCCAGTTCGGAAAGATAGCTGCCTCAAGTATGTGTCTCTTTCCTTCTTTTCTTTGAGTTTAGGCTCACCTAGATACTAGTGTACTAGCTTCCCCTAAACTGGAGGCAACTGTAGACACTGGATCCTGAGTCAGCCTATATCGGAGTTACCCAATAAAAGAATTAATTATTTTTTCCATTTTTATTCATTTAAGTTGAAAATTTGAAAAGGAATGATGGGGAATTAATTTGGGATCAATTTTCATGATTTCTTCTTCTCTTCTCCTCCAAGAATTCTCTCTTGATTTTTTTTTACATCTTTTTCTCCAAATAAAAATTCTTGGGTTAAAAAATACAATTTTTAATCTAGAATTTTTCTTGAGACAAATAAACTATTGTTTGTTCTTTAGATTTGGATTTTGAATCAATTGTAATTTTTGAGACAAAGAAATAATTCTTTGTTCTTGGAAATTGAATTTATTTTCTTTTCTTTAACAATTTTCATCAATAATTATTCTTGAGACAAAAAAATCAATACTTTGTTCTTGAGAATTAATTATTTTCTTCTATTATTTTTTTTAAACAATTTTCTTTTGGTATAAAATTTTAATTATTTTATTTCTATTTTGTGAATCAAAGTAAGGAAAATCATCATATTCTTCATCAATCAAATCCGAAATTTGAGGGTAAACATTCTATGCTTAATCTTTTAATTTTACTTTTCTTATTTATTTTTTATTAACCATGCAGATTTTTATATTATTGTGTTTTATTTATTTTAGGTGATTTTGTATATAGATTTAACATTTTTAATATTCTTTTTACTTTATTTTATTTAATTGTTCATTCTTTTATTATTATTATTATTATTATTATTATTATTATTATTATTATTATTATTATTATTATTATTATTATTATTATTATTATTATTATTATTATTATTATTATTATTATTATTATTATTATCATAGTTTGTGTTAACATGTTAATATGCTAATTTATTTTTTTCCATTATATTAGTTAATTTATTTGTCATCCATAATGCATATTTTATTTATTCTAATATATTATTTACTGTTTTATGTGTTTAGTTAATTTTCTTGATTCAATTACTAACATAAATTTTATTTGTGCTTGTTTTTGGTTTCAAATCCTTATTTTTCTTTGTTCGAGCATCCACCAAGCGAAGGAGGAGATCCGGAGTTTTGTTATTTTTATTGTATTTGTCAATTTTCCTTTATTTGTTTTCTTAATTTATTTGTCATGTAATTATTAATAAAATCTTTTTTTATGCACGCTTAATTAAAAATCACACAAAAATATTTTTATAAATAAATTGGGGTTTTCTAATAAAATGGGACCAATGTCCTAGTATTTCATCCAAATAAATTGTCACTTTAAAATTATTTTCTTTAATTATGCATGCGAGGACCAATGTCCTCATCTTTAATAAATACCCCGTTTTATGCATGATTTATAATAATGGGGGTTGTATTCTGCCCCTAGTTTTATTGTAATTTATTTTCATGTACTTTATTTTAATTATGCTTTCATTTACAGCTTTCCTTGAATGACCAACTTGCGCTCTAATTATTGCATCAAAACGTATGAGAAAAGGGATGAAAACTTAAATTCAAAACTCGATTTTAACTTAACCAATGTATGAATAAATGAGAAGTTCCGAACCATCTCTGGTCTTTGGGCTCAACGAGGCAAGAGGGCCATCTCAATATTCCATTGGGATGGGGCCTCCAAGACACCTCTTGTGTCCCATAAAAAGGCTCAATTTGCACAGTCCTAGGCACCACGAGGCGAGAGGGCCATCCTAATGTTAGGGTGGGGCCTCCAAGACACCTCTGGTTTGTCCAAGCGTGAGGCCGAGAGGGCCATCCTAATGCTAGGGTGGGGCCTCCAAGACACCTCCAGCTTGCCTATGATGGATATAGCTACGCTGTCTTAGGCTCACTGAGGCTAGACGAACTTTCCAAATGTTCTATTGGGTGGCGACTCCATGAAACCTCCTTGTTGCCCGAAATAGACGTCCTTGTAATTTTACTTGCAAGTTTCCATGAACCTCTTTCCCGAAGCCTTAAAAACGGGCGTTCGGGGCCTCTCGGGGTTCGGCTCGCGTCACACCTACCAAAGTGGCCACTTAAGGGCCAGATTGTGCTTCGGTAGTGTCAAACTGACCAGTTAGGGGCCAGATTACACTTTGATGAAAATACATTTACATTTTAACATTTAACAATACACTGCCACAATATAGGTAGACCGTCATTGGTCTATAATTGTGAGTCGCCATGACTAGTTACTGCGGTACACTATATTGTCTCTATGGCTAGCCAATTATATCCTACACTCCGTGATTTCTCGACCGATATACTAAGGGCACATAATCATTTCGTATATATAATTAATCATGTATGTACATTTCATTTTCAGTTCACTTTCTTTATTCATAATATCACTTTATATCACACACCATATCATACATGCTTTTCATGACCATGCATATGCACTTACACCTGTCATCATTATCATTCCATTTCACACTACCATATTAATTATTATAATTCATAATTAGATTAATAAATTACACAAAATCCTTTCATAATTCATTTATATACATTTCGGCCCACACTTTTTATATATCATATTTTATTTCTTTTCTATTGATTTCAATTCTAATCCACTTACTAATCCATTTTAACTCCAATTATGCCACAAATTTATTTTAACATAACACATTTCACATTTCTTAATATACACATATTACAATAATACATTTCAAATATATTCAAATACACTCTAATAATTCCAAATAAATTAATATACACTCATTTTTTATTCTACGTACATTTTATGACATTACACTTAACAAATTATCAAAATACACAATTAATTCAATAAATAAACCATTCGGACCACTTTACATTTTCTTTCTTAATTTTATTTCTTTCCCCTTTAAAATTTATTTAGCCAAATTACACCTTAATCATCATGTATATACCATTATTTTGCTTTAAATCAAGAAATATACCTATGTATACCTATATATACCATTCGGCCTCTATTAGATTGATAATAAAAATTTTGTTTCTTATTTTTAGCATTCAAATCCTCATTTTCAATATCCCTAAACATATTTATAAGGTTTATTTCAATTTAACATACATTTATCGCACATATTCCATATAAATATAACCTAAAATCATACTAAATTAATGGAAATGGTTGGAATTTTTAACCACTAACCTCAATTATTTGCTCTAGGTCTCGCACACTGCCTTCTCCTTGCCTTATCCCCTTGATGTGACTTCCTTTTCCTTATTTTCTACATATGGACGAATATATACACCCATAAAACCACCATTATATACACCCATAAAACCACCATTGTATTTCTTCCTTTAATCAGTACAATAACATAAATATAACCTACACACCTTAATTGATCTATAAGAGCCTTTAAACCAATCTAAAAACATCAATTTCTCTTACCTCAAATTTGTGCCCTAATTTTAAATCCTTAGATTTGCCCACTTCTATTCCCTCAATTGATGACTAAATGCCACAAACAACTAATAAAAGGGCTAGAATATGATAAGGAGGCTTAGATTTAGGGAGATCAATGAAGAAAATTGAAGAGATTTGGGGAGGAGAAAGAGAGAAGAATTCGGCCACAAGGAGAAGAAAGGAGAAATGGAGAATTCTAGCACAATTTGACATTTTAGGCTATTTATAGGGGATTCAATGGGTTGGGCTTGGTTTAACTAAGTTGGCAACTAATTTTTAGCCCATTTAGGTTATTAAGCCTATTATGCAATCTAAAAATTATTTCTGTTACTTTCCAATCTCAATTTCTCTCAAAATCAATTCTATAATTCATAATATATATTAAATAGACCATACATAAATTTTCATCTCAAACAGAGACTGTTTCTCGAACCGGTAATTATTTACTTGATTGATAGCCAAATTTTCAGTGTCACCATAAATTAATTTTTTTATTACCATATGATTCTACTCATTAGTATGAGCGCGTCCATATTTTTTAATCATTTTTCTGAATCCCGTAGCATCATTTATTGTCCGGTCAAACTCAGGTCAAATCTGGTCAACTCGGGCTAGTTTTTGCCAGTCCGTCATGAGGGATGGCCGTCTATCAATGATCGACGCCCAAACCAACTTTTCCACTTTATTTTGCATTTTTCGAGCTTATTTGACCTCCGTTTGACCCCAAATTTCACACTCGGACTCGTCATGACCAATATTTTCTATTGATCAAATAAAATATTTTTCACCCATGGGTCTATTTTTCACCCCGAATCTATTGATCAACCTCAGAAAATACTATTCATTACTAACCCGATATTTAGGCTATCACAATTCTTCCCTACTTATAAAAATTTCGTCCTCAAAATTTCACTTAATTACATGCGTAAATTTCAAACTTTACTAGTATATAAGTTTAAAATTTAAAAAAGAAAAATCTTGCCACTGGTAGTTTTTGAGATATTCTGTTCTTCCACGGCCCTAACAACATATACTCGAGCATTCGATTGTTCTTGTGTTCCTTGATGCATAAGCTGTCTAGTTGCTAGAGTATTCATAACTGTTCCTTTATTATTCCTTCTTTAAGAAGTAGCACTCGACTTTTGTGTAGGTATGGTCACTGCTGACTGAGGTTTTGGATAGTCTCTCAAAAAATGTTCCATAGATCCACATCTAATACATGCTCCAGTTATCCTCCAACATTCCCCGAGATGTCTTCTACCACAATGTTCACAATTAGGTATGGTATCTCTATTAAAGGTCCCTGGGTGCACTAGCCATTGATGTTATCGATATATTACTATGTTGAGGAGATTTCTGACTCCATGCCAGAGTTGCTAAGTCACGAGTCTATGATGGAGGGCCCATGAATTTCTTATTCTCACTGGCTAATGCACTAGACTATCCTAACTTTCTTTTTTTTTGAAACCATGTCTACATTTTCACTTCATCTGCTTAAATAGTTTCCACTTTCATGGCTGCTTCTACTAGGGAGCGTATATCTTGATGATTCTGAGCACCCACAATCTGCTTGATCCGATTATGCAAACCTCGTTCGAATCTCTGACATAGCTTCTCCTCTGTCATCTAATTATCATCTAGGTAGGCACTCAAGCACTCAAACGCGTACTCATACTCAGCCACTGTTTTATTCCCTGCCTAAGTCTCCAAAAGGCATCTTGCATAACAGCTTTATATTCAGACCCAATATATTTCTTCTCAAATTGAGCTAGGAAGAACTCCCATGTCAACTGCTCAACGGGAGTATGTTCACAAACTGCATCCCACCATAAGAGAGTTGGGCTTTGTAATAATGCCATTGTCCCTTGTAACATCTCTTCAGGTGGACTCTGAGTGATCTCATATAATCTCTTGGTTTCAAATAACCACTCCTCAGCCTGGACTGGTGTCAGGGAATCCAACCCATAAAAATCTTTAGCCACTAATCTTTTAATTTGTTCTAATATCGGCTTTTTTTTTATGATGCTGGAGGCTGTTCTGGAGCCTAAGGCTGTGGCGGTTGACCCTGCTATGCATGCAGTCAATGCTGAATATAATCCATCATTCAATTTAAGAAGTCAGGCTGAGGTTATCACACCCCGTTTGGCCCCTAGTCGAGCGAGCAATATGTATGTATGTGCATTTGCATGGCTTTGGCATATCATAGGGGTATTTTGGTATATATGCATATTTTGTGGGTTTGTTCTTGTGTGGTGGTGCATATAGAAATAAGGTGTCCATAAGTGGAGTTAGGATCACATGCATGTGAGCATATTATTATGTGTGTGTATTAGATGAGATTGCATTGTGTGTGTTGCTCATACATGTGTAGGATGCATTATTGGAGTGTTTTATTGTGTGTGTGTGACATGTGCCTCTAGTGTGTGAGTGAGTGGTTTCCACCACCAAGATTGTGACAAGTGGAGGGTGAGAAAAGAAAGAGAAAGAAGAAAAGGGGAAAAATCAGAAATTGGATTCCATTTCCCATCCCCTCTTCTTCTTCCTCCTTCTTCTTCTTCCTCCTTCTTCTTCTTCTTCTTCTTTTCCCTTAGCCAACTTTCCCTTGGTCCAAGCTTGTGTGGTGAAGATTGGTCACTCATTGTGTTATTTTGGGTAAGTTTCTTTGCATTTTCTGTTTTGAATTTCAGGTTCCCTTCTCTTCTTCATCTTCTTTGTTTAGGGTTTTGATTAGGGTTGCTTTGGTGTGTGTTTCATTGTTTTGGGTGTTTAGCTGAGCCTGCAAGAGATCCTAAAGGCAAGGAAGTTGCTGGATCTAGTGGAACCAAGTGATAGAGCTCCTAATTTTGAGGTTTGGGAAATTATTTATGCTTTGGTTTTGCTTGAATGTGATTTTGGGTTTTGGTATGTATGTATGATTGATGGAAATTGGAGTATGAAATTGGTTTACTCTATATGGGTTTCAAGTTTTTAAGTGTAGAATTTGAATGATAAGTTATTGCAAAATGTTTAATTTCCTTGATTTAATTTTCTGAATTTGTGGATGTTGAGTTCATATATGTTTGGATAAATTGATGTTATGTTATGATGTTTGAGTTGTGATGTTGGATGGCCAAGTTAGGGTAAGCTAGAGGTAAGTTTTTGGTGTTAATTTATTAGTCAAAATGCGTATATTTCGTTGTGGTTGATTGTGTGAAAAATTTGGTATTGCTGAAGTTGGAATTCTGCAGATTTCTGCAAAATCCAGGAGTCACACGATGGTAAGGCTTGGTCTCACCGCTGTGTGGATCGTGGATTTTGCCTCGGAATTCTAGAGCTGTGTCTTTACACGGCGGCAAGGGCAAAACCATACCGCCATGTAAAACCATTCTGCCCAGGTGTGAGGCAGGTTACACGGTGGTATGGCCTAAGCCTTACCCCGGGTAATTGTCTTACACGGCGGTAAGGGTAAGGCCATACCGCCGTGTAAAACAGTTCTGCCCGCCTCTTTTGCAATTTTCCACTTCTTTCTTTTTCATTCCTTTTCCTCTCTTGTACGGTTTTAAATGTTATTTAGTGTCTTTTTACATGATTTACGTCTTTAAAAGGGATATTTTAGCTATACAATGGATGGATTCTATTACTTGTCTCTAATTAAGCTAATTGCTTTGCATATGATATATATATATATATGAAGAGTAGTAAATGACCATGCTATGTGAGTTTTTATAAATGATATAGAGGGTGATCACATGCTATATCATGCCATGATTTTTTGTATTATGTGAATATACATTCTTAACTATATTATTGCGTGCTATAGATTAGATTAATATTTATTTGTGGATTGCGTTATGCATGACCTGCTACAGTCTAGAAAGTGGATAATTAGGCATGCCTAATAAAGTCTTATAGCTGCAGCCCTCAGTTCCGTTTGGACCCCGATCAGGTCCCTATTTGGTTCCTCGTGAACCCTTTTATGTGTATGGATCTTATTTAAGGTCCCTTTTGAAAATGTTTTATGAAAGTTAAAAGTAAAATTGGTTTCTCGATTCGTACCCGTAAGGTACTGTCCATAATCGGCTCGTACCCGTAAAGTACTGTCCGTATACTCGTTATCCACTCCCTCGAGTCAGCAGGTGCCTTGTATGAATTTTGATATGAGGAAATGTATGTGATATATGTATGGGTTAAATGGTGAAAAGTATAATCTGTTATGAGAATTTGAATATTGTTATGAGCTTCTGATGAATGGCTTTATTTATGTGAGCATGAGTATATGCAATTGTTATGCCATGATTATCGTATATATATATATACATGAGCTACGCATGTGTATTGCCTTGACGACCATTGTGAATGGTTTTCCTTATGCTATATGTGTTGTTCCCCACTAAGCATTATCGCTTAGCACGGTGTGTTACCCGTGCAGGTGCGGAGGGAGTTTGCTTTGGGAGAGTCGCAGCCATCGAAGCCAACACAGCAGGGTCTTAGTGTAGGGCTTTATTTTTTGTATTTTGAGGATTCTTTTTGTATAGAACTCTCTTACATCAGTTTTGTAATAACTTTCGCTATGTACATGTATTTTGGGATTTGTAATTACCTGTTGTGTTTTCTTGGTTGATCAAACAGTAATGTAATTCTTCCGTTATATTAATTCATGATCAACCTTAGTTCTTATGTTTCGCAAAAGTTTTTAATTGCCCCGAATTTATGCATGTTTATCTTTGATTGAATTTATATATTTATGCTTTGTGCGTTTGCACCCTGACTCGTACGGCATCTTACTCCTCATGGGATGGGTTCGCCTAAGTACGGGTAAGGGGTGTTACAAGTTATGGTTTTAGAGCCTGGTTTAGGCATTTCTGGGTGATTTTTTAAGTGATGCTATGTGTGGATACATCTATGTCTAGGGCTGTGTTGGCTGATGCGGTTGTTCTCTTATTTGTTTGATGGATTCTGATTCTGCTCATGGTGCGCTTGAGGAATCCGCTGAAAGTGTGAATCCTCCAGCTGTAAATCCATCTGTTTCTGTTTTTGTGTCATCTCAGCGTGCTAGGGTCCAGCCCGAGGCCGCTGCCATGCCTTTTGAGGCTATGTTCAGATTGCATTAGGATATGGCTCGGGTTTTGGAAAGGGTGACTGCCCCTAAAGCTCCGATAGAGAGTTTAAGAAGAGCTGGTGTTGAGGATTTTTATGGGACCGAGCTAGATGAGTCAGAGTTAGCTGAGAAGTGGCTTGATAAAGTAAAGAGAGCTTTAAAGGAAGTCTGGTGTCCTCCAGATCAGCAAGCTGAATGTGCTGTGGCATTGCTTCAAGGGTCGGCTTACGAATGGTGGGAGTTGGTATGTAGGCAACCTCAGATGCCTGATCCGGTTACATGGGAATTCTTCGGGGAGGAGTTTACCAAGAAGTATGTGACTCAAGCATATAGGGACGCAAGATGGGCACAGTTTTTGAGTTTGAAGCAGAGGGCCATGTCAGTTTCGGATTATGAGAAAGAGTTTAATCGGTTGTCTCGCTATGCTCCGCGTGGGGTTATGACAGATGATTTCAGATGCAAGCATTTTGAAGCCGGGTTGAACGAGTCTTTGAAGATTGCTTTGATTTCTTTGATGTGTACGCCAGGGGTAAGTTATTATCAGATTGCAGAGGCTGCCATGAGGGCAGAGAAGACGGAATCATTGCTTAGAGAGAGAGCTCGGCGAAGAAATTCTACACGGGGAGGTTCTTCCTCATCTTCGGGTAAGAGATCTAGGAACCCGTAAGATGAGCCATCAGCTGGTTCGACTACTAGAGGTAGAAGGCAAGGTTCAGCAGTGGTATCTGGTTCTGGTAGAGGTGGTATATCTGATGCTGTACCTGTTTGTGCTCATTGCAGCAGGGCTCATCGGGGTGAGTGTAGGTGGCTCACTGGTGGGTGCTTTAAGTGTGGGAGCACCGAGCACCGTTTGGCTAGTTGTCCCCAGTTGAATGAAGATTCAAGCCCTCAGGGAAGAACTAGCAGAGTTGGATCGAATGCTTCTCCGGCTGCTAGAGGTAGAGGTAGAGGTAGAGGTCGAGGCGGTCGGCCTAGAGATGGAGCTGTTTTTAAGACTGTTGAGCATCCTCCACCTGTTGCAGCTAGAGCATATGCAGTGAGAGCCAGAGAGGAGCAGGATGCCCCTGATGTGATTGCTGGTAAGTTCCTACTCTATGACACTAAATTATATGCTCTAATAGATCCTGGTTCCACACACTCATATTTGTGCACGCATAAGATTGTTGATAAGTTACATGTGGTAGATCAGTTAGACTATGAGATTTGTGTGACCAATCCATTAGGGCATAGTGTCAGGGTGAGTAGAGTTTTTAGGAGTTGCCCTTTGATGATTGAGGGTGTTGAGTTCCATGCGGATTTGATAGAGTTACCTTTTAGAGAATATGACCTGATTTTGGGTATGGACTGGTTAGGCAAGCATCGGGCTGTGGTTGATTGTCATAGGAAGACCTTTGAGCTTCGGGATAGGAACCGAGCTCCAGTGTTTGTAAGAGGTTTGGGTGCGAGTTCTGTGAACAACGTGATTTATGCAATTCAAGCCAAGAGGTTTTTGAGAAAAGGTTGTGAGGCTTTCCTAGCTGTGGTTTTGGATTCCAAGAGGGATCAAGTCAGGATTGAGGACATCCTTGTTGTTTGGGAGTTTAGTGATATTTTTCCAAGTGATTTGCCAGGTTTGCCTCCAGAGAGGGAAGTTGAGCTAGCCATAGAGATCATGCCGGGTACCACACCTATATCGAGGGAACCTTATCGGATGGCTCCTGTAGAGTTGAGAGAATTAAAAACTCAACTGTAAGAGCTATTGGATAAGGGGTTTATTCGATCCAGCATATCTCCATGGGGAGCACCGGTTCTGTTTGTCAAGAAAAAGGATGGGTCTTTGAGGATGTGTATCGATTATAGGCAGATTAACAAGATCACAATGAAGAATAAGTATTCGTTGCCTAGAGTTAAAGATTTATTTGATCAGCTTCGAGGTGCAGGAGTCTTTTCCAAGATAGACCTTTGGTCTGGGTATTATCAGCTTCGGGTTAAGGATGAGGATGTGGTTAAGACTGCATTTTGGACTCGGTATGGCCACTATGAGTTCCTTGTTATGCCGTTTGGTTTGACCAATGCTCCAGCGGCATTCATGGATTTGATGAACAGAGTGTGTAGGCCATAGTTAGACCGATTTGTAGTAGTGTTCATAGATGACATCTTGGTGTATTCCAAGGATGAGACCGAGCATGAGGAACATCTCCGATTGGTTTTGCAAGTGTTAAGGGAACATCGGTTGTTTGCCAAGTTGAGTAAGTGTGATTTTTGGCTTCGGGAAGTGTCATTTTTGGGCCACATAGTTTCAGCCAAGGGTATTCAAGTAGATCCAGCTAAAATTGAGGCGATAGTCAATTGGAAAGCGCCTATGAATGTTCAGAAAGTTAGGAGTTTCCTTAGTCTGGCGGGTTACTACCGTCGGTTTGTTAAGAGTTTCTCTGTGATTGCCGCTCCGATGACTAGGTTGTTGAGGAAAGGAGTTAAGTTCGAGTGGTCGGATAAGTGTCAAGCTTGCTTTGAGAGGTTGAAGCAGTTGTTAGTCGAAGCTCCTATACTTACTCAACCCATCTCGGGTAAGGAGTTTGTTATGTATAGTGACGCTTCAGGTGTTGGCCTGGGATGTGTTCTGATGCAGGAAGGTAGGGTTGTGGCTTATGCTTCTCGACAGTTAAAGCCACATGAGAGGAACTATCCGACGCATGATCTTGAGTTAGCAGCAGTTGTCTTTACTTTGAAGATTTGGCGCCATTATCTCTATGGGGAGAAGTGCAGGATCTTTACGGACCACAAGAGTTTGAAGTATTTCCTGACTCAGAAAGAACTGAATATGAGACAGTGTCGATGGCTTTAGTTGTTTAAAGATTACGATTGCATTGTGGATTACTATCCGGGTAAGGCCAATGTAGTCGCAAATGCTTTGAGTCGGAAGTCAGTTTCTGCCCTATTTTTGAGACAGTTCAGATGGAGGTTTGGTTCGGATGGGGCTTTGATAGCTCAGTTGAGAGTCAAGCCTACCTTGAGACAGCGGATAGTTGATGTTCAGAAGATCGATGAGAGGCTTCAGCGAATTGTGCAAGAGGTTAGTCTGGGCAAGCAGTCAGAGTTCTCGGTTCTTGATAGAGCGCTTTCGTATGGGAACCATTTGTGTGTTCCGGATGATGAGGATTTGAGGAAACAGCTCTTGAGCGAGGCACACAGCACAGTTTTCACCATGCATCCTGGCAGTGGGAAGATGTATCAGGATATGAAGCAGTTTTATTGGTGGTCTGGTATGAAGAGGGACATAGTAGACTTTGTATCCAAGTGCTTGTCATGTCAGCAGGCAAAGGCTGAGCACCAAGTTCCTTCTGGATTGCTCACGCCTTTGTCCGTTCCCGAGTGGAAGTGGGATGATATTTCCATGGATTTTGTTTCTGGGTTGCCCTTGACTCAGAAAAAAGCATGATTCTGTTTGGGTTATTGTAGATCGACTCACAAAGTCCGCTCACTTCTTTCCGGTTAGGATGGACTACCAAATGGATAGATTGGCCAGTATCTATGTTGATGAGATAGTTCGATTGCATGGAGTACCTTTGTCCATAGTTTCAGACCGGGACCCAAGGTTCACATCTAAGTTTTGGAAAGAGTTGCAGCGAGCTTTGGGTACCAAGTTGAACTTCAGTACGGCATTTCATCCTCAGACAGACGGTCAGTCCGAGCGAGTGATTCAGATCTTAGAGGACATGTTAAGGGCTTGTGTTTTGGACTTTCCGGGTAGTTGGGACAAGTATGCATCGCTTATGGAATTTGCCTACAATAATAGCTATCAGTCCAGTATCGGTATGGCTCCTTACGAGGCTTTGTATGGACATCAATGTAGGACTCCAGTTTGTTGGACAGAGTTATCCGAGAGGTCAGTGATTGGGCCAGATCTGGTTAGAGATACAGAGGAGAAGATCAGAGTTGTGCAGCAGAATTTGAAAGCGGCCAAGGATCGACAGAGATCTTATGCCAACTTGAAGAGAAAGGGTGTGCAGTTTGAAGTCGGAGAAAAGGTTTTCCTGAAAGTTTCTCCTTGGAGAAAAGTTCTTAGGTTTGGAAAGAAAGGAAAGCTTAGTCCTCGCTTCATTGGTCCGTATGAGGTATTGGCAAGAGTTGGTCCGGTGGCCTATAGACTGGCTTTACCGATAGAATTGTCCAAGTTACATGATGTGTTCCATGTTTCTATGCTTCGTCGGTATAGGTTGGATCCTTCTCATGTTTTGTCGGTTCAAGAGGTTCAAGTGCAGTCCGATTTCTCCTATGATGAGGAACCAAAAGCTATCCTAGCTCGGGAAGTGAGGCAGTTAAGAAGTAAGCAAATTCCTTTGGTAAAGGTTTTGTGGAATCACCATGGAGTCAAGGAGGCGACATGGGAACCAGAGGAGCCGATGAGAGCTCAGTACCCGCAGTTGTTCAGTTCAGGTGAGAATTTCGAGGACGAAATTCTTTTTAGTAGGGGAGAGTTGTCACACCCCGTTTGCCCCCTAGTCGAGCGAGCAATATGTATTTGTGTGCATTTGCATGGTTTTGGCATATCATAGGGGTATTTTGGTATATATGCATATTTTGTGGGTTTGTTTTGTGTGGTGGTGCATATAAAAATAAGGTGTCCATAAGTGGAGTTAGGATCACATGCATGTGAGCATATTATTATGTGTGTGTATTAGATGAGATTGTATTGTGTGTGTTGCTCATACATGTGTAGGATGCATTATTAGAGTGTTTCATTGTGTGTGTGTGTGACATGTGCCTCTAGTGTGTGAGTGAGTGGTTTCCACCACCAAAATTGTGACAAGTGGAGGGTGAGAAAAGAAAGAGAAAGAAGAAAAGGAGAAAAATCAGAAATTGGGTTCCATTTCCTGTCCCCTCTTCTTCTTCCTCCTTCTTCTTCTTCTTCTTTTCCCTTAGCCAACTTTCCCTTGGTCCAAGCTTGTGTGGTGAAGATTGGTCACTCATTGTGTTGTTTTGGGTAAGTTTCTTTGCATTTTCTGTTTTGAATTTCAGGTTCCCTTCTCTTCTTCATCTTCTTTGTTTAGGGTTTTGATTAGGGTTGCTTTGGTGTGTGTTTCATTGTTTTGGGTGTTTAGCTGAGCCTGCAAGAGATCCTAAAGGCAAGGAAGTTGCTGGATCTAGTGGAACCAAGTGATAGAGCTCCTAATTTTGAGGTTTGGGAAATTATTTATGCTTTGGTTTTGCTTGAATGTGATTTTGGGTTTTGGTATGTATGTATGATTGATGGAAATTGGAGTATGAAATTGGTTTACTCTATGTGGGTTTCAAGTTTTTAAGTGTAGAATTTGAATGATAAGTTATTGCAAAATGTTTAATTTCCTTGATTTAATTTTCTAAATTTGTGGATGTTGAGTTCATGTATGTTTGGATAAATTGATGTTATGTTATGATGTTTGAGTTGTGATGTTGGATGGCCAAGTTAAGGTAAGTTAGAGGTAAGTTTTTGGTGTTAATTTATTGGTCAAAATGTGTATATTTCGTTGTGGTTGATTGTGATAAATTTGGGTATTGTTGAAGTTTGAATTCTGCAGATTTCTGGAAAATCCAGGAGTCACACGGCGGTAAGGCCTGGTCTCACCGCTGTGTGGATCGTGGGTTTTGCCTCGGAATTCTGGAGCTGTGTCTTTACACGGGGGTAAGGGCAAAGCCATACCGCTGTGTAAAACCATTTTGCCCAGGTGTGAGGCAGGTTACACGGTGGTATGGCCTAAGCCTTACCCCATGTAATTGTCTTACATGGCGGTAAGGGTAAGGCCATACCGACGTGTAAAACGGTTCTGCCCGCCTCTTTTGCAATTTTCCACTTCTTTCTTTTTCATCCCTTTTCCTCTCTTGTATGGTTTTAAATGTTATTTAGTGCATTTTTACATGATTTACGTCTTTAAAAGGGATATTTTAGCTATACAATGGATGGATTCTATTACTTGTCTCTAATTAAGCTAATTGCTTTGCATATGATATATATATATATATGAAGAGTAGTAAATGACCATGCTATTTGAGTTTTTATAAATGATATAGAGGGTGATCACATGCTATATCATGCCATGATTATTTGTATTATGTGAATATACATGCTTAACTATATAATTGCATGCTATAGATTGGATTAATATTTATTTGTGGATTGTGTTATGCATGACCTGCTAGAGTCTAGAAAGTGGATAGTTAGGCATGCCTAACAGAGTCTTATAGCTGCAGCCCTCAGTTCCGTTTGGACCCCGATCAGGTCCCTGTTTGGTTCCTCACGAACCCTTTTATGTGTATGGATCTTGTTTAAGGTCCCTTTTGAAAATGTTTTGTGAAAGTTAAAAGTAAAATTGGTTTCTCGATTCGTACCCGCAAGGTACTGTCCGTAATCAGCTCGTACCCGCAAAGTACTGTTCGTATACTCATTATCCACTCCCTCGAGTCAGTAGGTGCCTTGTATGAATTTTGATATGAGAAAACGTATGTGATATATGTATGGGTTAAATGGTGAAAAGTATAATCTGTTATGAGAATTTGAATATTGTTATGAGCTTCTGATGAATGGTTTTATTTATGTGAGCATGAGTATATGCAATTGTTATGCCATGATTATCGTATATATATATATATATACATGAGCTACACGTGTGTATTGCCTTGACGACCGTTGTGAATGGTTGTCCTTATGCTATATGTGTGGTTCCCCACTAAGCGTTATCGCTTAGCACGGTGTGTTACCCGTGTAGGTGCGGAGGGAGTTTGCTTTGGGAGAGTCGCAGCCATCGAAGCCAACACAGCAGGGTCTTAGTGTAGGGCTTTATTTTTTGTATTTTGAGGATTCTTTTTGTATAGAAATCTCTTACATCAGTTTTGTAATAGCTTCCGCTTATGTACATGTATTTTGGGATTTGTAATTACTTATTGTATTTTCCTGGTTGATCAAACAGTAATGTAATGCTTCCGTTATATTAATGCATGATCAACCTTAGTTCTTATGTTTTGCAAAAGTTTTTAATTGCCCTGAATTTATGCATGTTTATCTTTGATTGAATTTATATATTTATGTTTTGTGCGTTTGCACCCTGACTCGTACGGCATCTTACTCTTCATGGGATGGGTTCGCCTAAGTACGGGTAAGGGGTGTTACAGAGGTGGAGGAGGTGTAACAGGTGGAGTAACTTTTGGCTATGGCATCTCAGCTTGCCCAACACTAACAGAAGCTGCACTTTCAACTGCATTAGAGGCCATCTCTCACTATAAAACAAAAAGGAGCAAGTATACATTAATCTTATAACACTTTCCATTCATCAGTTGGCATGTATAAGCATTTAATCAAATCTTTTAACACCACTCCGATCTTCGAATCGCCTAAACTGTACTCTGATACCAATAAAATTGTAACAGCCTTATAGTCGCTATACTGTACGTACATTATGTTGACTCAAGCGATTATCATGATTGTTTGATACTGATAATTATTTGATTCCTGCAAAAGCGGTAATTTTTTTTCTAACTTATTGGTTCTTTACCTTAATCTCTAATGTTACTTACCAAATACCAATCTACAAACCATTATTAATCATGCATTAAAATTACTTCATGTCCATACTAAACTTTTGCCGATTGACCTATAACTGTCCAAAATTTACTATTCATTTGGTCACAATTTCGACAGCATGACTACTATAATCTTAACCTACCACTCCTGCAAACCAAACAATGCACAACCCATGTAGCGCACAATAATAATATATATATATCACATTACTTCCAAATCACTGTCAAACATATCATCCATCATAAATTGTCTCATGCCATCCATAATATTTATAATGTCCAAATACATGCCATAATACATAACCATAAATCCAAACAAATACATATACATGCCATAGAACCCACATACAAAATGTCCTTTATCCTAATCTTTCTCCAGTCCGCTCCCAAAATGCGAGGTATGCTTGCTCCTGAATGCACTAATTGGTACTTACACGCAGTCAATAAAACTATGTGCTGAGCATTAAATATGCCTAGTGATGGTTACAAATCCAAAGATTTCCACTAGCCTAACTCATACACACACACATACGTATTTCATAAATTTTAAGTCATTAAATTTATCATTAGACATTTTCCATACCATAAAAATTTTTATTGCTTATTCTATAATTTAACTAGCTAATAACCCATAAATAATTAAGTTATCTTATATTCTAGTTTAATTCACTAATAATATTATTTATTCATTTAACCATTCATTATCACTTAATTTCACAATTAATTCTTATATTACTATTTAATTACATTTTAATCCTTGAATTAACATTATTATCGCAAATTTACAATTTAGTCCCTAAACTTTTACTAAATTACAATTTTGCCATTCTTTTCTATTTATTTATAAAAATGCCACTTGTTAATCTGATTTCCATATTTAATTCGTTATTTGACTTACAAATTTCCATTTAGTCCTTATAATGTTATTTCCATATAAAATTACATTTTAATCCTTATACAATAATCAACTTACTTATTATACCAATTTATTTCATTTTTCCTTTTATTTAACCTTATTAACCACTAAATTAACCTTTTTGCCTCTTAGTCCCTAAATCTTTCTAATTCTTACAATTAATTCCTTTTTCACTATATTACTTATATTAACTCTCATTTACTCAATTTTATTCATTTTTACCATTTTTCCCCTAAATCTCATTTTACACATAATTTCACATTTAAACTTCACCGTATCACTTAATTACTTATATAACCATTTAATTATTTATTTTTTCCATTATTATCCTTTTTCACTATGTTTCTTAAACAATCTCATCTGAATCCATTTCTTTAATTTGCCCCTAAAATCACCCAGTAGAAATCACTGGACTGGATATACGGAATAAGGCTCCAAAGCCTTAAACTTACTGAAGTGGCCACTTAGGGGCCAGATTGTGCTTCAGTAGTGTCGGAATGACTACTTAAGGGCTAGATTATGCTCCGATGATAATACATTTACATTTTAACATTTAACAATACACTGTTACACTATAAGTAGACCGTTATTGGTCGACAATTGCGAGTCGTCATGATTCGTTACCGTGGTACACTATATCGTCCCTATGGTTAGTTAATTATATCCTACACTCCATGATTTCTCGACCGATATACTAAGGGCACATAATCATTTCGTATATACAATTAATCATGTATGTACATTTCATTTTCAATTCACTTTCTTTATTCATAATATCACTTTATATCACACACCATATCATACATGCTTTCCATCCTATGCATATGTACTTACACCTGTCATCATTATCATTCCATTTCACATTACCATATCTAGTATTATAATTCATAATTAGATTAAAAAATTACACAAAATCCTTTTATAATTCATTTATATACATTTTGGCCCACACTTTCTATATATCATATTTTATTTCTTTTCAATTAATTTCAATTCTAATCCACTTATTAATCAATTTTAACCCCAATTATGCCATAAATTTATTTCAACATAATACATTTCACATTTCTTTATATACACATATTACAATAATACATTTCAAATATATTCAAATACACTCTAATAATTGCAAATAAATTAATATACACTCATTTTTTATTCTACGTACATTTTATGACATTACACTTAACATATTATCAAAATACACAATTAATTCCATATATAAACTCTTCGGCCCACTTTAAATTTTCTTTCTCAATTTTATTTTTTTCTCATTTATCATTTATTTAGCCAAATTTCAATTTAATCATCATGTATATACCATTAGTTTGCTTTAAATCAAGAATTTTACCCATGTATACATATATATACCATTCGGCCTCCATTAGATTCATCACAAACAATTTGTTTCTTCTTGTTTTAAGCATTCAAATCCTTATTTTCAATATCCCTAAACATGTTTATAAGGTTTATTTCAATTTAACATACATTTATCACACACATGCCATATAAACATAACCTAAAATCATACTAAATCAATAGAAATGGTTGGACTTTGTAACGACTAACCTCAATTATTTGCTCTAGGCCTCTTACACTTCCTTCTCCTTGCCTTATCTATAATGCCTCAAAATAGACCCTAGTAGTAATTTGTTTAATCAGGGTAGTTAAACAATTAAGTTTACATAATTATTATGAGGATTAAATTGAATAAGAGTAGTTTTATTATATTAAATTGAATTAAATGGAAGTTTAAGGGATCAAGTAGTAAATTACCCAATATATATAGTGGCATATAAAATTTAAGGAGAACATCTGGCATTGAAATAATTAAAGTGGAGGAACCATTTTAGTGGGAGTTGATACAAAAAATTTCGGGCAAAATTCTAATCTTTCTCTCCTCATCTTCATTCATATGAATTCCATTTAGAGAAATCAGTAAAGGATTTGCATGAAAGTTGTGGAATTTAAAGTTAGAATTAGTAAGTTAAATTCTTTTCATTCTCATCTTCTTCTCTTACTGTTTTCTTGGGTGGGTTAGAATTCTATAAATTTGTTTTAGTAGTTGGTAATATGTAATGCTTATATGATTTAGCTGAAGAAGGGATTAGTAGAGCAAAGAAAGGGAAAGAGAAAGCTATCAATTGAGTATTAAGTTTAAGTTTGAAGAAGTGGATGTACAGGTTTGGGATTTTAATATTAATGTTTGATGCATGATATTTTAAATTGGTATGATTTGTGGTTTGCTAGATGAGTTTAATAGTTTATTTTATATGAGTAAATTGTACTTCAATTGAGATTATAGATTTGATGGAGTTTAGATTGATAGGTTAAGCTATATTATGTTTTGGGGTTTTTGAAATAGATTCTGTAAATTGGTTATAATTTGGTCTCTAATTATTTCATTGAAGTGATTTTAGTTATTAGAGAATTAAAAATAAATGTATGAGTATCTGATATGAAGGAATTTTAACCCAATGAGGTTGTAATAAGTTTAAAGATGGGTAAAGTTGGATTAGTATTATGCAGATTTTCGCAAAATTGAGGGTCACACGGTGGTCAGATAGTCCTGACCACCACGTAATCAAACTCTGAGAAGGATATTTTGGGTTTTTGATGATCCACACAGTGGTTAGATTTTCCTAACCACCGTGTGAATACTCTCACGGCAGGAAATATGCCTTACTACCGTGTAAAATGCTTCTGTTTTCCTTGTATTCTGATTATGTTATGCCACACGGTGGTTAGGATTTTCTAACCACCGTGTGAGTTCTAAAAATCAAGATTTAAATAGATGTAAAAATTGAGTAATTGGATTCTAAATTTAACCAAAATGATTTCGTTATTTGTCTATTATTATTAATTGAAATACTTTGAATTTAATTTATTGATATTACACAAGTTTATAATTTACAATTAATTATATAATTCAATCTCCTTTGAAATTTTATGTTACGTATTTATTGATTGAATAACATGAATATATGATAAATATTATATGTATATGATAATAAGTTAATAAATGAGTATTTATTTAAGCCTGAATTAAATGGAGTCATGGATAGGCAAGCATGCCTATAAGGGATAGTGATTGCAGCTGCTAGTGTTGACACTCACATGGTGTCCAGTGCTTGATACCTATTGGTATCTAGTGTAATGAGACCATCGTGTCTCTAGTGATTGATGCTGTTCACTCAGTATCCAGTGTTTGATAACATTGATGGTATCCAGTGTTCCCATTATACATTTCTAATATTGATTCAGGCAATATAATGTCTTTAAATTGAATGAGAGATAAAAATATGAATATAAATTGTCTATTAAGTAACGAATTATAATGTTTCTAATGATTATTCATAGTGCTTAAAATAATTTTACTATGGATGAACTAAAGTGAATGTACTATTAATTAGTTATTTGTTACATTTTATATATGTTCTATTATAGATTATATGTTTGTGACTTTGTTCAGAAGTCTATTTTATTTGTTGTATCCCCACTGAGCCGTCGCTTAGCACGGGTATTTTTTCTTTGTAGGTAATACAGGGTAGGAGCGAGAAAGTGTCTTTTTGAAGTTCACATCTACAGGCCATTAAGGAATATTCTTTTTGGTATAGTATTTAGGATATATATAGTTAAATGATATAATGTTTTGTAAAGCTTTGTAAGCAAGATGTAGTGATATGATGAAATTCTGTAATGTAAATGAAGTGTTATTTTGTAATCTTCAGAAAAGTATGTAATGTAATTGAATGTTAGAGTACATTTGTTTTTATATATATATATATATATATATATATATATATATATATATATATATATATATATATATATATATATATATATATATATATATATATATATATATATATATATATATATATATATATATATATATATATATGTATATGTTGATAATTTATAATTTGGAAAATTAAAATATTATCTGGGTAAGGTTAGATGCAAGGCAGTAAGTCTCATTTGAGGCATTGATAGGCGTTTAAGGCAATAAGGTTCCAGGGCATAGTTATCCAGGTAAGAAAATATGTTTTTCAAAAATTAATTAAATTTTCAAAATTATGAATAATTTATTTTGTAGATCTACTTCTCTTTCAAGTTCTCTTGCTTCAGATTCCACGGAATCGAGTTTAAATAACTGGGTGAGGAAATCACTATTGAGGATTTTAAAAAATCTTTAAATAACTGGGAAATTCCAAAAATAAAAAAAGATCAAGTTTATGAAACTGGTTTATTTCAAAATCTTTTTAAAACTTACTATGTCATCAAAACGGAAGAAAGGGATGTTCAAATCTCAAAACCTTTCGAAACCATCCAACTTCTTTCTCAAAGAACTTTACAAAAACACCGAGACAGGAAATACAACTACATTCACTTAGGTCTTGTCCAGGTGGGAATTAAACCTTTAACCAAAGATGGCTTAAACACTTCAATACTTTGTGTTTTGAGGTATGCTAGATGTTTAAATTACTAGGATTCAATGATAGCGTCAGTAGAGTCAAGCCTTTGTCAAGGACCAATCTGTTTTGAATGCTATCCTAATATCTCATTATCTTTAAAAGATAAAAACATTTTAAAATCTTTGATTTTACAAATCAAAACTCACAATTACAAAATACTAGAAGGTTCAATTCCTGTAGCAATCATGTTTAAAGTGCATTACAAAGCAATGGTTTCTGCTTTTACTGCTACTAAAAATATTGATTTCAAAAAGGGTGAAACCCTCTTTTTACAAACAGATCTATCCAGATCTAACAATGTAATTCCAAAATCTATCCTTTAGAAATATATCAGTCTTCCCGAAGAATGGATCTTGGAAGGAATTTCAAGACCAAAATCTCCTGAACAGGCAAAACCAAATACACATTTAAGAGAAATTACCCAGTGCAATGACGAAAAGGTAAAAATAAGCTTCAGTAGAGCTTCCAGTCATCGATATTTTGACGCTGGTTCTTCCACCAGTACTTTGGACTTGGGAAAAATCTCAAAGTTGCCCTCAGTCATCCATTTGCCTGATAGGACGGAGAGTTTTCAAAACCCAAGATTTTCTTGTTCAAGCATTCCAAGTGCTTCTTTTCTAAATGTGGATTATTCTTCAAATGTACCTCACCAGGTCTATACTAGACAACAAGTAAGTAATGAAGAACAACAAAATAATTCACCTCCAACTTCACCATCTTTTTCTGCGGTAACTGAAAATGTTATCAATGAACTAAAAGTTTTGGAAAAGGAATTTGAAGTTGACAAGAGTTTCTTGCATCAGGATTTCTATTTTTCATTAATGAATTAAAGTGTTATTCATGCAAATTTCAGGAATAATAAACAACCTATAACAACCATTTTAATATTATGATTTCTCAAATAATACTTCAATGATGAAATTCTATTAGATGTAAGTAGGAATTTATTCTTTCAATTAAATACTTACTTATAATGATCATGCATAAAAATACTAATAGAAAATTCTACAAGAAAGAATAATTAACTTGATATGACTAATGAAATATAGCATTAAATAATCAAGTTCATATATTCATCATGAAATAATTACAAAGAAGAAGTAAAGATGAGAAATAATAAAGAGATCTTTCAACCCTTTTCCCTTTACAAAGGATATCTTCTTCCTTGCAAGTGATCTTCTCTTCAAAACATAGGACTCACATTAAAATTTTCACCACTTTTTATAATTTTTTTATTTTTGTGATTTTCCCTACTATAATTCATTCAGAAATCTATTAAAATTCGTCAGATTTCGATGATGTAAATTCTACATCCATTGTGATTTGTAAGCTTCCAATAGCCATTCCAATGAAGTTTTTCTAAATTATAAGTCTCACATCCAAATTTTCACCACTTTTTACAATTTTTCGATTTTTGTGATTTTCCCTAGTATAACCCTTTCAGAAATCCATGAAAATTTGTCAAATTTAGATTAAGTCAATTTACCATCCATTGTGATTTGTAAGCTTCCAATAGCCATTCAAATTAAGCTTTTCTAAATTATAGGACTCACATCAAAATTTTCACCACTTATTACAATTTTTCGATTTTTTTTTATTCCTAGTATAAATCCTTCGGAAATCCATGAAAATTCGTCAAATTTCGATGAAGCCAATTCTCCATTCATTGTGATTGGTAAGCTTCCAATAGTCATTCCTATGAAATTTTTCTAAATTATAGGACTCAAATCCAAATTTTCACTAATTTTTACAATTTTTCGATTTTAATGATTTTTCCTAGTATAACCCCTTGAGAAATCCATTAAAATTCGTCAGATTTCGATGAAACCAATTCTCCATCCATTGTAATTGGCAAGCTTCCAATAACTATTCCAAAGAAGTTTTTCTAAATTATAGGACTCACATCCAAATTTTCACCACTTTTTATAATTTTTCGATTTTTGTGATTTTCCCTAGTATAACCGCTTAAGAAATCCATGAAAATTTGTCAGATTTTGATGAAGCCAATTCTCTATCCATTGTTATTGGTAAGCTTCTAATTGCCTTTTTAATAAAATTTTTCTAAATTATAGGACTCACATCCAAATTTTCACAACTTTTTATAATTTTTTGATTTTTTTTATTTTCCCTAGTATAACCTCTTCAGAAATAAATGAAAAATTCGTCAGATTTCGATGAAACCAATTCTCCATCCATTGTGATTGGTAAGCTCACAATAGCCATTTTAATGAACTTTTTCTAAATTATAGGACTCACATCCAATTTTTTGCCACTTATTACAATTTTTCTATTTTTTTAATTTTCTCTAGTATAACCCTTTCAGAAATCCATGAAAATTCGTCAGATTTTGATGAAGTAAATTGTACATCCATTGTGATTGACAAACTTCCAATAGCCATTCCAATGAAGGTTTTTTAAATTATAGAACTCACATCCAAATTTTCACCACTTTTTTAAATTTTTAATTTTTGTTATTTTTTCTAGTATAACCTTTTTCAGAAATCCATTAAAATTCGTCAGATTTCGATAAAATCAAATCGCCATCCATTGTGTTTAGTAAGTTTCCAATAGCCATTCAAATGAATTTTTTATAAAATATAGGACTCACATCCAAATTTTAACCAGTTTTTGTAATTTCTCGATTTTTGCTATTTTTCCAAGTATAATCGCTTCAAAAATCCATAAAAATTCGTCAGATTTCGATTATGCAAATTCTCCATCCATTGTGATTGGTAAGATTCAGTAGCCATTCCAACGATGTTTTTCTAAATTAGAGGATTAACATTCAAATTTTCACCACTTTTTACAATATTTCGATTTTTGTTATTTTTCCTTATATAACCCTTTCAAAAATCTATTAAAATTCGTTAGATTTCGATGAAACCAATTCTCCATCTATTGTGATTGGTAAGCTTCCAATAGCAATTCAAATGAAGTTTTTCTAAATTATAGGACTCACATCCAAATTTTCACCACTTTTTACAACTTTTCGATTTTTGTGATTTTTCCTAGTATAACCCCTTCTGAAATCCATGAAAATTCGTCAGATTTCGATGAAGCCAATTCTCTATCCATTGTGATTGGAAAGCTTTCAATAGCTATTCCAATAAAATTTTTCTAAATTATAGGACTCACATCAAAATTTTTACAACTTTTTAAAATTTTTTGATTTTTTTTATTTTTTCTAGTATAACCCCTTCTAATTTCCATAAAAATTTATCAGATTTCAATGAAACCAATTCTACATTCATTGTGATTTATAAGCTTCCAATAGCTATTCCAATGATATTTTTATAAATCTTAGGACTCACGTCAAAATTTTTACCACTTTTTATAAATTTTTGATTTTATTATTTTCCCTAGTGTAACCCCTTCAGAAATTCATTAAAATTCGTCAGATTTTGATGAAACCAATTCTCTATCCATGGTGATTGGTAAGCTTCCAATAGCCATTCAAATGAAGTTTTCTAAATTATAGGACTCACATCCAAATTTACACGACTTTTTATAATTTTTTGATTTTGTAATTTTCCGTAGTATAACCCCTTCAGAAATCCATGAAAATTCGTCAGATTTCGATGAAGACAATTCTCCATCCATTGTGATTGGTAAGCTTCCAATAGCCATTCCAATGAAGTTTTTCTACCCACATCAAAATTTTCACCACTTTTCACAATTTTTAGATTTTTTTTTATTTTCTCTAGTATAACCCCTTCAGAAATCCATGAAAATTCGTTAGATTTAGATAAAGCCAATTCTCCATCCATTGAGATTGGCAAGCTTCCAATAGCCATTCCAATGAAGTTTTTCCAAATTATAAAACTCACATACAAATTTTCACCACTTTTTATAAATTTTTGATTTTTGTTATTTTCCCTAATATAACCCCTTCAAAAATCTATTAAAATTCGTCAGATTTCGATAAAACTAATTTGCCATCCATTGTGATTGGTAAGTTTCCAATAGCCATTCAAATGAAATTTTTCTAAAATATAGGACTCACATCCAAATTTTCACCAGTTTTTATAATTTTTTGATTTTTGTGATTTTTCCTAGTATAACCCCTTCAAAAATCCATGAAAATTCGTCAGATTTCGATTAAGCCAATTCTCCATCCATTGTGATTGGTAAGATTCAATAGCCATTCTAATGATTTTTTTTCTAAATTATAGGATTAACATCCAAATTTTCACCACTTTTTACAATATTTCGATTTTTGTTATTTTTCCTATTATAAGCCTTTCAAAAATCCATTAAAATTCGTTAGATTTCATTGAAATCAATTCTCCATCTATTATGATTGTTAAGCTTTTAATAGCAATTTAAATGAAGTTTTTCTAAATTATTGGACTCACATCCAAATTTTCACCACTTTTTACAATTTTTCGATTTTTGTGATTTTTCCTAGTATAATCCCTTTTGAAATACATGAAAATTCGTCAGATTTCGATTAAGCCAATTCTCCATCCATTGTGATTGGGAAGCTTCCAATAGCCATTCTAATGATGTTTTTCTAAATTATAGGACTCACATCCAAATTTTTACCACTTTTTATAATTTTTCGATTTTTGTGATTTTTCCTAGTATAACGACTTGAGATATCCTTTAAAATTCGTCAGATTTTGATGAAGCCAATTCTCCTTCCATTTTTATTCGCAAGCTTCCAATAGCCATTCCAAAGAAGTTGTTCTAAATTATAGGACTCACATCCAAATTTTCACCACTTTTTATAATTTTTCGATTTTTGTGATTTTTCCTTGTATAACCACTGTAGAAATCTTTGAAAATGCATCAAATTTTGATGAAGCCAATTCTCCATCCATTGTAATTGGTAAGCTTCTAATAGCCATTCCAATAAATTTTTTCTAAATTATAGGACTTACATCCAAATATTTACAACTTTTTACAATTTTTTGATTTTTTTGATTTTCCCTAGTATAACCTCTTCAGAAATAAATGAAGATTCGTCAGATTTCGATGAAACTAATTCTCCATCCATTGTGATTAGTAAGTTTACAATAGCTATTCTAATGAACTTTTTCTAAATTATAGGACTCACATCCAAATTTTTATCACTTTTTACAATTTTTTTTATTTTTTTAATTTTCTCTAGTATAACCCCGTCAGAAATCCATGAAAATTCGTCAGATTTCGATGAAGCAAATTCTACATCCATTGTGATTGGTAAGCTTTCAATAGCCATTCCAATAAAGTTTTTCTAAATTATAGAACTCACATCCAAATGTTCATGACTTTTAATAAATTTTTGATTTTTGTTATTTTTTCTAGTATAATCCCTTCAGAAATCCATTAAAATTTGTCAGATTTTGATAAAATCAATTCACCATCCATTGTGTTTGGTAAGTTTCCAATGGCCATTCAAATGAAGTTTTTCTGTTTGTCATATAATTTAGGAAAATATCATTGGAATGGCTATTGGAAGTTTACCAATAACAATGGATGGAGAGTTTTATTCACCGAAATCTGACAAATTTTTTGTGATTTCTTAAATCATTATACTAGGAAAAATCAACAAAGTCGAAAAATTATAAAAAGTGATGAAATTTTCAGTATGAGTAATATAATTTAAGAAAACATCATTGGAATGGCTATTGGAACCTTACCGGTCACAATGGATGGAGAATTGGCTTCATCAAAATCTGTAAAATTTTATAGATTTCTTAAAGTATTATACAAGGGATAATATATAAAATCAAAAAATTATAAAAGGTGGTGAAATTTTTAATGTGAGTAATATAATTTAGGAAAACATCGTTGGAATCGCTATTCGAATCATACCAATCACAATGGATGGAGAATTGGCTTCATCAAAATCTGACAAATTTTTACAGATTTCTAAAGGCATTATACAATGAAAAATCAATAAAATCGAAAAATTATAAAAGGTTGTCAAATTTTGAATGTGAGTCATATAATTTTGAAAAACATCATTAGAATGGCTTTTGAAAGCTTACCAATCACAATGGATAGAGAATTGACTTCATCGAAATCTGACAAAATTTTATAAATTTCTAAAGGCAGTATACTAGAAAAAATAAATAAAATAAAAAATTATAAAAAATGGTAAAATTTTTAATGTGAGTCATATAATTAAGGAATACATCATTGGAATGGCTATTGTAAGCTTACCAATCACAATCGATGGTGAATTAGCTCCATCGAAATTTAAAAAAATTTTATTGATTTCTGAAGGCTTTGTAGTAGGTAAAATGAATAAAATCGAAAAATTATAAAAAGTGGTGAAATTTTGAATGTGAGTCATATAATTTAGGAAAATATTATTGGAATGGCTTTTTAAGGCTTACCAATCACAATGGTTAGAGAATTTATTTCATCGAAATCTGATAAAATTTTATGAATTTTTGAAGGTATTATACTAGGAAAAATCAATAAAATCAAAAAATTATAAAAAATGGTGAAATTTTTAATGTGATTCATATAATTTAGGAACACATCATTGGAATAGCTATTGGAAGCTTACCATTCATAATGGATGGTGAATCAGCTCCATCACAATCTGAAATTTTTTTATAGATTTCTGAAGGTATTATAGTAGGTAAAATGAATAAAATCAAAAAATTATAAAAGGTTGTGAAATTTATAATACAAGTCAAATTATCTCGGAAAACATTATTGGAATGGCTATTAGAAGCTTACCAATCACAATGGATGGAGAATCGCTATTCGAATCTTAATAATTACAATGGATGGAGAATTGGCTTCATCGAAATCTAACAAATTTTTATGGATTTCTGAAGGCATTATACAAGGGAAAATCAATAAAATCGAAAAAGTATTAAAAGTTGTAAAAATTTTGAATGTGAGTCATATAATTTTGGAAAACATCATTTGAATGGCTATTGGAAGCTTACCAATCAGAATGGATGGAGAATTTGCTTCATCAAAATCTGACAAATTTTTATGGATTTCTGAAGGTATTATACTAGGAAAAATTAATAAAATAAAAAAGTTATAAAAAGTGGAGAAATTTTTTTTGTGAGTAATATAATTTAGGAAAATATCATTAGAATCGCTGTTGAAAGCTTACCAATCACAATAGATTGAGAATTTGCTTCATGAAAATTTGACAAAATTTTTTGAATTTTTCAAGGCATTTGTACTAGGGAAAATCAATAAAATCGAAAAATTATAAAATGTGGTAAAATCTTTTCTGTGAGTCATATAATTTAGGAAAATCTCATTGTAATGGTTGTAGTATGCTTACCAATCACAATTCATGGAGAATTGGCTTCATCGAAATCTAACAAATTTTTACAGATTTCTTAAGGCATTATACTAGGGAAATTCAATAAAATTGAAGAATTACAAAAAGTGGTGAAATTTTCAATGTGAGTCATATAATTTAGAAAAATATTATTGGAATGGCTATTCGAAACTTACCAATCACAATAGATGGATAATTTTCTTCATCGAAATTTGACAAATTTTTATGGATTTTTGAAGGCAATATACTAGGTATAATCAATAAAATCGAAAAATTATAAAAAGTGGTGAAATTTTCAATGTGAGCCATATAATTTAGAAAAAATATCATTGGAATGGCTATTGGAAGCTTACCAATCATAATGGATGGAGAATTAGCTTCATCGAATTTTGAAAAATATTTATGAATTTATGAAGGTATTGTACTAGGAAAAATCAATAAAATCGAAAAATTATAAAATGTGGTGAAATTTTTTCTATGAGTCATATAGTTTAGGAAAATAACATTGAAATGGCTATAGGAAGCTTACCAAGTACAATGGATGGAGAATTGGTTTCATCGAAATCTGAAAAACATTTACAGATTTCTGAAGGCATTACACTAGGTAAAATCAATAATATCGAAAAATTATAAAAAGGGGTGAAATTTTTTATTTAAGTCATATAACTTAGGAAAATTTTATAGGAATTGCTATTGAAAACTTAACAATAACAATGGATGGAGAATTGGCTTCATCAAAATCTTACAAATTTTTAGGGATTTCTAAAAGAATTATACTAATGAAAATCAATAAAGTCGAAAACTTATAAAATGTGAAGAAATTTTTTTTGTGAGTCATATAGTTTAGGAAAGCTTCATTGGGATAGCTGTTGGAAGCTTACTAATCTCAATGGATAGAGAATAGGCTTCATCAAAATCGGACAAAATTTTATGAATTTTTGAAGGCATTATACTTGAAAAAATTAATAAAATTGAAAAATTATAAAAATTGGTGAAATTTTTAATGTGAGTTATATAATTTAGGAAAACATCATTGGAATGGCTATTGGAAGCTTACCAATAGCAATGCATAGAGAATTGACTTCATCGAAATCTGATAAATGTTTATGGATTTCTGAAGGCATTATAATAGGGAAAATCAATAAAATCGAAAAATTATAAAAAGTGATAAAATTTTTTGAGTCGTATAATTTAGGAAACTTTTATTAGAATTGTTATTGCAAGCTTACTAATCAAATAGATGGAAATTTGGCTTTATCGAAATCTGATAAATTTTTAGGGATTTCTGAAAACGTTATACTAGGAAAAATCAATAAAATCGAAAATTTATAAAAAGTGGTGAAATTTGAATGTCAGTCCTCTAATTTAAGAAAACTTCAATAGAATGGCTATAGTAAGCTTGCCAATCACAATGGATTGAGAATTGATTTCATCGAAATCTGACAAATTTGTATGGATTTCTGAAGGTATTATATTGGGAAAAATCAATAAAATCGAAAAATTATAAAAAGTGGTGAAATTTTCAATGTGGGTAATATAATTTAGGAAAACATCATTAGAATTGCTATTGGAAGCTTACCAATCACAATCGATGGAGAATTGGCTTCATCGAAATCTGACAAATTTTTATGGATTTCTGAAGGCATTATACAAGTGAAAATTAATAAAATCGAAAAATTATAAAGGTTGGTCAAATTTTGAATGTGAGTCACATAATTTTGGAAAATATCTTTGAAATGGCTATTGGAATCTTACAAATTAGAATGGATGGAGAATTTGTTTAATCGAAATCTTAAAAAATTTTATGGATTTCTGAATGTATTATACTAGGAATAATCAATAAAATCGAAAAATTATAAAAAGTGGTGAAATTTTTAATGTGAGTCATATAATTTAGGTAAACATTATTGGAATGGCTATTGTAAACTTACCAATTACAATGGATGGAGAATTGGACTCATCGAAATCTGAAAAAAAAATTATGAATTTCTGAAGTCTAGGGAAAATCAATAAAATCAAAAAATTATAAAATACGGTGAAATTATTTATGTGAGTCATATAATTTAGGAAAACATCATTAGAATGACTATAGGAAGCTTACCAATCACAATGCATGGAAAATTGGCTTCATCGAAATCTAACAAACTTTTACGTATTTCTGAAGGCATTATACTAGAAAAATTCAATAAAATCGAAAAATTATAAAAAGTGGTGAAATTTTTAATGTGAGTCATATAATTTAACAAAACATCATTGAAATGGCTATTCGAAGCTTACCAATCACAATGGATGGAGAATTGGTTTCATCGAAATCTGACAAATTTTTATGGATTTCTGAAGGCATTATACGAGGGATAATAATTAAAATCGAAAAATTATAAAAAGTGGTAAAATTTTTAATGTCAGTCATATAATTTAGGAAAATATCATTGAAATGGCTATTGGAAACTTACCAATCATAATGGAATGAGAATTCTCTTCATCTAAATCTAAAAAATATTTATGGATTTCTTAAGGTATTATACTAGGTAAAATCAATAAAATCGAAAAATTATAAAAAGTGGTAAAATTTTTTTATTTTAATCATATAACTGAGTAAAATTTTATTGGATATGCAATTGAAAGCTTGCCAATGACAATGGTTGGAGAATTTGTTTCATCAAATTTTGACAAATTTTTAGGTATTTCTGAAAGCATTATACTAGAGAAAATCAATAAAATCGAAAAATTATAAAATGTGGAGAAATTTTTTTTGTGAGTCATATAATTTAGGAAAGCTTCATTGGAATGGTTATTGGAAGCTTACTAATCACAATGGATGGAGAATGGGTTTCATCGAAATCTGACAAATATTTATGGATTTCTGAGCGCATTATGCTAGAGATAATAATTAAAATCGAAAAATTATAAAAAGTGGTGAACTTTTTAATGTCAGTCATATAATTTAGAAAAATATCATTGGAATGGCTATTGAAAACTTACCAATCATAATGGATGAAGAATTCGCTTCATTTAAATCTAAAAAATATTTATAGATTTCTTAAGGCATTATACTAGGTAAAATCAATAAAATCGAAAAATTATAAAAAGTGGTGAAATTTTTTTATTTTAATGATATAACTTAGTAAAATTTTTGTATGATTTGCTATTGAAAGCTTGCCAATGACAATGGATAAGGAATTTGTTTAATCGAAATCTGACAAATTTTTAGGTATTTCTGAAAGCATTATACTAGGAAAAATCAATAAAATTGAAAAATTATAAAATGTGGAGAAATTTTTTTTTTGTTAGTCATATAATTTAGGAAAGTTTCATTAGAATGGCTATTGGAAGCTTACCAATCACAATTGATGGAGAATAGACTTTATCAAAATCTGACAAATTTTTAGTGATTTATGAAAGCAATATACTAGAAAAAATCAATAAAATTAAAATTTTATAAAAAGTGGTTAAATTTTTAATGTGGGTCCTATAATTTAAGAAAATTTCATTAGAATGGCTATAGTAAACTTAAAGATCACAATGGATTGTGAATTGGTTTCATCGAAATCTGAAAAATTTGTATGGATTTCTGAAGGCATTATACTGCGGAAAACCAATAAAATCGAAAATTATAAAAAGTGGTGAAATTTGTAAAGTGGGTAATATAATTTAGGAAAATATCATTAGAGTTGCTATTTGAATCTTACCAATCCAAATGGATGGAGAATTGGCTTTATCGAAATCTGACAAATTTTTACGGATTTTCGAAAGCATTATACTAGGAAAAATCAATAAAATAGAAAAATTATAAAAAGTGGTGAAATTTTTCTGTAAGTCATATAATTTAGGAAAACTTCATTGGAATAGCTATTGGAAGCTAACCAATCACAATGGATGGAGAATTGTTTTCATCGAAAACTGACAAATTTTTAGTGATTTCTGAAAGCATTATACTAGGAAAAATCAATAAAATTGAAAAATTATAAAAAGTGGTGAAATTTTTAATATGAGTAATATAATTTAGTAAAACATTATTGGAATGGCTATTTCAAGCTTACCAATCACAATGAATGGAGAATTGGTTTAATCGAAATTTGAAAATTTTTAACGGATTTATGATGGCGTTATACTGGGAAAAATAAAAAAAATCAAAAAATTATGAAAAGTGGTGAAATTTTTAATGTGAGTCATATAATTTAGGAAAATATCATTGGAATGGCTATTGGAAAATTACCAATCACAATGCACGAAAAATTGGTTTCATCAAAATCTTACAAATTTTTACGGATTTCTGAAGGCATTAATTAGGAAAAATCAATAAAATCAAAAAATTATAAAAAGTGGTGAAATTTTCAATGTGGGTCATATAATTTAGGAAAATATCATTGGAATGGCTATTCGAAGCTTACCAATCACAATAGATGGAGAATTGGCTTCATCAAAATCTGACAAATTTTTTCGGATTTTTGAAGGCATTGTACTAGAGATAATAATTAAAATCGAAAAATTATAAAAAGTGGTGACATTTGTAATGTGAGTCATATAATTTAGGAAAACATTATTGAAATTGCTATTGGAAGCTTACCAATCACAATGGATGGAGAATTGGCTTCATCGATATCTGAAAAATATTTATGGATTTCTGAAGCCATTATACTAGGTAAAATAAATAAAATCAAAAAATTATAAAAAGTGGTGAAATTTTTTGTTTGAATCACATAACACATAACATAAGAAAATTTTATTGGAATT
Organism: Excoecaria cochinchinensis; assembly: GCA_947683425.1. Classification (NCBI taxonomy): domain Eukaryota; kingdom Viridiplantae; phylum Streptophyta; class Magnoliopsida; order Malpighiales; family Euphorbiaceae; genus Excoecaria; species Excoecaria cochinchinensis. The sequence goes on along the minus strand of CANTUQ010000167.1, from coordinate 3,063,721 downwards.
GCTTTTAAAAGCTTACCAATAACAATGGATGGAGAATTAGCTTCATCGAAATCTGAAAAAATTATAGGGATTTTTGAAAGCATTATACTAGGAAAAATCAATAAAATTGAAAAATTATAAATGTGGAGAAATTTTTTTTGTGAGTCATATAATTTAGAAAAGTTTCATTGGAATAGCTATTTGAAACTTACTAATCACAATGGATGGAGAATAGGCTTCATCAAAATCGGACAAAATTTTATGAATTTCTGAACGCATTATATTAGGAAAAATTAATAAAATCGAAAAATTATAAAAAGTGGTAAAATTTTTAATGTGAGTCATATAATTTGGGAAAATATCATTGGAATGGCTATTAGAAGCTTACCAATCACTATGCATAGAGAATTGACATCATCGAAATCTGATAAATTATTACGGATTTCTTAAGGCATTATGTTAGGGAAAATAAATAAAATCGAAAAATTATAAAAAGTGGTAAAAATTTTTATTTGATTCATATAATTTAGAAAATTTTTATTGAAATTGATATTGGAAACTTACCAATCACAATGGATGGAGAATTCGCTTTATCAAAATTTGACAAATTTTTACGGATTTCTAAAAGTATTATACAAGAAAAAATCAATAAAATCGAAAATTTAAAAAAGTGGTGAAATTTCTAATGTGGGTCCTACAATTTAAAAAAATTTCATTAGAATGGCTATTGTAATCTTAACAATCACAATGGATTGAGAATTGGTGTCATCGAAATCTGTCAAATTTGTATGGATTTCTGAAAACATTATACTAGGAAAAATCAATAAAATCGAAAATTTATAAAAAGTGGTGAAATTTGCAATGTGAGTAATATAATTTAGGAAAACAACATTAGAATGGCTATTGAAAGCTTACCAATTCCAAAGGATGGAGATATTGCTTTATCGAAATCTGATAAATTTTTACGGATTTCTGACAGTATTATACTAGAAAAAATAAATAAAATAGAAAAATTATAAAAAGTGATAAAATATTTTCTGTGAGTCATATAATTTAGGAAAAGTTCATTAAAATGGCTATTGGAAGCTTACCAATCATAATGGATGAAAAATTTTTTTCATCGAAATCTGACAAATTTTTAGTGATTTCTGAAAGCATTATACTAGGAAAAATCAATAAAATCGTAAAATTATAAAAAGTGGTGAAATTTTCAATATGAGTTATATAATTTAGTAAAACATTATTGGAATGGCTATTTCAAGCTTACCAATCACAATGAATGGAGAATTAGTTTAATCGAAATTTGAAATTTTTTTTACGGATTTCTGAAAGTATTATACTAGGGAAAATAAATAAAATAAAAAAAAATATAAAAAGTGGTGAAATTTTTAATGTGAGTCATATGATTTAGGAAAATATCATTGGAATGGCTATTGGAAACTTATAAATCAAAATGCATGGAAAATTGGATTCATCGAAATGTGACAAATTTTTACGGATTTCTAAAGGCATTAATTAGGGAAATTCAGTAAAATCGAAAAATTATAAAAAGTAGTGAAAGTTTCTATGTGAGTCATATAATTTAGGAACACATCATTGAAATGGCTATTCGAACCTTACCAATAACAATGGATGGAGAATTGGCTTCATCGAAATCTGATAAATTTTTATGGATTTATGAAAAAATTATACTAAGGATAATAATTAAAATCAAAAAATTATAAAAAGTGGTGAAATTTTTAATGTGAGTCAAAGAAAACATCATTGGAATTGCTATTGGAAACTTACCAATCACAATGGATGGAGAATTGACTTTATCGAAATCTGAAAAATATTTATGAATTTCTGAAGGTATTATACTAGATAAAATCAATAAAAGGAAAAAATTATAAAAAATGGCGAAATTTTTTACTTGAATCATATAACTTAGGAAAATTTTATTGGAATTGCTATTGAAAACTTACCAACGACAAAGGATGGAGAATTGGCTTCATCGAAATTCTACAAATTTTTAGGAATTTCTGAAAGCATTATACTAGGAAAAATCAATAAAATTGAAAAATTATAAATGTGGAGAAATTTTTTTTGTGAGTCATATAATTTATGAAAGCTTTATTGGAATGGTTATTGGAAGCTTACTAATCACAGTGGATGGAGAATAGGCTTCATCGATATCGGATAAAATTTTATGAATTTCTTAAGGCATTATACTAGGAAAAATTAATAAAATCGACAAATTATAAAAAGTGGTGAAATTTTTAATGTGAGTCATATAATTTAGGAAAATATCATTGGAATGGCTATAGTAAGCTTAACAATCTCAATGGATTTAGAATTGGTTTCATCGAAATCTAACAAATTTGTATGGATTTCTGAAGGCATTATACGAGGGAAAATAAATAAAATCAAAAAATTATAAAAAGTGTTGAAATTTGCAATGTCGGTAATATAATTTTGAAAAATATCATTAGAATGGCTATTGGAAGCTTACCAATCCCAATGGATGGAGAATTCATTTAATCAAAATCTGACAAATTTTTACGAATTTCTGAAAGCATTATACTAGAAAAAAATCAATAAAATCGAAAAATTGTAAAAAGTGGTAAAATTTTCAATGTGGGTAATATAATTTATTAAAATATTATTAAATAGTTATTGGAAGCTTACCAATCACAATGGATATAGAATTGGTTTCATCGAAATCTGACAAATTTTTAAGGTTTTCTGAACACATTATATTAGGGAAAATCAATGAAATCGAAAATTTATAAAATATGGTGAAATTTTTTTTGTGAGTCATATAATTAAGGAAAGTTTTATTCGAATGGCTATTGAAAGCTTACCAATCACTATGGATTGAGAATTTGCTTCATCGAAATCTGACAAATTTTTATGAATTTCTGAAGGGATTATAACATGAAAAATCAATAAAATCGAAAAATTATAAAATATGATGAAATTTTTAATGTTAGTCATATAATTTAGGAAAAGATAATTGGAATGGCTATTGGAAGCTTACCAATCACAATAGATGGAGAATTGGTTTAATCGAAATGTGACAAATTTTTATGAATTTCTGAAGGCATTCTACTAGGGACAGTCAATAAAATCGAAAAATTATTAAATGTGGTGAAATTTTGAATGTGAGTCATATAATTTGGGAAAAAATCATTGCAATGACAATTGAAAGCTTAGCAATCACAATGGATGGAGAATTGGTTTCATCGAAATCTGATAAATTTTTTCTGATTTCTAAAAGCATTATACTTGGTAAAATCAATAAAATCAAAAATTTATAAAATGTAGTGAAATTTTGAATGTGGGTCCTATAATTTTAGAAAACTTAATTAAAATGGCTATAGTAAGTTTACCAATAACAATGGATGGAGAATTTGTTTTATCGAAATCTTATAAATTTTTATAGATTTCTGAAGGCATTATACTTGGAAAAATTAATAAAATCAAAAATTTATAAAAAGTTGTGAAATTTTTAATGTGGGTCCTATAATTTAAGAAAATTTCATTAGAATGCATATAGTAAGCTCACCCATCACAATGGATGGAGAATTGGTTTCATCAAAATCTGACAAATTTTTATGGATTTCTGAAAGCATTATACTTGAAAAAATAAAAAAAAATCGAAAATTTCTAAAAAGTGGTGAAATTTTTGATACGGGTCCTATAATTTAAGCAAACTTCATTAGAATGGTTATAGTAATTTTACTAATCACAATGGATCTAGAATTTCCTTCATCGAAATCTGACAAATTTTTATGAATTTCTAAAGGTATTATAATAGTTAAAATCAATAAAATAGAAAATTTATAAAAAGTGGTGAAATTTTTTATATGAGTCATATAATTAAGGAAAACTTTATTGGAATAGCTTTTGAAAGCTTACCAATCACAATGGTTAGAGAATTGGATTTATCGAAATCTGATAAAGTTTTATGCATTTCTGAAGGCATTATATTAGAAAAAATAAATAAAATCGAAAATTTATAAAAAGTGGTGAAATTTTGAATGTGGATCATATAATTTATGAAAAATTAATTAGAATGGCTTTAGTAAGCTCACCAATCACAATGGATGGAGAATTGGTTTAATCAAAATCTTTCAAAATTTTATGGATTTCTGAAAGCTACTAGGGCAAATCAATAAAATTGAAAAATGTGTGTCCTATAATTTAAGAAAATTTTATTGGAATGGCTATAGTAAGCTCACCTACCACAAAGGATGGAGAATTTGTTTCATCAAAATCTGACAAATTTTTATGTATTTCTTAATGTATTATACTAGGTAAAATCAATAAAATCATAAATTTAGAAAAAGTGGCAAAATTTCGAATGTGGATCCTATAATTTAAGAAAACTTCATTAGAATGGCTATAGTAAGCTCACCAATCACAATAGATGGAGAATTGATTTCATCAAAATTTGATAAACTTTTATGTATTTCAGAAGACATTGTACTAGGAAAAATAATTAAAATAAAAATTTAGAAAAAGTGGTGAAATTTTAAATGTGGGTCATATAATTTAAGAAAACTTCATTAAAATGGCTATAGTAAGCTCACAAATCACAATGGATGGAGAATTGGGTTCATCAAAATCTGATAAATTTTTATAGATTTCTGAATGCATTATACTAGAAAAATTAATAAAATCGAAATTTTATAAAAAGTGATGAAATTTTGAAGGTGGGTCCTATAATTTCAGAAAATTTTATTGGAATGGTTATAGTAAGTTCACTAATCACAATGTATGGAGAATTAGCTTCATCGAAATCTGATAAATTTTTGTGGATTTCTGAAAGCATTATACTAGGAAAAATAAAATAAATCAAAAATTTATAAAAACTGGTGAAATTTATAATGTGGATCCTATAATTTAAGAAAAGTTAATTAGAATGGCTATAGTAAGCTGACAAATCAAAATGAATGGAGAACGGACTTCGTCAAAATATGACAAATTTTTATGGATTTCTGAAGGTATTATACTAAAAAAAATTAATAAAATCAAAAATTTATAAAAAGTAGTGAATTTATGAATGTGCGTCCTATAATTTGATAAAATTTCATTAGAATGACTATAGTAAGTTTACCAATCACAATGGATGAATAATGGATTTCATCGAAATTTGATAAATTTTTATGAATTTTTAAAGGTATTATACTAGGAAAAATCAATAAAATCGAAAATTTATATAAAGTGGTGAACTTTTTAATGTGGATCCGATAATTTATGAAAATTTCATCCGAATGGCTATAGTAAGCTTACCAATCATAATGGATGGAGAATTGATTTCATCGAAATCTGACAAATTTTTATGGATTTCTGAAGACATTATAATAGGGAAAATAAATAAAATCGAAAATTTATAAAAAGTGTTGAAATTTTTTCAGTGAGTCATATAGTTTAGGAAAACTCTATTGGACTGGCTTTTAGATGCTTACCAATGACAATGGATGGAGAATTGTCTTCATCGAAATATAAAAATTTTTTCTTGAATTTCTTAAGACATTAAACTAGGGAAAATAAAAAAATCGAAAATTTATAATAAGTGGTAAAATTTTTAATGTGGGTCCTATAATTTAAGAAAATTTAATTAGAATTACTATAGTAAGCTTACCAATCACAATAGATGGAGAATTAGCTTAATTGAAATCTGACAAGTTTTTATGTTTTCTGAAGGAATTATACTAGGGAAAATAAATAAAATCGAAAATTTATTAAACGTTGTTAAATTTTTAATGTGGGTCCTATAATTTAAGAAAACTTAATTAGAATGGCTATAGTAAGCTGACCAATCACAATGGATGGAGAATTAGTTTCATCGAAATCTGACAAATTTTTATAGATTTCTGAGGGCATTATATTAGGAAAAATTAATAAAATCGAAAATTTATAAAAAGTAATGAGATTTTGAATATGGGTCCTATAATCTAAGAAAACTTCATCAGAATGGCTATAGTAAGCTTACCAATCACAATGGATGGAGAATCAGTTTTATCGAAATCTTACAAATTTTTATGGATTTCTGAAGTCATTATACTAGGAAAAAAATCCATAAAATCAAAAATTTATAAAAAGTAGTGAAATTTTTAATATAATTTAAGAAAACATAATTAGAATGGCTATATGTACACACCGGGTCCCGAGCTCAGTATAAAAATGAAAAAGTGATTTTGGGTCCTTAGTAATTCCCTCCAAAAAAAAATAATAATATATATGATAATATATAAATATGTGTGTGTATAAAGTTAAAAATTGAAAGTTAATTAGTTAATGTTATTAGTTAATATTATTGTGTGATTGAAATGCATGTAAAATTAAAGTTTAGTTAATTGATATTAATTAGTATGTAGAATGTTTAATTAATTATATAAAATATATATGGCTAAATAGATTAATTATATTAAGATGTAAAATATGTAATTAATAGAGTATTTAATTAGTTAATGTGTTAGTTTAAGTAAATTAATTAAAATTGAAAATTAAAAAGAATGGAAAATTGGAGGAAGTTGTTAGGGTAACCTAATTAACCCTAATATGAGGGTATAAAAAGAATAAGAAGAAGCAAAACAAGGGGGCTCGGCAGATCAAGAAAGGGAGAGCAAAAGAAAAAGAAAGGAAAAAGAAAAGAAAGAGAGAGCAAGAAGAGGAGGGCTCTCGGCTGGGCAAGAAGACACAGACCAAGAACAAAAAAAAAGAAAGGAAAGGAAAGGAAAAGAAAAGAAGAGACAGAGCCGAAGAAGAAAGAAAAAAGAAAGAAAAAGAGAGAGATCAAAGGCACAGAGCAAGAACAAACAAAATAAAAGAAACCAAAGGAAAAAGAAAAGGAAAACAAAGAGAGAAGAGAGAGGCAGACCAGGAAGAGTGAAACGCAGGCCACCGGAGAGGAAAAAGGAAGAAAAGAAAGGGGGAGGAAGCGTCGCCTCCGCCGGCCAGATCCGGCCACCGATCGTCGCACGCGCCCCCCCGGTGCGTTCCTGAAGCACGACCCTATTTTCACTCAATTTAGGAAAGTGTTAAGGATAATCACCAGCCCAAGCCTCGTACCATCAAGGTATATCAAATGGTGACTCGATCGGTCGTTACGCTCGTGATGAGCTAGGCCTATTGGCAGGGACCATACTTGGGTAGCACTAAAATATCATCACCTTCGACCAAAACCCATGTAATGGACATAGATACTTCCACTAGGGGGCATGCGCCATAATACGTTGCTTGTGTAGTGGGTTATTGTGTATTGAATAAATCCAAATAAATTTAGATGTTCACTCCTTAAAGGTGACGTGTTTTAGTTTATTCAGATTGTTTAAATACACGATAGCCGAAAATTCATTTGCATGCGCTTTTAATAATGAGAGTTCGTGCTTCGCAGCACGCATTATGCGCTCATTGGGTTCCTCGTTAACCCATGGGCCAAGCCCACCTAGGAAAAGAGACCGCACGACCCCGTGTGTGGGAGAAATAAGGTTGGAAGGATCTATCTGCTTGCATGTGGCTGTGAATGCTGCACAACATGCACATACATCACATGTCATTCATGTCAAAAAATAATAATAATAATAAAAACAAAAAAAATAAAAAAATAAACAAAAATAAAATAAAAATAAAAAATACACTTCATATTGTGTGTATATACCCTTTTGCCTGCATATTGTTTTTCACATACATATACCATCACGTGTATATTTATTTTCATACATTGCATCGCATAATTGCAATTTATTGATTTCTTCACTCACTCTGCACAATTCACGATCATGCATTGAACATTGTCATACACGCATCATTCTAGTAATTTAAATTTTCAGCCATCATAGATTCGTCCAAGTGGATTAGAGGTCCCAACGGTCGATTAGTAAGGACAGACTCGCCCTCTGGATTGCTCGAATTAGTGCTTGATTGGGACCCTGAGCCACTCTCAGCATCTGATACCTCATCCTCAATGACAGACCGTTGTGCGAGGCTAAGACATGAAATTCAAGATCTTATTGACACAAAACAGATCACAGATCCCGAGGAGAGGGAGAAGACGAAGAAAGCGGACTACAATGCAGTCCTTCCACCGAATATGTGATCGGGTCTAGTCCACCAGGGTGGCATTTTTTGCGAGAACTACAAGGAGATATTATGTATTATGTCTCTATATTTTGAGAACTCCTTATAACATTTTGGTTATGTTAATATGATGAACAATATTTTACGTATTTGTATATTATTTCTAATGATTTCATTTCTTATGATCATGATACATTCATCCATTTTGACATTAATTCAATCAATACTACTGCATTTAATCTTGGAATTTTGGAAAATTCAAAGAAAATCTTGATGGCATCTGATATAACTCCTGTAGAGAGAGATTCAGAGAGAAAATAAGGAAGAAAAAACTAGTTGCAATTAGGAGACTGGATGAAAACTCACTAAGAGCACTAGAACCTTTCTGATTACCCGTCGAAGCGATCTTTGGATAAGACAGAACCTGGAAAATGATTTAGGCAATCTTTTCTTTGTATAGCTCTTTAAATGACTATTTCCTACCCTTGTTCTGCAACCGCTTGTTAGCCCGTTGAGCCTTTATACTGGTATGCTGAATGCGTACCAATTTTGTTGTTACACACATTAAAACTACACCCTCGCCTAAAATGATTTTGGCTTCCCCTTAGAAGAGTGGCCGCTCTAAAACTGATGGATGTACATTTGAACAATTCTTTAGACTATCAAAAAATTGCCTCGATAAGAGCAAGTTCAGACTTTGGAAAGAGGGTTTAGTCATGCATGAAAGGCATGAGCTCAAAAAAAAAAAGAAGCAAAAGCAAAAAGAAGAAAAAGAAAAAGAAAAGCGAAAAATCCAAAAAGAAAAAATGAAACAAAAAGAAACAAAAAAAAAAAGAAAAAGAGAAGAAGAAAAAAAGAGAGCTCAAAATAGTAACCAGTCGACTAGTTTCAATGAATACCCTTGGTTATTCTGATCTCAAGGAGCTAAAATGTTACCGAGCCCAAATTTAAAAAATCCTTTGTATATGCAACTGAGCTGAGAACGGTTCATCCATCAGTCGAGAAAATATTGCGGCCATTCTTCTCTAGCAACCTGATCTTTCTTTGACAGCCATCTACCTAAGCCTGACACTACAACCAAAGTAAGACCTCTTGATTCTGGGTTCAGTCTTATCCAATTAGCGGAGATGACCTTCTAAAAAGGTTTGGTACGTAAGAAGAGGCCTATGGTGTTTCTTGAGCTTCAAGCGAGAAGCCACGAGTGCATTCATGCATTCGAGTTAAGTCTTGTCTCCGACGTTGCTTCTAGAATTCGCATTCAAAGAATAAAATAAGAGCAGAGAGAAAATATTCAATTGTGAAAGTCAAAAGAGTGCTGATTGACAACAGGAGTTTGATGCTTTCAAAATCCATCCCGAGATTGAATGAGGTTTTGTATCTTGAAATTAATGCCAAATAATGATCATGTGTTATGAAATCAAATTGAAATACGTGCATTTATGTAATGATATTGATGTAACCAGAGCAGTTCATCTTGTATACTCAAAGCTACTGTCTATCCGCTGCTACTCTCATCATTCAAGCATGCCAATCAACTCATCATGTTGTTAACTGTGAAGCCAGTGTCTACAGTTGTGCTTCATGACAGGAATCAAGCCTGTGCAACTATGATTTGAGGCACAAGCACATGACAGTCACACCCGAAAGATCTTTGGTAACAATTTCAGCTTCTCTGCTAAAAAAAAAATTAAAACAAAAACAAAAAAAAAACAAAAAAAAGGGGCCGTTAGAGATGAAAACCGTAATTAGCGCTCTAAGCAAAAGTTAGGCCAAAGGACAGGGTGAAAACCTGAAAACAGGCAGTCTGTCCTAAAAAAATAAAAAATAATAAAAAATAAAAGCCGCTGGATTGGGTTGGGTCCCTTCCAGGCAAAAATAAGGCACAGGATCATGTGAAAATCCGAAAGGACGCATTTTTCGCCAAGAAAAGCTAGTGTGAAAATCCACAAGGGACGTACTACCTTAAAATAATGACTACAGGTTTCAGATGAGAACCTCACGATCCCCAAAGAGCATGAAATTCAAAGGCAATTCCAAAAGGCACTGATCTTACTGCAAATTGCAATCAAATCGGCTGTCGCCTCCAAATCTAATTAGAGGAATTTTTATACTGCATTGCTGCATACATACGCATCTCACGTGCATGCTTACGATTTTTTCTACATATTTTCCTTTCTAAGTCTTACAGAAAAAGAGACTCGATGTGGACACCGGCAGAAACCGAGTGACGACATCATTCCATCCATCAATTAAAGACCTCTCAGGGGGCAGTTATCAAAACCCAAGACCTCTCAGGGGGCAGTTCTCATCCCAAGACCTCTCAGGGGGCAGACAGTTCAACCCAAGACCTCTCAGGGGGCACAATCAGCCCAAGACCTCTTCGGGGGCAGATATCAATCAAAGATCTCTAAAGGAAGCAATACCATTTCAAATTTCAGGAGGGTTAGCACGATGGCGGCACTACCACTCCACGGAGGGTTAACACGACCACGGCACTACCACTTCAGAAGGGTTAGCACGATGGCAGCACTACCACTCTAAGGAGGGTTAGCACGACCACAGCACTACCACTTCTGAAGGGTTAGCACGATGGTGGCATTACCACTCTAAGGAGGGTTAGCACGACCACGGCACTGCCACTTCGCAACGGTTTGCACGATGGCGGCACTACCACTCTAAGGAGGGTTAGCACGACCACGGCACTACCACTTCGCAACGGTTTGCACGATGGCGGCACTACCACTCTAAGGAAGGTTAGCACGACCACGACAATACCATTTCAAATTTTAGGAGGGTTAGCACGATGGCGGCACTACCACTCCACGGAGGGTTAGCACGACCACGGCACTACCACTTCTAAACGGTTAACACGACCACGCCACTCAACAGAACGGCTAGCACGATGACGGCACTACCACTCCATGGAGGGTTAGCACGATCACGGCACTGCCGCTTCTGCAATCACAACAACAGCACTCAATTTCAAGAGGACGGCTGTCCCAGGTAAGTGTCTTTGCATCTCTTTCTTTCTCCTTTGAATTTTGGCTCACCTAGGTGTCTACCACTATCTTCTCCAAAATTGGGGGCAACTGTACACACCGGGTCCTGAGCTCAGTATAAAAATGAAAAAGTGATTTTGGGTCCTTAGTAATTCCCTCCAAAAAAAAAATAATATATATGATAATATATAAATATGTGCGTGTATAAAGTTAAAAATTGAAAGTTAATTAGTTAATGTTATTAGTTAATATTATTGTGTGATTGAAATGCATGTAAAATTAAAGTTTAGTTAATTGATATTAATTAGTATGTAGAATGTTTAATTAATTATATAAAATATATATGGCTAAATAGATTAATTATATTAAGATGTAAAATATGTAATTAATAGTGTATTTAATTAGTTAATGTGTTAGTTTAAGTAAATTAATTAAAATTGAAAATTAAAAAGAATGGAAAATTGGAGGAAGTTGTTAGGGTAACCTAATTAACCCTAATATGAGGGTATAAAAAGAATAAGAAGAAGCAAAACAAGGGGGCTCGGCAGATCAAGAAAGGGAGAGCAAAAGAAAAAGAAAGGAAAAGAAAAGAAAGAAAAAAGAAAAGAAAGAGAGAGCAAGAAGAGGAGGGCTCTTGGCTGGGCAAGAAGACACAAACCAAGAACAAAGAAAAAGAAAGGAAAGGAAAGGAAAAGAAAAGAAGAGACAGAGCCGAAGAAGAAAGAAAAAAGAAAGAAAAAGAGAGAGATCAAAGGCACAGAGCAAGAACAAACAAAATAAAAGAAACCAAAGGAAAAGGAAAAGGAAAAGGAAAACAAAGAGAGAAGAGATGTCACACCCCAACCTATAACATGGATACTTCTGTTCCATGATTAGAGCGAGAAGTATCCCGATAGAAAGGAGTGTCACATCCCACTAGTACAAACATGTAACCATCACATTCGCAGAATTACATATTCAGTACAAATAAAACTTTAATAGAAAGAAGAGGATAATAGAACAAAATGAGTACTCTTATTAATATACAGAAATAGTTCTTTACATATTACATCAGATTACAAAAAGGACCAATTTACAAAAGCCCAAGATACACTGTTCCAAAAGGGCCATCAAAATAATACATAGTTCAAAGGCTAACAAAACATTAGGCTATTACAAAAGAAGGAAAGCCTAAACTATAAAACTTCTGAACTCTAGTTGCGTTGGCCTTCCCGATGCGACACGCCCAGAACACGCGTACAAAAACCTTCCACACCTGCACGGATAAACACCCGTGCTAAGCGAAATCGCTTAGTGGGGAAACACACAATGCATGACCGCCACTCACAGTGACGGTAACAGAAAACACATGATAACAATACAATTATATATATGAAGATATATCATCATACATATCCAATTCATTTAATTGCATTCACATTCAGAATTCTTGCACAAAGGCACTCAATAACACCTGCTTAATCATAATGAGTGGATAACGAGTACACATAGATACTTGAGAGTATCGGTTCTATATGATAAACACATAGATACCCAAAGGTATCAAATATTCTTTTTATATCATTCCAAGTTGTTACACATAGAATCTTAAGAAAGATTCAAACAAAGGGATCGCGAGGATCCAGTCGGGGGACCTGATCAGGGTCCAAATCGTACACATAGCTGCAGCGGCACATAACTCTATTAGGCATGCCTAACTATCCACTTATCCGACATTAGCAGGTTATGCAAAATATTATCACATTTTCATACATGTAATTCATGTAAATAGATAGTCAAAGCTTTAATGAAAACTGCATGCAAAAGAAAATAAGTCATTAAGCAAAAAGAAAAAGAAATCACATTTGGAAACTGCGTCTGTCGCGCTCGCGACGGTTGTCGCGATCGCGACAGAGACCAAACACATCTCCCCGCCAAGTCTCGCGGTCGCGAGAAGGTCTCGCGCTCGCGAGAGGACAAAAGCATCACCCTCTGTCGCGCTCGCGACAGTCGTCGCGCTCGCGACAGAAGACAGTCTTTCCATTCTATCGTGCTCGCGACTACGGCGCGCTCGCGACAGAGGGGAGTCCTGCACTCACTCGGAGGTTGAGCGCTCTGTCGCGCTCGCGACGTATGTCGCGGTCGCGACAGAGAGTTCCCTACCGAGCTCTTGGCGCGACACATCTCGCGCCGGCGCGAGGGTTGGAAGCCCCGCGCTCTGTCGCGCTCGCGACAATGTCGCGATCGCGACAGACACGGGATTTCCAGCTCTTACGCCCAATTTCTGCAGAATTCTTACCAAATTCACATCCAAACTTCCAAATTTGATTCCAAACCTCAAAATTCAGCAATACATTCATCCACAACTCATAATATGACTAAAAACCCAGCTTTACCATAATTTATTTCAATTAAATCAAATCAACTACATGCCCAATTCCAAGAAATCCCAAAACAGCAAATTCTATAACACTAACAACCATTCACATGATCTCTCACAAATCATTCAACAATATTCATTCTTTTACCTCACATTTCACTTTAATTTCAATTTAAGTTATAACCACTCAACTCATAATCCTAATCAAAGCATAAACACATTTATCAAACTCAAATCCCAAAATATACAAAATATGAAAAATTCCCAAACCTTCTCTCCTTAGCTCCTAATCGCGAGCTCCGCTTCCGCTAGCGATTCCTTTTCCTTTATCAGGTCTAGGAGCCTCCTCTGAACCATAAACCCATAACAATCAAAATCAATTCTAAACAACCCATAAATAAATACATACAAATCAAAACCTAGAGAAGAGGAAGAAGAAGCAAATCTAAAACCCCAACTCACCTTTAAGCTTCCAAAACCCACAAGCTAATCACTATAATTACTTAATTTAAGGAAGTGGGAGCAAGGTTGTGCAAAGAAAAGGAAGAACAAGGGAAGAAGAAGAAGGAAACGAAGAAGAGGGCGTGAGGAAGGAAGAAGAACGGGAAAAGCAAGGGAAATGGCTGATTTCTCTCTCCTCACCTAACCCATAAATGCCCACTTATCCTCCTAGCCACTTGTCACTTCCCCAATAAGCCACATGTTTCAATCTCCCTAAACCACATGCCATCTAACACATCCTACTCCCATACTTGCCTATACACACTAAGCTAACTCCTATTCATACATTTACTTCCATACACTCCCACATACTCTAGTCTAATTTCCTCTTCTTACTAATACACACACTTATACAATAAATAAATTAAATAATCCAATTTAACTCAAACACATATAACAATACACACATATATACACGGACAGGCTCAAACTACTGGGGTGGTTTTGGGGTGTTACAATACTCCCCCACTTAACAGAATTTCGTCCTCGAAATTCATACCTGTTCCGAACAACTGAGGATATTGCAATCTCATAGCTTCTTCTGGTTCCCATGTAGCTTCCTCAATACCGTGATGCTGCCACAAAACTTTGACTAACGGTATTTGCTTATTCCGAAGCTGTCTGACTTCCCGCTCCAAAATCCTCTTCGGTTCTTCATCAAAAGAAAAGTCTGACTGAATCCGGATATCTTGCACTGGTAACACATGTGAAGGATCTGACCGATATCTCCTGAGCATAGATACATGAAAAACATCATGTAATCTAGCTAACTCTAAAGGCAACGCTAACTGATATGCTACTGGACCCACTTTCCTTAGAATCTCATACGGCCCAATAAATCGTGGACTTAGCTTGCCTTTCTTGCCGAAACGGAGAACCTTACGCCATGGTGACACTTTCAAGAAAACTTTATCCCCCACTTCGAACTGTATATCTCTGCGCTTCAAATTAGCGTAAGAACGCTGTCGATCTTTTGCTGCTTTCAAGTTCTGTTGCACAACCCTTACTTTCTCTTCGGTATCCCTCACTATATCCGGACCTATCATAGCCTTTTCTGACAACTCAGTCCAACATACTGGCGTTCTACACTTCCGTCCATACAACGCTTCATAAGGAGCCATACCAATGCTCACTTGGTAGCTGTTGTTATATGCGAATTCCATCAATGACACATACCGATCCCAACTTCCTGAGAACTCTAAAGCACAACCTCGAAGCATATCTTCCAAAATCTGAATAACCCTTTCTGATTGCCCATCAGTTTGCGGATGGAAAGCAGTACTGAAATTCAACCGTGTTCCCAAGGCTGCCTGAAGTTCTTTCCAAAACTTAGATGTAAAGCGAGGATCTCGGTCTGATACAATGGATGACGGAATCCCATGCAACCGGACTATCTCATCCACATACAGTTCCGCCAACTTGTCCATCGAGTAATCCACTCGCACAGGTAGAAAGTGTGCAGACTTAGACAATCGATCTACTATAACCCATACCGAATCATGTTTACGCTGAGTCATAGGTAAACCAGATACAAAATCCATCGTGATGTCATCCCATTTCCATTGAGGAATGGGTAAGGGATGAAGCAACCCCGATGGCACTTGATGCTCGGTTTTCACTTGCTGACAGGTAAGACACCTAGAAACAAATTATGTTATCTCTCTTTTCATTCCGGGCCACCAATAATATTGCTTCAGATCTTGATACATCTTATCCCCACCAGGATGCATAGTGAAGACTGAAGAGTGAGCTTCTTGCAACAACTTCTTCCTTAATTCACCCACATCAGGTACACATAACCGATTACCATGCCTCAACACTCCTTCACTGTCTAACAAGTACTCGGACCGCTTACCCTCTTTCACTGCTTGACAAACACGCTGAAGTACATGATCATCTAACTGTGCCCTTGCAATTTCAGATCTCAAACTTGGCTTAACTCTAAGTTGAGCAATCAGAGCACCTTCAGAATCAAACCTCCATCTACCTCGGTTAGCCAGCAAAGCAGACAAAGACTTCCTACTAAGAGCATCCGCTACCACGTTAGATTTACCCGGATGGTAATCAATGATACAATCATAATCCTTAAATAACTCTAACCATCTCCGCTGCCTCAAATTCAACTCCTTCTGAGTTAACAAATACTTGAGACTCTTGTGATCAGTGAAAATTCTGCACGTCTCTCCATACAAGTAGTGTCGCCAAACCTTAAGCGCAAACACTACCGCTGCCAACTCTAGATCGTGAGTCGGGTAGTTTCGCTCATGAGGCTTCAACTGTCTCGATGCATAAGCTATTACTTTATTCCCCTGCATCAGAACACACCCTAAGCCAATACCCGAAGCATCACTATACATAGTATATTCCTTACCCGAAACCGGCTGTGTAAGCACAGGAGCTTTAACCAACAACTCTTTCAACCGATCAAAACTGACTTGACACTTTTCAGTCCATACAAACTTGACATCCTTCCGCAGAAGCTTGGTCAAAGGAGATGCTATCACTGAAAACCCTTGAACAAACCGTCGGTAATACCCTGCTAAACCCAGAAAACTTCTCACCTCAGGTACATTCTTTGGAGGCATCCACTTAACAATCGCTTCAATTTTACTTGGATCAACACGTACACCTTCTGCTGATATCACATGTCCAAGGAAGGCCACTTCCTTTAACCAAAACTCACACTTGCTGAGTTTCGCATACAGCTGATGATCTCTCAACATTTGCAATACCAGCCTCAGATGTTCCTTATGCTCTTGTTGATTTCTGGAATACACCAAAATATCGTCAATGAATACCACAACAAACTTATCCAAATACGGTCGGAAAACTCGGTTCATCAGATCCATAAAGGCTGCAGGTGCGTTTGTCAAACCGAAGGGCATTACTAAAAATTCATAATGACCATAACGCGTCCGAAAAGCCGTCTTAGCCACATCTGCTTCCTTAACCCCTAACTGATAATAACCTGACCTCAAATCTATCTTAGAGAATACCCCGGCTCCTCTCAACTGATCAAACAAGTCTTCAATCCTTGGCAAAGGATACTTATTCTTGATAGTCACTTTATTAAGCTGTCGGTAATCAATGCACATCCGAAGGGTTCCATCCTTTTTCTTAACAAACAATACTGGAGCACCCCACGGTGACACACTAGGCCGGATGAATCCTTTATCCAACAATTCCTGTAACTGACTCTTCAATTCTTTCAATTCCATTGGAGCCATTCTATAAGGAGCCTTTGAAATTGGAGCTGTACCCGGCAGAATTTCTACTGACAATTCAACCTCTCTCTCGGGAGGTAACCCCGGTAACTCTTCCGGAAAGACATCTACAAAATCTCTTATAACCGGAATATCTTGAATCTTTACTTGACCTCTCCGAGAATCTAAAACCACAGCCAAAAACGCTTCACATCCCTTCCTGATAAATCTTCTAGCTTTCATAGCTGATACCACATTATGCAAAGAACTACTTCCAATTCCCTTCACAATAACAGGCAAACGATCCTTATCTCTCAAAACCATTACTTTCCTATGACAGTCTACTACTGCTCGATGCTTATCTAGCCAATCCATCCCCAAAATAATATCAAACTCATGAAAAGGCAAACAAATCAGATCTACTACAAATTCAATACCCTGTATCTTTAAAGGACATTTTCGACAAACCCGATTAACCAAAATACTCTGACCTAACGGACTGGATACACAAATTTCATATTCCATCTTCTCCTCGCTACCCAAACTATCCCACAACTTACCAGAACACACATAGGAATGGGTAGACCCCGGATCAATCAAAACATAAACTTCCGAATCAAGCAAAGAAAACTTACCGGCAATCACTTCAGGAGCATTCTGTTCCTCTCGGGCTTTCATAGCATAAGCTCTACCAGATGACGGCACAGGGCGATCCACTGTTTCCGAGGCTTCTCTATCTCGAGATCTTCCACCTCGACCCCTTCCTCTACCCCTATTACGACTTCCTTGGGGTACATTAGATCCAGCTCGACTCCCTTCCTGTTGTCCCGAAGGATTTCCATAACGACTCGGACAATTCGCAAGTAAATGGTCCGTAGAGCCACATCTAAAACAGCCTCCTGTTAACCACCGACACTCACCCCAATGTTGTTTATTACAATGAGAACATCGGGGAGGACCATCTCCTCTACCTGAGCCCGCTCCCCTGGAAGAACCCTGTCTCCTTCCTCTAGGAGCTGGACTAGCTACTGACTCATCAGCAAAGTTTCCTTGTGATTCTCTTGGCCTCTTGCCTGAAGAAGAGCCACCTCTTGCAGATTTTCTTCTTTGAGCTTTCTCTCTCAAAATATTCTCAGAACGCTCCGCCCTCAAGGCTGCCTGCACCAACTGATAATACCTCACATTCGGAGCCGACATCAATGATATTAACATCACTTTTAAAGATTCATTCAAGCCTGCTTCAAAATGCTGACATCTGAACTCTTCTGTGAGAACCCTTGGCGGCGCATATTTGCTCAACTTGGTAAACTCATCCTCATACTCAGCCACAGACATGGTTCTTTGCTTAAGAGTTAAAAACTGCGCCCACTTGGCATCCTTATAAGCTTTGGTCACATACCGGTTCTGAAACTCATCCTCAAAGAACTCCCATGATATCGGTTCAGGAATTTGCGGTTGACTAGTCACCAATTTCCACCAATCATAAGCTGAACCTTGTAACAAAGACAAGGCACACTCCACTTCTTGCTCCGGTGGGCATCTTATTTCCTTAAGTACTCTGGCTGTCTTTTCTAACCACATTTCTGCTTTAGAAGATTCATCTATACCGGTACCAAAGAAATCCTCTGCACCATGCTTTCTTAGCCTTTCAATAGGTGCACTTGGTGCTGTCACTCTTTCAAGTACCCTTGTCATACTCTGAAGCATCGCTTCCATCGGTCCCAAAGGCACCTCAGGTCGTCCCCTAGGAGGTTGAGCCGGACCAGAAACTGAGGGATCCTGCTCTTGGGGATTTGCACTTTCTGCTGACCCCTCGAGTGATCCACGAGCGGACTCCATAACTACAAAACATAAACGCAGTGCGCATCAGGCCAACACAACCCCAACAGACAGACTAACACACTGAAACCCAATAACACCTAGAACCAATTGCTCTGATACCACCTAATGTCACACCCCAACCTATAACATGGATACTTCTGTTCCATGATTAGAGCGAGAAGTATCCCGATAGAAAGGAGTGTCACATCCCACTAGTACAAACATGTAACCATCACATTCGCAGAATTACATATTCAGTACAAATAAAACTTTAATAGAAAGAAGAGGATAATAGAACAAAATGAGTACTCTTATTAACATACAGAAATAGTTCTTTACATATTACATCAGATTACAAAAAGGACCAATTTACAAAAGCCCAAGATACACTGTTCCAAAAGGGCCATCAAAATAATACATAGTTCAAAGGCTAACAAAACATTAGGCTATTACAAAAGAAGGAAAGCCTAAACTATAAAACTTCTGAACTCTAGTTGCGTTGGCCTTCCCGATGCGACACGCCCAGAACACGCGTACAAAAACCTTCCACACCTGCACGGATAAACACCCGTGCTAAGCGAAATCGCTTAGTGGGGAAACACACAATGCATGACCGCCACTCACAGTGACGGTAACAGAAAACACATGATAACAATACAATTATATATATGAAGATATATCATCATACATATCCAATTCATTTAATTGCATTCACATTCAGAATTCTTGCACAAAGGCACTCAATAACACCTGCTTAATCATAATGAGTGGATAACGAGTACACATAGATACTTGAGAGTATCGGTTCTATATGATAAACACATAGATACCCAAAGGTATCAAATATTCTTTTTATATCATTCCAAGTTGTTACACATAGAATCTTAAGAAAGATTCAAACAAAGGGATCGCGAGGATCCAGTCGGGGGACCTGATCAGGGTCCAAATCGTACACATAGCTGCAGCGGCACATAACTCTATTAGGCATGCCTAACTATCCACTTATCCGACATTAGCAGGTTATGCAAAATATTATCACATTTTCATACATGTAATTCATGTAAATAGATAGTCAAAGCTTTAATGAAAACTGCATGCAAAAGAAAATAAGTCATTAAGCAAAAAGAAAAAGAAATCACATTTGGAAACTGCGTCTGTCGCGCTCGCGACGGTTGTCGCGATCGCGACAGAGACCAAACACATCTCCCCGCCAAGTCTCGCGGTCGCGAGAAGGTCTCGCGCTCGCGAGAGGACAAAAGCATCACCCTCTGTCGCGCTCGCGACAGTCGTCGCGCTCGCGACAGAAGACAGTCTTTCCATTCTATCGTGCTCGCGACTACGGCGCGCTCGCGACAGAGGGGAGTCCTGCACTCACTCGGAGGTTGAGCGCTCTGTCGCGCTCGCGACGTATGTCGCGGTCGCGACAGAGAGTTCCCTACCGAGCTCTTGGCGCGACACATCTCGCGCCGGCGCGAGGGTTGGAAGCCCCGCGCTCTGTCGCGCTCGCGACAATGTCGCGATCGCGACAGACACGGGATTTCCAGCTCTTACGCCCAATTTCTGCAGAATTCTTACCAAATTCACATCCAAACTTCCAAATTTGATTCCAAACCTCAAAATTCAGCAATACATTCATCCACAACTCATAATATGACTAAAAACCCAGCTTTACCATAATTTATTTCAATTAAATCAAATCAACTACATGCCCAATTCCAAGAAATCCCAAAACAGCAAATTCTATAACACTAACAACCATTCACATGATCTCTCACAAATCATTCAACAATATTCATTCTTTTACCTCACATTTCACTTTAATTTCAATTTAAGTTATAACCACTCAACTCATAATCCTAATCAAAGCATAAACACATTTATCAAACTCAAATCCCAAAATATACAAAATATGAAAAATTCCCAAACCTTCTCTCCTTAGCTCCTAATCGCGAGCTCCGCTTCCGCTAGCGATTCCTTTTCCTTTATCAGGTCTAGGAGCCTCCTCTGAACCATAAACCCATAACAATCAAAATCAATTCTAAACAACCCATAAATAAATACATACAAATCAAAACCTAGAGAAGAGGAAGAAGAAGCAAATCTAAAACCCCAACTCACCTTTAAGCTTCCAAAACCCACAAGCTAATCACTATAATTACTTAATTTAAGGAAGTGGGAGCAAGGTTGTGCAAAGAAAAGGAAGAACAAGGGAAGAAGAAGAAGGAAACGAAGAAGAGGGCGTGAGGAAGGAAGAAGAACGGGAAAAGCAAGGGAAATGGCTGATTTCTCTCTCCTCACCTAACCCATAAATGCCCACTTATCCTCCTAGCCACTTGTCACTTCCCCAATAAGCCACATGTTTCAATCTCCCTAAACCACATGCCATCTAACACATCCTACTCCCATACTTGCCTATACACACTAAGCTAACTCCTATTCATACATTTACTTCCATACACTCCCACATACTCTAGTCTAATTTCCTCTTCTTACTAATACACACACTTATACAATAAATAAATTAAATAATCCAATTTAACTCAAACACATATAACAATACACACATATATACACGGACAGGCTCAAACTACTGGGGTGGTTTTGGGGTGTTACAAGAGAGAGGCAGACCAGGAAGAGCGAAACGCAGGCCACCGGAGAGGAAAAAGGAAGAAAAGAAAGGGGGAGGAAGCGTTGCCAGATCCGGCCACCGATCGTCGCACGCGCCCCGCCGCCGTGGAGAGGAGGTCCGGACGCTTCAGACGGTGGCCGCCGTTCCTCCGTCGGTTGCCATAGGGTGGTGCGTGAGGGAGACGAACCGAGGCCTCCGACGTGATTTCTGGCACAGGCGCAGCTCCGATCGGCGCGTGGTCACCGGCGCTGGACTCCCGACGACGCGATCCACGAGGCGGCGAGGGAGGTGTCGTCAACCGCCGCTCTGGCAAAGCTCCGGCGACACTCCGGTGAGTTTCCCTCTCTCCCTCTATTTTATTATTATTATTATTATTATTATTATTATTATTATTATTATTATTATTATTATTATATATTTATTTAATTTCTGAATTTTTTTTATTAATATTATTAATATATTTATTTATTATTATGTTTTAATATTATTTTTATTATTTATTATTGTTATTTTCATATTTATTTATTTTCTATTTTTTTATTATTAATATTATTATTATTATTTATTATCATTATTATTATTAATATATAATGATTGTTAATTAATTATTATATTTGTTTATTATTAGTGTTTATGTGTTAGGTTGTTTAATTTATGTTAATTTTATGTTAATGTTATTATTGATTATTATGAATGTGTTAATTTTATTGTTGTGCTATTGTTATTATAATAATAATTATTATTTGTTTATTATTATTGCTATATTATTATTATTCTTAATGTTATTATTTTATATTTAATACATTTTATGATTATTATTGTTGTGTAATATTATTATTTTTCATCACACCAAATTTATTATCATTTGATTAATTAATTTAATTATTCATTATTTATTCATTCATTATTTCATTCAATTTAGTCAATTATTAACTTTGATTATTTTCTTTAAATTGTTTATTCAATTATTTGCGTATGCATTTATTTATTGATTTTAACTATTTATTTATTACTAACTGTTATTATTGTCCTGTCATGACCGTAACCGAGTGACATGCGACTTGTTCGAGGAGCACAGTCGAGACGAGTAGTTTAATATTTATTATTTATTTATTTAAAAGCATGTAATTATTATTTTATATTATTTTATTTATCTGTGGTCTGTAATAATAAAATGATTTTCGACCGCTCTTAAAAAGAACCACCACACAAATGTTTTCTGTTAAATAGAATGTTTGCTAAATAAAACTGGACCAATGTTCTATTTTTACCCAACAAAATCATCACATAAAAATCGTTTTCCATAATGAATGCATGCGAAGACCAATGTCCTCTTTGTTAATAAATAACTCATTTTATGCATGTATCGCACATTTACAAGCGAGGGTTGTATTCTGCCCTTAGTATTATTGTAAATTTATTTTATACTTTAATGCTATTTTATTTTATGCTCTTAAATGGATGATTGCGTCTTTAATTTAAATTGCATCGTGTGGAGAGAGAGCGAAATAATAAATTCAAAACCTAATTGTAAAATTAATTAAAGTGCAAATAAATGAGAAGTCCCGAACCTATCTCTGGTCTTTGGGCTTAAAGAGGCGAGAGGTTTACCCTCCAAGACACCTCTTGTGTCACGAGACTTTGACGTTAATCCTAGGCTCCTTAGGGCGAGAGGTTTACCTTCTAAGACCCCTCTGGTTGGCCCAAAATGGATATTAAGCGCAGTCTTAGGCTCTTCGAGGAGAGAGAAACTTTCCCAATGTTCTATTGGGTGGCGACTCCATGAAACCTCCTTGTTGCCCAACATAGACGCACTTGCAATGTATTGCAAGCTGTTAACGGACCCTCAAGTGCCCGATCGCTCTCAAGCGGGCGGTCATAAGGGCGGCCGAGTGGACATCCGGCGCGCGTCACACTATAGTAAGCTGACTAATCACAATGGATGGAGAATCGGTTTTATCGAAATTTAACAAATTTTTATGGATTTCTGGAGACATTATACCAGGTAAAATCAATAAAATCGAAAATTTATAAAAAGTGGTGAAATTTTGAATGTGTGTCCTATAATTTAAGAAAATTTCATTAGAATTGCTATAGTAAGTTTACCAATCACAATGGATGGAGAATCGGCTTCATCGAAATCTAACAAATCTTTATGAATTTCTGAAAGAATAATTCTAGGAAAAATCAATAAAATCGCAAATTTATAAAAAAAGTGGTAAAATTTTGAATGGTGGTTCTATAATTGAAGAAAACTTAATTAGA
This sequence comes from Excoecaria cochinchinensis, assembly GCA_947683425.1. Taxonomy (NCBI): domain Eukaryota; kingdom Viridiplantae; phylum Streptophyta; class Magnoliopsida; order Malpighiales; family Euphorbiaceae; genus Excoecaria; species Excoecaria cochinchinensis. The sequence goes on along the minus strand of CANTUQ010000167.1, from coordinate 3,039,898 downwards.
ATGGCTATAGTAAGCCGACCAATCACAATGGATGGAAAATTGGTTTCATCGAAATCTAACAAATTTTTAAAGATTTCTAAACGTATTATGCTAGGAAAAATTAATAAAATCGAAAATTTATATAAAGTCGAAAAATTTTGAATGTGGTTCCCATAATTTAAATTTTTTTTATTAGAATTGCTATAATAAGTTTACCAATCACAATGGATGGAGAATTGGATTCATCAAAATCTGATAAATTTTTATGGATTTATGAAAGCATTATAATAGGAAAAATCAATAAAATCGAAAATTAATAAAAAATGGTGAAATTTTGAATGTGGGTCCAATAATTTAAGAAAACTTAATTGGAATGGCTATAGTAATCTCACCAACCACAATGGATGGAGAATTGCTTTCATCGAAATCTGACAAATTTTTATGGATTTCTAAAGGCATTATATTAGGGAAAATCAAGAAAATCGAAAATTTATAAAAAATGGTGAAACTTTGGATGTGTTTCCTATAATTTAAGAAAACTTCATTATGGCTATAGAAAGCTACCAATCACAATGGATGGAGAATTGGTTTCATCGAAATCCGATAAATTTTTATAAATTTCTGAAAGTAATATACTAGGGAAAATTAACAAAATCGAAAATTTATAAAAAGTGGTTTATGTGAGTAATATAATTTAGGAAAAGTTTATTGCAATGGCTTTTGAATGCTTACCAATTATAATAGATAGAGAATTGGTTTCATCGAAATCTGACAATATTTTAGTGATCTCTGAAAGCATTATACTAGAAAAAATCAATAAAATCGAAAATTGATAAAAAGTGGTGAAATTTTTAATGTGGGTGCTATAATTTAAGAAAACTTTATCAAAATGGCTATAGTAAGCTTAACAAACACAAAATATGGAGAATCGGCTTCATCGAAATCTGACAAAATTTTATGAATTTTTGAAAGCATTATAGTAGGAAAAATCAATAAAATCGAAAATTTATAAAAAATGGTAAAATTTTTAATGGTTGTCCTATAATTTAAGAAAACTTAATTAGAATGGCTATAGTAAGCTCACCAACCATAATGGATGGAGAATTGCCTTCATCGAAATCTGATAAATTTTTATGGATTTTTAAAGGCATTATACTAGGGAAAATCAATAAAATCAAAAATTTATAAAAAGTGGTAAAACTTTGGATGTGGGTCCTATAATTAAGAAAATTTCATTAGAATGGCTATAGTAAGCTACCAATCACAATGGATAGAGAATTGACTTCATCGAATTCTGACAAATTTTTATGAATTTCTGAAGGCATTATACTAGGAAAAATCAATAAAATCGAAAATTTATAAAAAGTGGTTATGTGAGTAATATAATTTAAGAAAAGTTTATTGCAATGGCTTTTAAATGCTTAGCAATCATAATGGATAGAGAATTGGCTTCATTGAAATCTGACAGTATTTTATGGATTTCTGAAAGCATTATAATAGGGAAAATCAATAAAATCGAAAATTTATAAAAAGTGGTGAAATTTATTATGTGTTTCCTATAATTTAATAAAATTTCATTAGAATGACTATAGTAAGCTTACCAATCACAATTAATAGAGAGTCGGCTTCATCGAAATCTCACATATTTTTATGGATTTCTGAACACATTATACTAAGAAAAATAAATAAAATCGAAAATTTATAAAAAGTGGTGAAATTTTTAATGCGTGTCCTATAATTTAAGAAAACTTAATTGAAATGGCTATAGTAAGCTCACCAAACACAATGGATGGAGAATTGCTTTCATCAAAATCTGATAAATTTTTATGGATTTCTAAAGGTATTATACTCGAGAAAATCAATAAAATTGAAAATTTATAAAAAGTGGTGAAATTTTTAACATGGGTCCTATAATTTAAGAAAATTTCATTAGAATGGCTATAATAAGTTTACCAATCACAATAGATGGAGAATCGGTTAAATCGAAATGTGATAAATTTTTATGGATTTCTGAAGGCATTATACTAGGAAAAATCAATAAAATCGAAAATTTATAAAAAGTAATGAGATTTTGAATATGGGTCCTATAATCTAAGAAAACTTCATCAGAATGGTTATTGTAAGTTTACCAATCATAATGGATGGAGAATCGATTTCATCGAAATATGACAAATTTTATGGATTTCAGAAAGTATTATACCAGGAAAAATCAATAAAATCAAAAATTTATAAAAAGTGGTGAAAATTTGAATGTGGGACCTATAATTTAAGAAAAAATAATTGTAATGGCTATAGTAAGCTCACCAACCACAATGGATGGAGAATTGCCTTCATCAAAATCTGACAAATTTTTATGGATTTCTAAAGGCATTATATTAGGGAAAATAAATAAAATCAAAAATTTATAAAAAGTGGTGAAACTTTTGATGTGGGTCATATAATTTAAGAAAACTTAATTAGAATGGCTATAGTAAGCTGTCAATCACAATGGATGAAGAATTGGCTTCATCAAAATCTGACAAATTTTTATAAATTTCTGAAGGCATTATATTAGGAAAAATCAATAAAATCGAAAATTTATAAAAAGTAATTTATGTGAGTAATATAATTTAGGAAAAGTTTATTGCAATGGATTTTGATTGCTTACCGATCATAATGGATAGATAATTGCCTTCATCGAAATCTGACAATATTTTATGGATCTCTGAAAGCATTATATTAGGGAAAATCAATAAAATCGAAAATTTATAAAAAGTGGTGAAATTTTTAATGTGGATCCTATAATCTAAGAAAACTTTATCAGAATAGCTATAGTAAGCTTAATAATCACAAAGGATGGAGAATCGGTTTCATCAAAATCTGACAAATGTTTATCGATTTTTGAAAGTATTATACTAGGAAAAATCAATAAAATCCAAAATTTATAAAAAGTGGTAAAATTTTTAATGATTGTCTATAATTTAAGAAAACTTATTTAGAATGGCTATAGTATCCTCACGAACCACAATGGATGGAGAATTAGCCTCATCCAAAGCTTATAATTTTTTATGGATTTCTGAAGGCATTATACTAAAAAAAATAAATAAAATCAAAAATTTATAAAAAATGGTGAAATTTTTTCTGTGAGTCATATAATTTAGGAATACTTTATTGGAATGGATTTTGTATACTTATGAATCACAATGAATAGTGAATTGGCTTCAACAAAATCTGACAAATTTTTGTGGATTTCTAAAAGTATTATGCTAGAGAAAATAAAAAAATCAAAAATTCACAAATAGTGGTAAAATTTCTAATGTGGATCCTATAATTTAAGAAAACTTAATTAAAAAGGCTATAGTAAGCTGACCAATCACAATAGATGGAGAATTGGTTTTATCGAAATTTGACAAATTTTTATGGATTTCTGAAGGTATTATACTAGGAAAAATCAATAAAATCGAAATTTATAAAAACTGGTGAAATTTTCAATGTGAGTCTTATAATTTAAGAAAATTTCATTAGAATGGCTATAGTAAGTTTACCAATCACAATGGATAAAGAATTGATTTCATCGAAATATTACAAATTTTTATGAATTTCTGAAGGGTATTATACTAAAAAAAATCAATAAAATAGAAAATTTATAAAAAGTGGTGAAATTTTTAATGTGGGTCCTATAATTTAAGAAAACTTAATCAGCATGGCTATAGTAAGCTCACCAACCACAATGGATGGAGAAATGGCTTCATAGAAATCTGACAAATTTTTTATGGATTTATGAAATCATTATACTAGGGAAAATCAATAAACTCGAAAATTTATAAAAAGTGGTGAAATTTTGAATGCGGGTCCAATAATTTAAGAAATTTTCATTACAATGGCTATAGTAAGTTTACCAATCACAATCGATGGAGAATCTGCTTCATCGAAATCGGATAAATTTTTATGAATTTCTGAAAGCATTATACTAGGAAAAAACAATAAAATCAAAAATTTATAAAAAGTGGTGAAATTTTAAATGTGGGTCCTATAATTTATGGAAACTTAATTAAAATTGCTATTGTAAGCTTATCAATAACGATAGATGTATAATTGCGTTATTGAAATCTGATAAATTTTTATAGATTCCTAAAAGCATTATACTAGGAAAAATCAATAAAATCTAAAATTTATAAAAAGTGGTGAAATTTTTAATGTGGGTATTATAATTTATGAAAAATTAATTAGAATGGCTATAGTAAGTTTACCAATCACAATGGATGGAGAATTGCTTTCATCAAAATCTGACAAATTTTTAAAGATTTCCGAATGCATTATACTAGAGAAAATAAATAAAATCTAATATTTATAAAAAGTGGTGAAATTTTTTTTGAATCATATAATTTAGAAAACTTTTATTGGAATGGCTTTCAGATGCTTACCAATCACAATGAATAGAGAATTGGTTTAATCGAAATCTAACAAAGTTTTATGGATTTCTGGACGCATTATACTAGGTAAAATCAATAAAATCAAAAATTTATAAAAAGTGGTAAAATTTTTGATATGGGTCCTATAATTTAAGGAAATTTCATTAGAATGGCTATAGTAAACTTACAATCACAATGGATGGAAAATTAGTTTAATCGAAATCTGACAAATTTTTATTGATTTCTAAAAGAATTATACTAGGAAAAATCAATAAAATCTAAAATTTATAAAAAGTGGTGAAATTTTTTATGTGATTCCTATAATTTAAGAAAACTTCATTAGAATGGGTATAGTAATCTTACCAATCACAATGGACGGAGAATTAGTTTCATCGAAATCTGAAATTTTTTTTTATAGATTTCTGAAGGCATTATATTAAGGAAAATCAATAAAATCAAAAATTTATAAAAAGTTGTCAAATTTTTGATGCGATTCCTATAATATAAGAAAAATTAATTAGAATGGTTATAGTAAGCTTACCAATCACAATGGATGGAGAATTGATTTTATCGAAATCTGACAAATTTTTATGGATTTCTTAAAGCATTATACTAGGGAAAAATTAATAAAATTGAATATTTATAAAAAGTGGTGAAATTTTGAATGTGGGTCCTATGATTTAAGAAAATTTTATTAAAATGGCTATAGTAAGCTTACCAATCACAATAGATGGAGAATTTCTTTATCGAAATTTGAAAATTTTATATACATTTTTTAAGGCATTATATTAGGGAAAATTAATAAAATCAAAAATTTATAAAAAGCGGTGAAATTTTTAATGTGGGTCCTATAATTTAATAAAATTTAATTAGAATGGCTATAGCAAGCTTATAAATCACAATAAATGGAGAATTGATTCATCGAAATCATACAAATTTTTGTAGATTTCTTAAGGAATTATATTAGGAAAAATCAATAAAATCGAAAATTTAAAAAAAGTGGCGAAATTTTTAATGTGGGTCCAATAATTTAAGAAAACTTAATTAGAATGGCTCACTAACCACAATGGATGGAGAATTGGTTTCATCGAATTCTTACAAATTTTTTTGGATTTCTGAAGGCATTATACTAGGAAAAATCAATAAAATCGAAAATTTATAAAAATTGGTGAACTTTTTTCTATGAATCATATAATTTAGAAAAAGTTTATTGGAATAGCTTTTGAATGCTTACCAATCACACTGGATTGACAATTGGCTTCCTCAAAATCTGACAAATTTTTCTTGAATTTCTTAACACATTAAACTAGGAAAAATAAAAAAAAAATCGAAAATTTATAATAAGTGGTGAAATTTTTAATGTGTATCCTATAATTTAAGAAAACTTAATTAGAATGGCTATAGTAAGCTGACCAATCACAATATGGATGGAGAATTGATTTCATAGAAATCTGACAAATTTTTATGAATTTATGAAAGTTTTATACTAGGGAAAATAAATAAAATCAAAAATTTATGAAAAGTTATGAAATTTTGAATGTGGATCCTATAATTTATGAAAACTTAATTAGAATTGCTATAGTAAGCTTATCAATCACGATAGATGGATAATTGCTTTATCAAAATCTGACAAATTTTTATGGATTTCTGAAAGTATTATATTATGAAAAATAAATAAAATCAAAAATTTATAAGTGATGAAATTTTTAATGTGGGTCCTATAATTTGTGAAAACTTAATTAGAATGGCTATAGGAAGCTTACCAATCACGATAGATGGTGAATTGCTTCATCGCAATCTGATATATTTTTATAGATTTTTGAAGGCATTATGCTAAGAAAAACCAATAAAATAAAAAATTTATAAAAAGTTGTTAAATTTTTGATGTGGGTACTAAAATTTAAGAAAACTTCATTAGAATGACTATAGTAAGTTTACAATCAAAATGGATACAGAATTACCTTCATCGAAGTCTAACTAATTTTTATAGATTTTTGAAAGCATTATATTAGAGAAAATTAATAAAATCGAATATTTATAAAAAGTGGTGAAATTTTTTCTGGGAGTCATATAATTTAGGAAACCTTTATTGGAATGGCTTTCGGATGCTTACCAATTACAATGGATAGAGAATTGGTTTTATCGAAATCTGACAATTTTTTGTGAATTTCTAAAGGCATTATACTAGAAACAATAAAAAAAATCGAAAATTTATAAAAAGTGGTGAAATTTTTAATGTGGATCCTATAATTTAAGAAAACTTAATTAGAATGGCTATAGTAAGCTGACAAATCACAATGGATGGAGAATTTGTTTCATAGAAATCCGATAAATTTTTATGGATTTCTGAATGCGTTATATTAAGCAAAATCAATAAAATAGAAAATTTATAAAAAGTGGTAAAAATTTTAATTTGGGTCCTATAATTTACGAAAACTTAATTAGAATGGTTGTAGTAAGCTTACCAATCACGATAGATGGAGAATTGTTTAATCAAAATCTAACAAATTTTTATAGATTTATGAGGGCATTATATTAGGGAGAATCAGTACAATAGAAAATTTACAAAAAGTGGCGAAATTTTGAATGTGGTTCCTATAATTTAAGAAAATTTCATTAGAATGGTTATAGTAAGTTTACCAATCACAATGGATGGAGAATTGACTTCATCGAAATCTAACAAATTTTTATGGATTTCTGAAGGCATTATATTAGGAAAAATCAATAAAATCGAAAATTTATAAAAAGTGGTCAAATTTTTAATGTGGATCCTATAATTTATGAAACTTTTATTAGAATTGCTATAGTAAGCTTACCAATCACGATAGATGGATAATTGCTTCATCGAAATCTTAAAAATTTTTATAAATTTCTGAAAACATTATATTAGGGAAAATATATAAATCGAAAATTTATAAAAAGTGCTGAAATTTTTAATGTGGGTCCTATAATTTATGAAAACTTAATTAGAATGACTATAGTAAGCTTACCAACCATGATAGATGGATAATTGTTTCATCGAAATCTGACAAATTTTTATAGATTTCTTAGGGCATTATATTAGAAAAAATCAGTAAAATCAAAAATTTATAAAAAGTGATAAAATTTTGAATGTGGTTCCTATAATTTAAGAAAATTTCATTAGAATGGCTATTGTAAGTTTACCAATCACAATGAATGGAGAATTGGCTTCATCGAAATCTAACAAATTTTTATGGATTTCTGAAAGTATTATACTAGAAAATATCAATAAAATCAAAAATTTATAAAAAGTTGTGAAATTTTTAATGTGGGTCCTATAATTTATGAAAATTTTATTAGAATGGCTGTAGTAAGCTTACAAACCACGATAGATCGAGAATCGCTTTATCGAAATCTGACAAATTTTTATAAATTTCTGAAAGCATTATACTAGAAAAAATCAATAAAATCGAAAATTTATAAAAAGTGATGAAATTTTTGATGTGGATACTAAAATTTAAGAAAACTTCATTAGAATAGCTATAGTAAGCTTACAATCAAAATGGATGGAGAATTAGGTTCATCGAAATCTGACAAATTTTTCTGAATTTCTGAAGGCATTATACTGGGAAAAATTAATAAAATCGAAAATATATAAAAAGTGGTGAAATTTTTATTGTGAGTCATATGATTTAGGAAAAGTTTATTGGAATGACTTTTGAATGCTTACCAACCACAATTGATGGAGAATTGACTTCATCGAAATCTGACAATTTTTTTGTGATTTCTCAAGGCATTATAGTAGGAAAAATCAATAAAATCGAAAATGTATTAAAAATGGTGAACTTTTTTTTGTGAATCATATAATTTAGGAAAATTTTATTGGAATGGCTTTTGAATGATTACCAATCACAATGTATGGAGAATTGGCTTTATCGAAATCTGACAAATTATTGTGAATTTCTGAAAGCATTATGCTAGGAAAAATCAAAAAAATCAAAAATTTATAAAAAGTGGTGAAATTTTTAATGTGGATCCTATAATTTAAGAAAACTTAATTAGAATGGCTATAGTAAGCTAACCAATCACAATGGATGGAAAATTGGTTTCATAGAAACCTGACAAATTTTTATGGATTTCTAAAAGTATTATACTAGAAAAAATCAATAAAATCAAAAATTTATAAAAAGTGGTGTAATTTTTTATGTGGGTCCTATAATTTAAGAAAATTTTATTAAAATGGCTATAGTAAATTTACCAATCAGAATAGATGGAGAATTGTTGTTTGGATAGTCATAAGTGACTTATTCAACTGGTTTGTTCATGCCTAGAGGTCATTGGTATCAGAGCCAAAAGAATCGATGTCTAAGGTGTTGTAATGAGAGAGAAACATCCCAACCATGTCTCTATCCAGAACTTCTTCTTCTCGGTCTTCCTTTTCTCTTAGTCCAGAAACTGTTCAAAAACTTAATTATTTGTATGAACTCAACTTCTTGGATGATTCACAGAAAATCCAAGATTCACATCTTCCTTTCCTTAACCCATATGATGTCTTCGCCAAATCAAGACCCAATGTCTTTTCCAGTATTAAAACCCTTATTTGACAACCTAGATCTCATGTTAAAGAGTATGTTCAGTCCTCTTCTTTTAGCCAGCATCCCATAAAGGCTACAGAATTAGAACAATTTGTTCCTCTTGAAGTACCATCTGAATCTATTGCAAGTTGGATTCAACAGGGTCTAACTCATATTCATTTTGGTGCTATTCGGATTGCTTTTACTTACCATGGGCGCAAAGGTCTTCCTGTCTTTGCTCGAATTGCCCTCCTTGATACAATTTACTTGAACTATTACCAAGCTGTTATTGGCACAGTTTAAACTTCACTGAATGCTGGAACCATCATGTTTACCTTCTATCCTAACTTCAATATGAGGTTACAGGATTTTCACATACTTGACAACTTGAGTGTCCGGATTCAGATAACAGGAGCTGATCAAGTTCAAACAACTAATGTAGCAACTTTGCACTACCAGATGATCTATCATGTTCAGAACCATGCGATGGACATCTGCCTCCCTTGCTCCAATGATGCTCTACTCAGGTTCCTACCTGTGTTCAGATTCCTAAATAGCTTACCAAGGATGAACTTTTGAAGTATTTTCCTCAATCCTTGCTTACTAGTTATGAGCTCCATCATTAGCAAAAGAAGCTTGTCCAGTCTGCTACTCCTATCTTTGTCGAAAGACAGGATGGTATGATTAAAACGAAGTTTGTTCCTCCTGAATCAGAAGCTCAGGCAGAATCGTCTATAAGTTCTATTTTCTCTGCTCGGTTCCTGCTTCACCCACTCCCTTCTCAGCAGGAAGAAATTCTCATTGAGGCTTTCGATGCTGATGAAAATCCCATCTATGCTTACAAACGAGATGGCCATTGTTATTAGGACAACTGTGACTGTGGTGATTGCTACCAGGCCTCTCTTGAAGCTAAGATAGATGATGATGATTCTCGATGGAGAACAAGAAAAGCCAAAAAAAAGTTTCTTTTGAAGCCAGATTTCAGGACCATCTTGATGAAGATGATGATTCTTCAGTTAGTACACTTGGAGCATTTTCAGGAAAGTATGATTATGCTGTTCAGTATACTGCACCGCCTCATTATCATTCCCAACCAACATCTCCACCTAAATATTCTCCATCTTTAACCCCATGTAAACCTGCACCCAAACCTTTTCAAAAACAACCTCAACCTTGTGCAGTTTCCTCTTCTGTTTGGAAACCTAAACCAGTTCCACCTCCACCTGTTGTATTTATATAGATGAATTTCCTTCCCTTCAAGAGACAACAAACCCTACTACCAAAATTCGAACTACTCCCTTTGTTAAATCTCCAGCTATATCTGTTGAAGGAACTCCCAGATCTATCCAGCCAGTTGAAGCTGTTTTAAACTGGCAGTCAGAGAATGCTCTTGCACAGAATAAAGTTATTCACGGGATAAAAACTAAAGTTGATCATGTTTCTTCCCTTGTTGAGTCTTTAGATTCTCATATTACAAGTCAGAATGTTGCTACCTATCAGTTATTGGTTCGATTACAAAATCAAGTTGCTTAACTTGATAAACAACTCATGGCTGCCATTTCTAAAAGACTCTATGACTCTACTTTCTAAGAGAAAGCTTCTAAAGTCACACGCCTAAAGGCAAAGATTGCAACAATCAAAAGGGATTTGTCCAGAACATCAACCCTAGCACCTTTCATTATTTCTTTTCCTTTTTATAGCCCAAACCTTACTCCTTTTACTCATCAACCTCTCATCCAAGTTCCACCCTTTTCTGATCACAAGCTAATCTTGATAGCTTAGGCTATTCACATGAACTATTCATGCAGTAATAGATCCATAAACAGCCAAAGAAAACCATGATCTCTAAACCACACGTAACCACATCTACTTCCCCTCACACCACACCCTCCTCCACTCAAACTCCACCCTCAACCTCTAACTCATCTACACAACCAGTTACTCCCACACTTGACAAAAAAAAAAAGGAATTGTTATTTCTGAACCTCCTTTATCCCATATGATTCAACCTGAACCCATGAATCCCTTGATTGACACTTTAAAAGCAAAAGCTATTCAAACTGCTCCTGCTATCTCATTTGCCCTTCTGCATGAAAATCTTTCAACACCCTCTATTCAGGAAAATTCTGAATCATCTGATGAAGACAGTGATGTTTATTCAGAAGATGATCTAGATCCGAAACATTTTCCTATTTATATGGTAGATCCTCTTAATGAAAGCACTAATACTCAATATCAGGCTGATGAGCCTAAAGATATGGCTGACAGTGTTCCAACTCAGCCTTTCAGACCATCAAATGGCCCTTGGTTTCAATTTGAAGATATCCCTCGACATAAATGACGGGATCGACTTCAAGAGTTTTATGCTTGGCTTGAACTACAAAGTCGACGACCTGATTTTACTACTTTGGAACTAATTATATTTGAATTTACTTCTCGTTTTACTGGCAGATTACGAGATTGGTTTACTCATTTAGATGAGTATTCAAAGCTTCAGTTTATACGATCAGAATCTTGTTTATGTGTTACAAAAGATTCATGCCGAGTTCATTGGAAATATAACTAACTTTGAAGGAACTGCTCGTGATGATTATTTTCGCATGAAGTGTTGTTCTCTTCTCCGAAAGGATCTTGATAAGCATCATAAAAGAATGTCAAAGGTCTTTTATATGCTGAATGGTGCTACTGATCCCAATCTGAAGCAAGAATTTTTATCCTCCATTCCAGAACAATTGGCTACAAGGACTATGTTCTATCTTAGAGAACAGGGAGTCCAGATCAATTCCCTTTCTCTTGGCCAAATTTACCAAAAAGTGCTCATGGCTCTTAATCATCTTTGTGCTTCTCAAAAGCTGATCAAAGACACTCTAAAGAAAGGTAAAGATCCTTAACTCAAAGCGGCATGCAAGCGACCTGATCTGAAGATTAAATGCTTTCCAAAGAAATACTATTCATGCAAACCTCTAAGACAGTCTATATTCCCCAGAAAATCCAAAATATTCTTCCCTTCACGAAAGAGGAGAAAAATTCGATTCTTCTGACAAAAGAGATTCAAACCCAAAGGCGACAGATGTTATGCTTGTGGAAAGAAATGATATTTTGCGAAATCTTGTCCTAATAAAAGAAAGTCTCAGAAACTTCTCCAACACATCCAGCAAGCATCTCCCATTAATCTTCAGGATGATGATGTTGAATCAGTTTTCTCAATTGATGATAATGCAGATACTTATACTCTTTTTGCAATTCAGGATTCCGATTTTTATTTTTCATATGAGGACTTTGACAAGAATCATTAATTGATATTATTTATGTTAACCCTTTACCTTCCCCAGAACGAGAACCATATCTTAAACCTATTTGCCTTTAACATCCTATTCCTTTGGTTCATGCAAAAATCTCCTCAAATAAATTTGCTAAACCTATTGATGTGATTGCCTTCATTGACACTGGTGCTCACGATACTATCCTCAATCCAAAGGTTCTTTCTAAAACTCTTTAGAAACCATATACCCAGTATTTCCAAGCAGCAAATCAAGGTATTCTTACCATCAAGCTTAGGACAAAGTAACCCATTAAAATTCAATTATTCCCTGATTGTTCAGTTTGGGTTCATGCTTTTGGTTTTGATCTCCCTGGAAAAGATCTTGTTCTTGGATTCGATGCAATGTTCTAACTACCTAAACTCCACATTCAACCAACTGGTCTCAAACATAGAAAATACTTCCAACCCTACACCACTACACCAACCCTGTTTACTCTTCAAAGCCCAAATCCATTTCAAGATATCCAAATCCAGCTTGAAACCCACTGTTGTGCTACCTCTCATACAGACTTTTTAGCCAAACACCCAAAACGTTTGTGGACCAGACCTGAATTCTTTGTCACCTTACCCTTCAAAAAGTCTAAAGATGCCAATCCCACTAAAGCCACCCATCCTGGTATGAGTCCAGAAGACTTTTCTTTAGCCCAAGAAGAATATGCACAATTATTGGCCCAAAACCTTATTGAGCCCACACAGTCAGATTGGGCTTGTCAGGCCTTTTATCTCAACAAGCATTTAGAGCAGATTCATGGAAAGAAAAGACTATACCCCTCTAAATCCTTTCCTAAAAGATAACAAATACCCTTTACCTAATATCTCCTTACTATTCCCTTTCCTTCATAATGCCCGAGTTTTTTCCAAATTTGACCTCAAAGCAGGATTTGGCAACTTGGCATTCAACCGGAAGACCGACCCAAAATTGCCTTTTGTATTCCTAATTTCCATTCCTAGTGGACTGTTATGCCCTTCGGACTTAAAACAGCACCATCAATTTTCCAACAATCCATGATCCGTGTTTATGGTCCTATTCTTTCCTTTACCTTGATTTATATTGATGATGTCTTAATATTTTCACCAGATGTTCCTACATATCAAACCCATCTTCAACAATTCATCAATCTGACCAAAGATCATGGAATCATGTTATCTCCATCAAAAATGGTTATTGCTAAAGAAGAAATCGACTTCTTAGGAATGCATTTCATTAATGGAACCTATCAACCACAACCACATTTGGCCAAAGAACTTCTCAAATTCCCTGATGACCACCTGTCTCCAAAACAAGTCCAACAGTTTCTTAGTATAGCCAATTACATTCGACAATTCATTCCCCACTTTAGCCATCTTTCCAAACCACTCACCCAGCTTTTAAAAAAAGACCCCCCACCTTGGTCTGCCACTTATTCCCGCTCAATCCAAAAACTAAAAGAAATCACTCAGACACTGCCACCTCTTCATATTCCTTCTACAGGGAAAAGATATCTCCAGACCGATGCCAGCGATGAATGTTGGGGTGCAATTCTTTTAGAAGAAAAAGATAAAATTCGCCACATCTGCGGATATGCAAGTGGACAATTTAAAGAATCTGAATGCCATTATCATTCCACCTTTAAAGAAGTCTTAGCCGTTAAGTATGGAATAAAGAGATTTGAATTCCATTTGATTGGCTATGACTTTACAGTTGTCATGGACTATTCATCTTTCCCCAAGATGCTTTCCTTCAAGGGTAAGTTTGTTCCGCATCATCAACTTCTTAGGTGCGTAGAATGGTTCAGCAAGTACAACTTCCAGGTTGAGCATATAAAAGGAAACAAGAACTTAATTCTTGACTACCTTTCTAGGCTCCCTCGTAAGTCCCCTCCAGTTCTACAACCTTTAACCACCATTTCCAACCTCCCATTAATCTACACTATGGAAAGATTTAAGCTTGATCCTAATCCAAGAATAACCCAACATCCCTCACTTCACTTACCAGCTTCAAACAGACAATCTCATCCTCCTACCTGTCCTCTCACCTCACCTGCTCAAATCAAACTGTTTGCTACCTCCATTTGTTTTACTACCTGTACCTTCTTTTCATCAAAAAAGGACTTTCACCCACAAAAAATTACTATCACATAGACCAGCCATAGGCTATCCTTTTTAAAGTCGACCATGATTCACCCTATTATGATGAGGAACTCTGGCTTCTTTGGTGTTTATCTATCGTATATACTCATGCTGTCTTGTTCTCACTTGTGGAAATTTATGATATCCTAACTGATCCGCAAAAGCAAGGTTCATTCCATTGACAATTTCTAGAATAGTATGCTCCTTTGTTATGGTGGCGTCATGAATTTCTCAACATAATTCAACCTCACTAACCATAGAGGAAACCAGAGGCACATGCAAAAAGATTCTCTGTTGTCTATTTTTTCAATCGGCCTTACATTTGGAACCCAGCTTAGAATTCCATATGGACCCAGCCTCAGGCTTTTTGTTGGCAAATAGTTAAAAATCCTAATGATTAAGATACTACTTCCTTCAAGAACTCCCTCTGTTATTCACTCTGTGAGCTCAATAATATTGAGCCCTCTTCCTTACATCCACTCATATATAACACATCTGAATCATCTCTTAGGCCTAATTACTTGGATTCATTGTTCTAGGATTCACAGGACCCTTACTTCTCTATGAACATTCCTGATGATCCTACTACTTCCATGGCATAAAATTTTTTGTCAACACCAGATCCCCAGCTAGAACAAGAGGATAAGAAAGACAACATTGACTTTGACTTGACCCCACAGCTTCGCCTTAATCCAGATCAAGATCCAGAGGATATGAATATGTCACCTTCTCATGAGCCCATCAATCAAAAAAATTAAAGCTACTTTTGTAAAGCTCCTTTAATTAAAGTTACTTTAGTTAAAGCTACTTTTGTAAAAGATAAGATTTCTTCTTATCTTATCTTAAGTTTAGTGCTTGCTCAGGTATGCAATGATGTAAGCCTTCTAACAAGGCCTATAAATATGTGTGTAAGTTTTAATTGTAAGATAAGTTTGAAAAAGCTTGTAAGAAATAAAATTCTAAGTTTTCTTTCGATATCAATCTCTAAACTTCTCTTCTCTCTTCATTACAACTTTCTTATTCATCATTCTTGGATCCTGTTATCTATCTCCTAAGTATGAAATGGATTACGTTGTGTTTGTCTAAGAAGACAGTCCACCAGTCAGGCCAGGAGAGCCTTTTAGTTTGGATAGTCATAAGTGACCTATTCAACTGGCTTGTTCATGCCTAGGGGTCATTATTTTTATGGATTTCTGAAGTCATTATACTAGAAAAAATCAATAAAATAAAAAATTTATAAAAAGTGGTGAAATTTTTGATGTGGTTCCTATAAATTAAGAAAACTTAATTAGAATGGCTATAGTAAGCTCACTAACCACAATGGATGGAGAATAGGCTTCATCGAAATCTGATAAATTTTTATGAATTTTCGAAGGCATTATACTAGAAAAAATCAATAAAAAAGAAAATTTATAAAAAGTGGTAAAATTTTGGATGTAGGTCCTATAATTTAAGAAATCTTCTTTAGAATAGCTATAGTAAGCTTACCAATCACAATGGATGGAGAATTTGGTTCATCGAAATCTGACAAATTTTTATGGATTTTTAAAGTCATTATATTAGGGAAAATAAATAAAATTGAAAATTAATTATAAAAAGTGGTGAAATTTTGGATGTGGTTCCTATAATTTAAGAAAACTTCATTAGAATGGCAATAGTAAGCTCACCAACCACAATGGATGAAGAATTGGCTTCATTGAAATCTGATAAAATTTTATGGATTTCTGAAGGCATTATATTAGGGAAAATAAATAAAATCAAAAATTTATAAAAAGTGGTGAAATTTTAGATGTGGTACCTATAATTTAAGAAAACTTCATTAGAAAGGCTATAGTAAGCTCACAAACCACAATGGATGGATAATTGGCTTCATCGAAATCTGACATATTTTTATTGATTTCTGAAAGCATTATATTAGGGAAAATCAATCAAATCAAAAATTTATAAAAAGTGGTGAAATTTTGGATGTGGGTCCTATAATTTAAGAAAACTTCAATAGAATGGCTATAGTAAGCTTACCAATCACAATGGATGGAGAATTAGATTCAGCAAAATCTGACAAATTTTTAGGGATTTCTGAAGGCATTATACTAAGAAAAATCAATAAAATAAAAAATTTATAAAAAAAGTGGTAAAATTTTGGATGTGATTCCTATAATTTAAGACAACTTCATTAAAATGGCTATAGTAAGGTTACCAATAAAAATAAATTGAGAATTAGTTTTATCAAAATCTGACAAATTTTTATGAATTTGTGAAGGCATTATACTAGGAAAAATTAATAAAATCGAAAATTTATAAAATGTGGTTTCTATGAGGAATATAATTTAGGAAAACTTTATTGGTATGGCTTTTGAATGCTTACGAATCACAATAGATAGAAAATTGGTTTCAACGAAATCTGACAATGTTTTATGGATTTCTGAAAGTATTATACTAGGAAAAATCAATAAAATCAAAAATTTATAAAAAGTGGTGAAATTTTGGTGTGATTGCTATAATATATGAAAACTTCATTAGAATGGCTATAGTAAGCTTACCAGTTACAAAGGATGGAGTATTAGTTTCATCGAAATCTGACAAATTTTTATGAATTTCTGAAAGCATTGTACCAGGAAAAATCAATAAAATCGAAAATTTATAAAAAGTGGCGAAATTTTTGATGTGGTTCGTATAATTTAAAAAAATTTCATTAGAATGGCTATAGTAAGCTTACAAATCAAAATGGATAGAGAATTGGCTTCATCAAAATCTGATAAATTTTTATGGATTTCTGAAGGCATTATACTGGAAAAAATAAATAAAATCAAAAATTTATAAAAAGTGGTGAAATTTTAGATATGGTTCCTATAATTGAAAAAAACTTCATTACAATGGCTATAGTAAGCTTACCAATCACAATGTATGAAGAATTGGTTTAATCAAAACCTGAAAAAGTTTTATGGATTTTTGAAGGCATTATATTAGGGAAATTAAATAAAATCGAAAATTTATAAAAATTGGTGAAAATTTTGATGTGAGTGATATAATTTAGAAAAACTTTATTAGAATAATTTTTTCGTGCTTGCCCATCACAATGGATAGAGAATTGGTTTTATCGAAATTTGACAAATTTTTATGGATTTCTGAAAGCATTTTACTAGGGAAAACAAATAAAATCGAAAATATATAAAAAGTGTTAAAATTTCTTATATGGGTCCTATAATTTAAGAAAAATTAATTAGAAAGGGTATAGTAAGCTTACCCATCACAATGGACGGAAAATTGATTTCATCGAAATCTGATAAATTTTTATAAATTTTTGAAAGCATTATACTAGGAATAATAAACAAAATCAAAAATTTATAAAAAGTGGTGAAATTTTGAATGCGGATCCTATAATTTAATAAAATTTTATTAGAATGGCTATAGTAAGCTTACCAATCACAATAGATGGAGAATTGTTTCATTGAAATCTGACAAATTTTTTTAGATTTCTTAAAGCATTATACTAGGGAAAATAAAAAAAAATGAAAATTTATAGAAAGCGGTGAAATTTTTAATGTGGGTCCTATAATTTAAGAAAACATAATTAAAATCGCTATAGTAAGCTCACTAGCCACAATGTATGGAGAATTGATTTAATCGAAATCTGACAAATTTTTATGGATTTCTGAAGGCATTATACTTTGAAAAATCAATAAAATCGAAAATTTATTAAAAGTGGTGAACTGTTTTTTGTGAGTCATATAATTTATGAAAATTTTATTGGAATGGCTTTTAAATGCTTACCAATCACAATGGATCGATAATTGATTTCATCGAAATCTGACACATTTTTGTGGATTTCTGAAGGCATTATACTACGAAAAATCAAAAAAATCGAAAATTTATAAAAAGTGGTGAAATTTTTAATGTGGATCCTATAATTTAATAAAACTTAATTAGAATAGTTATAGTAAGCTGACCAATCACAATGGATGGAGAATTGGCTTCATAGAATTCTAACAAATATTTATGAATTTTTGAAATCATTATATGATGGAAAATCAATAAAATAGAAAATTTATAAAAAATGGTGAAATTTTGAATGTGGGTCCTATAATTTAAGAAAATTTCATTAGAATGTCTATATTAAGTTTACCAATAATAATGAATGGAGAATTGGATTCATCGAAATTTGACAAATTTTTATGGATTTCTGAAAGAATTATAATAGGAAAAATCAATAAAATCGAAAATTTATAAAAAGTGGTGAAATTTTAAATGTGGATCCTATAATTTTTTAAAATTTAATTAGAATGGCTATAGTTAGCTTACAAATAACGATAGATGGAGAATTGTTTCATCAAAATCTGATAAATTTTTATAGATTTCTGAAGGTATTATACTAGGAAAAATTAATAAAATCGAAAATTTATAAAAAAAAGTGGTTTCTGTGAATCATATAATTTAGGAAAATATTATACGAATGCCTTTTGGATGCTTACCAATCACAATAGATATAGAATTAGCTTAATCAAAATCTGACAAAGTTTTATGGATTTTTGAAGACATTATAATAGGGAAAATCATTAAAATTGAATACTTATAAAAAGTGGTGAAATTTTTTCTGTGAGTCATATAATTTAGGAAATCTTTATTGGAATGACTTTTGGATGCTTACCAATCACAATGTACAGAGAATTGCCTTAATCGAAATCTGATAAAGTTTTATGGATTTCTGAAGGCATTATATTAAAGAAAATCAATAAAATCGAAAATTTATAAAAAGCGGTTAAATTTTTGATGTGGGTCCTATAATTTAAGAAAAATTCATTAGAATGGCTATAGTAAGTTTACCAATCAAAATGAATTTAGAATTGATTTCATCGAAATCTGACAAATTTTTATGAATTTCTAAAGGTTATATACTAGGAAAATCAATAAAATTGAAAATTTATAAAAAGTGGTTTCTGTGAGTAATATAATTTAGGTAAAATTTATTGGAATGGTTTTTGAATGCTTACCAATCACAATTGATATAGAATTAGCTTCAAGGAAATCTGACATTATTTTATGGATTTCTGAAAGTATTATACTAGGAAAAATCAATAAAATCATAAATTTATAAAATGTAGTGAAATTTTGGATGTGGTACCTATAATTTAAGAAAACTTCATTAGAATGGCTATTGTAAGCTTACCAAATACAATGGAGTGAGATTGATTTTATCGAAATCTGACAAATTTTTATGGATTTGTAAGGGCATTATACAAGGAAAAATCAATAAAATAAAAAATTTATAAAAAGTTGTGAAATTTTTGATGTGGTTCCTATAATTTAAGAAACCTTTATTAGAATGGCTATAGTAAGCTTACCAATTACAATGGATGGAGAATTGGTGTCATCAAAATCTGACAAATTTTTATGGATTTTTGAAAGCATTATCCTAGGGAAAATCAATAAAATCTAAAATTTATAAAAAGTGGTAAAATTTTAGATATGGTTCCTATAATTGAAGAAAACTTTATTAGAATGGCCATAGTAAGCTTACCAATCACAATGGGTGGAGAATTGGCTTAATCGAAATCTAAAACAATTTTATGGATGTTTGAAGGCATTATATTAGGGAAAATAAATAAAATCAAAATTTTATAAAAATTGGTAAAATTTTAGATATGGATCCTATAATTTAAGAAAATTTTATTAGAATAGCTATAGTAAGCATACCAATCACAATAGATGGAGAATTGTTTCATGGAAATCTGATAAATTTTTTTAGATTTCTTAAAGCATTATACTAGGGAAAATAAATAAAATCGAAAATTTATAAAAAGTGGTGAAATTTTGGATGCGATTCTTGTCATTTAAGAAAACTTCATTAGAATGGCTATAGTAAGCTTACCGACTACAATGAATGGAGAATTGGTTTTATCGAAATATGACAAATTGTTTATGGATTTTTGAAGGTATTATACTTGAAAAAATTAATAAAATCGAAAATTTATTAAAAGTGGTGAACTTTCTTCTGTGACTCATATAATTTATGAAAATTTTATTGGAATGGCTTTTGAAAGCTTACCAAATACAATGGATGGAGAATTGGTTTCATCGAAATCTTACATATTTTTGTGGATTTCTGAAGGCATTATATTACGAAAATCAAAAAAATCAAAAATTTATAAAAAGTGGTAAAATTTTTAATGTGGATCCTATAATTTAATAAAACTTAATTAGAATAGCAATAGTGATCTGACCAATCACAATGGATGGAGAATTGGCTTCATAGAAATCTGATAAATTTTTAAGGATTTCTGAAAGCATTATATTATAGAAAATCAATAAAATCGAAAATTTATAAAAAGTGGCAAAATTTTTATGTGGTTCCAATAATTTAAGAAAACTTCATTAGAATGGCTATAATAAGCTTAGTAATTACAATGGATGGAGAATTGGTTTTATCGAAATCTGACAAATTTTTATGGATTTCTGACGACATTATCCTAGGGAAAATCAATAAAATCGAAAATTTATAAAAAGTGGTAAAATTTTAGATATGTTTCCTATAATTGAAGAAAACTTTATTAGAATTGCTATATAAGCTTACCAATCAAAATGGATGGAGAATTGGCTTAATCGAAATCTAAAAAAGTTTTATGAATGTTTGAAGGCATTATATTGGAGAAAATCAATAAAATTGAAAATTTATAAAAATTGGTAAAATTTTAGATATGGATCCAATAATTTAAGAAACTTTTATTAGAATGGCTATAGTAAGCTTACCAATCACAATAGATGGAGAATTGCTTCATGGAAATCTAACAAATTTTTTTAGATTTCTTAAAGCTTTATACTAGGGAAAATCAATAAAATTGAAAAATTATTAAAAGTGGTAAAATTTTGGATGTAATTCCTATAATTTAAGAAAATTTCATTAGAATTGCTATAGTAAGCTCACCAACCACAATTGTTGGAGAATCGGTTTCATCGAAATCTGACAAATTTTTATGGATTTCTGAAGGCATTATACTTGGAAAAATCAATAAAATCGAAAATTTATTAAAAGTGGTGAACTTTTTTCTGTGAGTCATATAATTTATGAAAATTTTATTGGAATGGCTTTTGAATGCTTACCAATCACAATGGATGGAGAATTGGTTTCATCAAAATCTGACATGTTTTTGTGGATTTCTGAAGGCATTATACTACGAAAAATCAAAAAAATCGAAAATTTATAAAAAGTGGTGAAATTTCTTATGTGGATCTGATAATTTAATAAAACTTAATTAGAATAGCTATAGTAAGCTGACCAATCACAATGGATGGAGAATTGGCTTCATAGAAATCTGACAAATTTTTATGGATTTCTGAAAGTATTATACTATGAAAAATAAATAAAATCGAAAATTTATAAAAATTGGTGGAATTTTGAATGTGGGTCCTATAATTTAAGAAAATTTCATTAGAATGGATATAGTAAGTTTACCAATAACAATGGATGGAGAATTTGATTCATTGAAATCTGACAAATTTTTATGGCTTTCTGAATGAATTATACTAGGAAAATCAATAAAATCGAAGATTTATAAAAAGTGGTGAAATTTTGAATGTGGGTCCTACAAATTTTTAAAATTTAATTAGAATGGCTATAGTAAGCTTACCAATTACGATAGATGGAGAATTATTCCATCACAACCTGACAATTTTTTATAGATTTTTGAACGCATTATACTAGGAAAAATCAATGAAATCGAAAATTTATAAAAAGTGGTTTATGTGAATCATATAATTTAGGAAAGTATTATTCGAATGGCTTTTGAATGCTTACCAATCACAATGGACATAGAATTGGCTTAATCAAAATCTGACAATGTTTTATGAATTTCTGAAGAAATTATAATAGGGAAAATCATTAATATCGAAAATTTATAAAAAGGTGTAATTTTTAATGTGGGTCCTATATTTTAAGAAAACCTAATTAGAATGGCTATAGTAAGCTTACCAATCACTATGGATGGAGAATTGTCTTCATCGAAATCTGACAAATTTTTATAGATTTCTAAAAGTATTATACTAGAAAAAATCAATAAAATCGAATACTTATAAAAAGTAGTGAAATTTTTTCTGTCAGTCATAGAATTTAGAAAACCTCTATTGGAATAACTTTCGGATGCTTACCAATCACAATAGATAGAGAATTGGTTTCATCAAAATCTGACAAAATTTTATGGATTTCTGAAGGCATTTTACTAGAAAAAATCAATAAAATAAAAAATTTATAAAAAGTGGCAAAATTTTTGATGTGGGTCCTATAATTTAGAAAAAAAAAATCATTAGAATTGTTATAGTAAGCTTACCAATCAAAATTAATTGAAATTTGGTTTCATCGAAATCTAGCAAAATTTTATGAGTTTCTGCGGGCATTATACTAGGAAAAATCAATAAAATCGAAAATTTATAAAAAGTGGATTATGTGAGTAATATAATTTAGGAAAACTTTATTGGAATGGCTTTTGAATGCGTACCAATCACAATTGATAAAGAATTGGATTCAACGAAATCTGACAATATTTTATGGATTTCTGAAAGCATTATACTAGGAAAAATCAATAAAATCGAAAATTTATAAAATGTTGTGAAATTTTGGATGTGATTTCTATAATTTAAGAAAACTTCATTAGAGTGGCTGTAGCAAGCTTACCAATTACAATGGATGGAGAATTGGTTTTATCGAAATCTGAAAATTTTTTATGGATTTTTAAAGGCATTATACTAGGAAAAATCAATAAAATCGAAAATTTATAAAAAGTGGCAAAATTTTGGATGTGGTTTCTATAATTTAAGAAAACTTCATTTGAATGGCTATAATAAGCTTACCAATCACAATGGATGGAGAATTGGATTCATCGAAATCTAACAAATTTTTATGGATTTCTGAAAGTATTATACTAGAAAAAATCAATAAAATCGAAAATTTATAAAAAGTGGTGAAATTTTAGATATGTTTCCTATAATTGAAGAAAACTTCATCAGAATGGCTATAGTAAGCTTACCAATCACAATGGATGGAGAATTGGTTTAATCGAAATTTGAAAATGTTTTTATTGATATTTGAAGGCATTATATTGGGGAAAATCAATAAAATCGAAAATTTATGAAAATTGGTAAAATTTTTGATGTGGGTCATATAATTTAGGAAAACTTTATTTGATTGGCTTTTGTATGCTTACTAATCACAATGGATAAAGAATTGGCTTTATCGAAATTTGACAAATTTTTATTGATTTCTGAAAGTATTATACTGGGTAAAATTAATAAAATCGAAAATTTATAAAAAGCGTTGGAATTTTTTATGTGGGTCCTATAATTTAATAAAAATTCGTTGGAAAGGCTATAGTAAGCTTTCCCATCAAAATGGTTGGAGAATTGGCTTCTTCGAAATCTGACAAATTTTTATGAATTTTTGAAAGTATTATAGTAGGAAAAATCAATAAAATCGAAAATTTATAAAAAAGTGATAAAATTTTGAATGTGGATGCTGTAACTTAAGAAAAATTTATTAGAATGGCTATAGTAAGTTTACTAATCACAATAGATGGAGAAAGCTTCATCGAAATATGATAGATTTTTATAGATTTCTGAAGGCATTATAATAGAAAAAATCAATAAAATCGAAAATTTATAAAAAGTGGTGAAATTTTTAATGTGGATCCTATAATTTAAGAAAACTTAATTAGAATGGCTATAGTAAGCTCACAAACCATAATGGATGGAGAATTGACTTCATCGAATCTAACAAATTTTTATGGATTTCTGAAAATATTATACTAAGAAAAATCAATAAAATCGAAAATTTACAAAAAGTGGTGAAGATTTTTCTCTGAGTCATATAATTTAGAAAAATTTTATTGGAATGACTTTTGACTTACCAATTACAATGGATGGAGAATTGGCTTTATCAAAATCTAACAAATTTTTGTGGATTTCTGAACGCATTATAACAGAAAAATCAAAAAAATCGAAAATTTATAAAAAGTGGTGAAATTTTTAATGTGGATCCTATAATTTAATAAAACTTAATTAGAATGGCTATAGTAAGCTGACCAATCACAATCGATGGAGAATTGGCTTCATAAAAATCTAACAAATTTTTATGGATTTATGAAAGCATTATATTATGAAAAATCAATAAAATCAAAAATTTATAAAAAGTGGTGAAATTTTTAATGTGAGTCCTATAATTTAAGAAAATTTCATTAGAATGACTAGAGTAAGTTTACTAATAAAAATGGATGGAGAATTGGATTAATCAAAATATGACAAATTTTTATAAATTTCTGAAGGACTTGTACTAAAAAAAATCAATAAAATCGAAAATTTATAAAAGTGGTGAAATTTAGAATGTGGGTCCTATAATTTTTTAAAATTTAATTAGAATAGCTATAGTAAGCTTACTAATCACAATAGATGGAGAATTGATTCATCGAAATCTAATAGATTTTTATAGATTTTTGAAGATATTATAATAGAAAAAATCAATAAAATCTAAAATTTATAAAAAGTTGTGAAATTTTTAACGTGAGTCCTATAATTTAAGAAAACTTAATTAGAATGGCTATAGTAAGCTCACCAACTACAATGGATGGAGAATTGATTTCATCGAAACTGACAAATTTTTATGGATTTCTGAAAGCATTATACTAAGAAAAATCAATAAAATCGAAAATTTATAAAAAGTAGTGAAGTTTTTTCTGTGAGTCATATAATTTAGAAAAATTTTATTGGAATAACTTTTAAATGCTTACCAATTACAATGGATGGAGAATTAGTTTTATTGAAATCTAACAAATTTTTGTTGATTTTTGAAGGCATTATACTAGAAAAAATCAAAAAAAAAATTGAAAATTTATAAAAAATTGTGAAATTTTTAATGTGGATCCTATAATTTGATAAAACTTAATTAGAATAGCTATAGTAAGCTGACCAATCACAATAAAAGGAGAATTGGCTTCATAGAAATCTAACAAATTTTTATGGATTTATGAAAGTATTATACTATGAAAAATCAATAAAATCAAAAATTTATAAAAGTGGTGAAATTTTTAATGTGAGTCCCATAATTTAAGAAAATTTAATTAGAATGACTACAGTAAATTTGCCAATAACAATGGATGGAGAATTGGATTCATTAAAATCTGACAAATTTTTTTGAATTTCTGAAAAAATTATACTAGAAAAAATCAATAGAATCGAAAATTTAAAAAAAGTGGTGAAATTTAGAATGTGGGTCCTATAATTTTTTAAAATTTAATTAGAATGGCTATAGTAAGTTTACCAATCACGATAGATGGAGAATTTTTTCATCGAAATCCGACAAATTTGTATAGATTTCTGAAAGTATTATACTGGAGAAAATCAATAAAATAAAAAATTTTTAAAAAGTGGTTTCTCTATAATTTAGAAAAACATTATTAGAATGGCTTTTGGATGCTTACAAATCACAATGAATATAGAATTGGATTAATCAAAATTTGACAAAATTTTATGGATTTCCGAAGAAATTATAATAGGGAAAATCAATAAAATAAAAAATTTGTAAAAATTGGTAATTTTTAATTTGGGTCCTATATTTTAAGAAAACTTAATTAGAATGACTATAGTAACCTTACCAATCACAATGGAAGTAGAATTGCCTTTATCGAAATCTGATAAATTTTTATAAATTTCTGAAGGCATTATACTAGAGAAAATCAATAAAATCTAATATTTATAAAAAGTGGTGAAATTTATTCTGTGAGTCATTTAATTTAGGAAACCTTTATTGGAATTGATTTCGGATGCTAACCAATCACAATGGATAGAGAATTAGTTTTATCGAAATCTGACAAAATTTTATGGATTTCTGAAGGCATTATACTAGAAAAAATCAATAAAATTGAAAATTTATAAAAACTGGTGAAATTTTTGATGTGGGTTCTATAATTGAAGAAAACTTCATTAGAATGGCTATAGTAAACTTACCAATCAAAATGAATGTAGAATTGACTTCATTGAAATTTGTGAAATATTTATGAATTTCTGAAGGCATTATACTAGGAAAAATCAATAAAATCGAAAATTTATAAAAAGTTGTTTCTGTGAGTAATATCATTTAGAAAAATTTTATTAGAATTATTTTTGAATGCTTACCAATCACAATGGATAGACAATTGGTTTCAACGAAATCTGACAATCTTTTATGGATTTCTTAAAGTATTATACTAAGAAGAATCAATCAAATCGAAAATTTTTAAAAAATGGTAAAATTTTGGATGTGATTCCTATAATTTAAGAAAATTTCATTAGAATGACTATAGTAAGCTTATCAATTACAATGGATGGAGAATTAGTTTCATCGAAATCTGATAAATTTTTATGGATTTCTGACGGCATTATACTAAAAAAAATCAATAAAATCGAAAATTTATAAAAAGTGACGAATTTTTTTAATGTGGTTCCTATAATTTAAGAAAACTTCATTAGAATGGCTATAGTAAGCTTACGAATCACAATAGATGGAGAATTGATTTCATAAAAATCTGATAATTTTTTATGGATTTCTGAAGGTATTATACTAGGAAAAATCAATAAAATCAAAAATTTATAAAAACTTGTGAAATTTTGGATGTGATTCCTATAATTTAAGAAAAGTTAATTAGAACGGCTATAGTAAGCTTACCAATCATAATGGATGGAGAATTGGCTTAATCGAAATCTGACAAATTTTTATGGATTTTTAAAGGCATTATACTAGAAAAAATCAATAAAATCGAAAATTTATAAAAAGTGGTGAAATTTTAGATATGGTTTCTATAATTTAAGAAAATTTCATTAGAATGGCTATAGTAATCTTACCAATCACAATGGATGGATAATTAGCTTAATCGAAATATAAAAAAGTTTTATTGATTTTTGAAGGCATTATATTAGGAAAAATCAATAAAATCGAAAATTCATAACAATTGGTGAAATTTTTAATGCGGGTCATATAATTATAAAAATTTTATTGGAATGGCTTTTGCATTCTTACAAATCACAATGAATAGAGAATTGGCTTTATCGAAATTTGATAAATTTTTATGGATTTCTGAAAGCATTATACTAAGGAAAATCAATAAAATCGAAAATTTATAAAAAAGTGTAGAAATTTTTTATGTGGGTGGTATAATTTAAGAAAAATTAATTAAAATGGCTATAGTAAACTCACAAATCACAATTGATAGAGAATTAGTTTAATCGAAATCTGACAAAATTTTATGGATTTCTGAAAGTATTATACTAGGGAAAATCAATAAAATCGAAAATTTATATAAATTTGTGAAATTTTTTCTGTGAGTCGTAAAATTTAGGAAAATTTTATTCTAATGGCTTTTGAATGCTTACCAATCACAGTAGATGGAGAATTAGCTTCATCGAAATCTGACAAATTTTTGTTTCTGAAGGCATTATACTAGGAAAAATTAAAAAAACCAAAAATTTATAAAAAGTGGTAAAATTTTTAATGTGGATCCTATAATTTTAGAAATCTTAATTAGAATGGCTATAGCAAACTGACCAATCACAATGGATAGAGAATTTGCTTCATAAAAATCTGACAAATTTTTATGGATTTTTGAAAGTATTATACTATGGAAAATCAATAAAATCGAAAATTTATAAAAAGTGGTGAAATTTTGAATATGAGTCCTATAATTTAAGAAAATTTTATAAGAATGGCTATAGTAACTTTACCAATATCAATGGATGGAGAATTGGATTCATCGAAATCGGACAAATTTTTATGGATTTCTGAAAGAATTATACTAGGAAAAATCAATAAAATCGAAAATTTATAAAAAGTGGTGAAATTTTTTATATGGGTCCTATAATTTTTTAAAATTTAATTAGAATGGCTATAGTAAGTTTACCAAGCATGATAGATGGAGAATTATTTGATCGAAATCTGAAAAATTTTTATTGATTTTTGAAGGCATTATACTAAGAAAAATCAATAAAATCGAAAATTTATAAAAAGTGTTTTATGTGAATCATATAATTTAGGAAAACATTATTGGAATAGCTTTTGGATGCTTACAAATCACAATGGATATAGAATTTACTTAATCAAAATCTGACAAAATTTTATGGATTTCTGAAGACATTATAATAGGAAAAATCAATAAAATCGAAAAATTATAAAAAGTGGTAATTTTTAATGTGGGTCCTATATTTTAAGAAAACATAATTAGAATGGCTATAGTAAGCTTACCAATCACAATGAATGGAGAATTGCCTTCACCGAAATCTGATAAATTTTTATAGTTTTTTGAAGGCATTATACAAGAGAAAATCAATAAAATCAAATTTAGGAAACCTTTATTGGAATGACTTTCGGATGCTCACCAATCACAATGGATAGAGAATTGGTTTTTCGAAATCTGACAAAGTTTTATGTATTTCTGAAGGCATTATACTAGCAAAAATCAATAAAATCTAAAATTTATAAAAAGTGGTGAAATTTTTGATGTTGGTCTTATAATTTAAGAAAACTTTATTAGAATGGCTATAGCAAGCTTACCAATCAAAATGAATTGAGAATTGGGTTCATCGAAATATGACAAATTTTTATAAATTTCTGAAAGTATTATACTAGGAAAAATCAATAAAATCAAAAATTTATAAAAAGTGGTTTCTGTGAGTAATATAATTTAGGAAAATTTTATTTAAATGGCTTTTGAATGCTTACCAATCACAATGGATAGATAATTGGCTTTAATGAAATCTGATAATGTTTTATGGATTTCTAAAAGCATTATAATAGGGAAATCAATAAAATCGAAAATTTATAAAAAGTGGTGAAATTTTTTATGTGATTCCTGTAATTTAAGAAAATTTTATTAGAATTGCTATATTAAGCTTACAAATTACAATGGATTGAGAATTGGTTTCATCGAAAGCTAACAAATTTTTATGGATTTCTAAAAGCATTATAATAGGAAAAATCAATAAAATAGAAAATTTATAAAAAGTGGCGAAATTTTGGATATGGTTCCTATAATTTAAGAAAACTTCATTAGAATTATTATAGTAAGCTTACCAATCACAATGGATGGAAAATTGGCTTCATTGAAATCTAACAAATTTTTATGGATTTCTAAAGGCATTATATTAGGGAAAATCAATAAAATCAAATATTTATAAAAAGTGGTGAAATTTTGGATGTAGTTTCTATAATTTAAGAAAACTTAATTAGAATGGCTATAGTAAGCTTACCAATCACAATGGATGGAGAATTGGATTTATCGAAATCTGACAAATTTTTATGGATTTCTAAAGGCATTATACTAGGAAAAATTAATAAAATCGAAAATTTATAAAAAGTAGTGAAATTTTAGATGTGGTTCATATAATTTAAGAAAACTTCATTAGAATGGCTATAGTAAGCTTACTAATCACAATGAATGGATAATTGGCTTAATCGAAATCTGAAAAAATTTTATTGATTTTTGAAGGCATTATATTAGGGAAAATCAATAAAATCGAAAATTTATAAAAAGTGGTGAAATTTTTTCTGTGAGTCATATAATTTAAGAAAACTTTATCGGAATGGCTTTTGCATGCTTACCAATTACAGTTGGTAGAGAATTTGATTTATCAAAATTTGACAAATTTTTATGGATTTCTGAAGGCATTATTTTAGGAAAAATCAATAAAATCGAAAATTTATAAAAAGTGGTGAAATTTTTTATATGGGTCTTATAATTTAAGAAAAATTATTTAAAATGGCTATTGTAAGCTTACCAATCACAATGGATGGAAAATTGGCTTAATCGAAATTTGACAAATTTTTATGGATTTTTGAAAGTATTATAATAGGAAAAATCAATAAAATCAAAAATTTATAAAAAGTAGTGAAATTTTTAATGTGGGTCCTATAATTTAAAAAAAAAAATTATTAGAATAGCTATAGTAAGCTTACCAATCACAATAGATGGAGAAAATTCTCCACGGAAGAATATTTCCATAGAAAATTTTTTATTTTTCCTACGGTAAGTTTTTTTTCCATAGTTAATAATTAACTATGGAATGTGCATTCCATAGGAAAATGTTTATTTTTCCTACGGAATGTCTATTCCATAGGAAAATTTTTATTTTTCCTACGATATGTTTTTTCCTTAGTTAATTATTAACACATAATGTTTATTCCGTAGGAAATTATTAACTATGGAATATTTATTTCGTAGGAAATTTTTTATTTTTCCTACGGTATGTTTTTGCGGTAAGTAATTATTTACTACGAAATGTGTATTCTGTAGGGATATTTTTTATTTACCTATGGTATAAGTATTTTTTGTATGCAAATATAACCCTAAAATCCCACACACCCTCTTTCCCATTTGCCGAAAAAAAAAACACATTGTCTAGGTTTGGACGACACCCCTTGTGCCTGGATCCCTGCCTCTCCTGCCTGCCGCGCCGCCAACCCTCCCAACCATGACACATCAGGTTCTGCATCGAGTTTGCTTCACATTGCACCTCTCGTTGCTGATAGCCTCGCCGCCCCGCATCTCATCACCCATGCCTCGCCGCCTCGCCGCATGAAGCCTCTTCCTAGCTGCCTCCGCATGACTCCTCGACCTCCTTCTGCGTCACCCGAAGTCCTGTATAGGTTTGTCATATTAAACTTTGCATTTCATTTTTGTTTGTTTGATTAATGGATTTTGATATCGGATTAATCATAAAATTAATGAAAACAAATGTATTTAACTAAGATAATTAATTGCTTTTTGCTATAATTGTACTTTAGTTTAAGAGAATTGTCTTGTGGCTAACTATCCTCTTGGAGAATATATAACTTTTGGATTAGTTAAAAAATAATAGGATGACAAATTTAATAAAAGAAAAAGCACAATAAGAATGTATAATTTAAATTACATTTTAATCGATAAATCCAAAACATTATCATCGAATGTACCTTATAATGAAGTTTTGAGTTGAACTTTGATCAACAAATCGGTTTGTTATTGTAGTTTGATATTTTAGATGTAAAGGGTTCATAATACAATTCCGTGTTTTAATTTGGGTAATGAAATTATTTTACTTGAAAAAAATTTTACTATTTTTAGTTGATAATTAATTATGTTTTTTCATCAAACACTTGAGAATTAAATGTTTAGTGATAGGAAGAAACAACTTTTTCAATCACAAAAAGCATTTTATATCGCCAAAATAAGGGGACAAAAACAAGAACATGCAATAGACAACTTGTCATAAGTATATGTTATACCATAAAAAAATTTAAAATTACTAAACAAATAAAGAATTTGATAATTTGGGTTTTGCTTCATTGTTGGATTTTCTTAATAAGGACACTTCCAAAATTAGTGCCCTTTTTTATGTGGTAGTTACTTAAATGACAATATTACTACTAGCAATTTATTGAAAATGTACAATCAAACACCAGAAGCCATTTCAATTTCAGAGCGGAATGCCAATAATAGACTGAGAGGATTGGATGGGGTTAGTGTATCCTTACATACTAGAGTATTGTTGTCCCACCAGGAGCATACAACTAGAATTGTAAGTATTCAAAAACTTTACTATTACAATTAAGAGTTCGTTTATTACAAAAAAATTCGACCAGTGATGATTTTCAATTTGATTGATTAAATGGAAGAGGATGGGATAAATATTATGTAAGTAGTTTGAATTGGAGTTGTATGATAGGATAAGAAGAATATAAAAGTGTTTTTTTAACTTTTATACAGGAGGTTTCGTACAATTTTAGGGAGAACTCTACTAGAATTTTTGTAAAATTGTATAGTAACAATTATGATGCTTTATTTATTTGTAGGAAATATCTATTGGTAGGAGACATACACCACATTTGGTGTTCGTACACACCCACACACTGACATTCATCAACACCTGATCCAAAGAAGTACATGCATGTTACAAATATACTTCACTAATATTTTGATTTATCATATAACCTTAAAATTACACTCTAATTAATATAAAGAATTTGTTTTATGACAGAAGCAAGTACAAGAGACCATTCAGTGACTTCCACAGAATTTTGAATAAGTTTATGAGACTCGGACATTTTATGATATGGTTCGTAGTAGGGACCACTGAGGACTGATTTTTGGCTTAGGTTCTTTTGGGAACTCTTGCTATTCACAATCCTCCATGTCCACCACAACTTCATCTAGTAGATGGGTCGTAACCACTACCAAAGCACTCGAACTTCGGAATATAGTACAGATGTTGGCATCACAATTACAATAGCCAATTGACTGCATAACTCAACTGCGTCATGATATGGATAAGATGAAGGCAAGAGACGACAATTCTTCACAGTAGCGTAATCGCCCCCCTCCTCCTACTGGTTAGAGATTTTTATATTATTTAGCATTTGTAATTACTTAAGTTGATACATTACTATTTTGTTTTTATTATATTTACTTTCTATAATTAATACATTTTTAATTACATTATTTTTGTCCATTATAATTTTTATACTATATTTTATTTACTTTTATATTTAGTAATTAAAATAAAAAAAATTACCAAATTTGCCTATGGAATTGGAGTTTTTGTAGTTAAATTTACCTCCAAAATGATGATTTCCATAAGAAAAATTGCCTACAGAGATAAATATACCGTAAGCAAATTTTCCTATGGATTTTCATTCCGTAACTAAATTAACGACAAAAATATTAAGATAAATATAAATACGGAAACTCCATTTTATTGGCAAACTTATGTACGGAATTTTCTTTCCGTGACTAATTTTTCTACAAAAATATAACTCCATAGCAAAATTTAACTACAAA
Organism: Excoecaria cochinchinensis; assembly: GCA_947683425.1. Lineage (NCBI taxonomy): Eukaryota > Viridiplantae > Streptophyta > Magnoliopsida > Malpighiales > Euphorbiaceae > Excoecaria > Excoecaria cochinchinensis. Next base: position 3,006,744 of record CANTUQ010000167.1, on the reverse strand, counting down.
AATCCAATAACATGCTACACCCCGTAAGTAGTATGGATATCGGATGTCACAACACTGTACTGAAATACACTGTAATGCACTCAATAGATTCAGTAGATTTTTTTTTTCAACAAATACAATTACATCATAAATATACAAACTTAATAGTACACTAACATACAATTCAGATACTTATACCATACGTTATTACTTTCATCTACTGCGGTCTTATACATGCCATGCCAGTTCTTCTATCCTTGCTATCAAATACTCCTTTCAGTCGTCACTATATCTTCAGCCACATCAAAATCTACCATAACCTGCGCACAGTAACACTTTACGCGCTGAGCATTAAAAATGCCCAGTGGTTGATACATATTCTAAATTTTCCATAACCATAACTATATGCATGCACAGACAAGCTTATTTCCGTGATCACATATTTTGAACATTAATTATTTACTTTGGTTTATTATTACTCTTATATCCTTTGTTGTTTTTTCTGTCACTATGCCTTAACATTTTCAATTCTATTATCAGTGTCACTATTAATTATACTAATACTCTTAACAATAATATTAATTTTAACAATAATGTTATCAATTACCTTAATCCATATTTTACATTAATGTTATTCTTATAGTTTTATTATTAATACGTAAATTCCTTCTCAAATTCCTTTTCAATTTCATTCATTTATATAATTAACATTATAATGCATCCATTATTTATTTTATATTAACACTATCTTAACATTCACATTAAAATCTATTACGATTACCTTTACATTTATTATTTCCCACTATATTATATTAAACACTTTTAACATTCTAATTCAACAAGTTACACAATTAATTTCATTAGTTCTTTTTAAATTTTCATTCAATAACCATGTATTATAATTTAATTCACTAAAATCCTGTTTAAAAACTTTACTATAAATAATTTACAATTTAGTCCTCTACATTTACCATAATTATAAATTTACACTTCTATTTCACTTGATTGTTGTTGTTATTATTATTATTATTATTATTATTATTATTATTATTATTATTATTATTATTATTATTATTATTATTATTTCTTAATTTACAAACATATAACCAACTCAATGTTCTCATAATTTCACTCAATAGCCCATTTACTTATACACTTACATTTAAGTCCTAACACTAACCTTATTATGGTCAATTACATTTAAATTCATACTTTTATTTATTTACAATAATGCCACAAATTTACCTTTTTGCCCTTCATTGTCACTTATTTACAATTACATAATTATCTTAAACTTAGTTAAGTTACACATGCATACATATTCATCATATATATAAATCAATTAAAACTATTACACATCTAATAATTATTTATACAACAATATTCTATAATCCTTGATTATTTATTCACTAATTATCAATTATGCGAATAATATCTATATTATTAATTAATTACACTTTATTCTCTTAATTAACCTTACAATTGAAAATGTACAATTAGGTCCTTAAATTTTTATTAATTTATGATTTTACCCTTCACTATCTCATAATTACAATTATACCCTTATCTACCTTTATTCTCTCATTTAATTCATTTTCCACATGCTTCACATTTACACTTATTCAATAATTACAATTAAACACTAAATTCATCATAAAAAAAATCACTTATTCATTCATATAGTCAAATTACTAACTATCTACACTTTAGTCTTCAATTAACCTTATAAACTTAAAAATTACGATTAGGCCCTTATCTTTCTTAATAATTACGATTATGTCATTGATTTTCTCTTAATTATCAAAGTACCCTTATTTATACTTATTTTCCATATTAATCATTACATAACCTAGCAAATTACATTTTAGTCCCTAATTTACCATTTCCATGCCAAATTACCATTTCGTCCCTATATTTCAATTTATTTACACCATTATCATTCCAATTACACTTTGTTAGCATATTTCTACGTGCTAATTTCGCAAGTATACGGTGTGCCAATTATAGTACAAAAGATGTCGATCCCATGAGTAATATGATAGTCATTACACACTATTACTATTCAATTTTAATCTTGTTTACAATGATCATTAACATGTGAATGAAAGTGGAAAAACTATGTTTAAAACTATCTAACCTAATTATTGATTATCGTAGAAGACAAACGATTAATGATGGTAAAGTAATAATAAATAGAACTTGAATTGATTATTCTTGATTAATATTATATTCTTTGTCATGCAAACCAAGTTGAATAAGATTCCAATTTACTCTCTCAATATAAATTACAGTGCCTAAAACATGCATTTATAATTCTAATTCACAATTCTCATTAATGAATTAGAGTGTTATACATGCAAATTTCAGGAATAATAAGCAACCTATAACAACCATCTAACATTATGATTTCTCAAATAATGCTTCAATGATGGACTTCTATTAGATTTAAGTAGGAATTTATTTTTCAACTAAACTCTTACTTATAATGATCATGCATAAAATTCTAATAGGAAATTCTACAAACAAGAATACCAAATTAATGTGAATAATAAAACATAATATAAAAGATTCAAATTCATAATTTGCATCATTCAAAAGTTACAAAGAAGAAGTAAAAGATGAAAAATGAAGAAGGAGATTTCTCAACCCTTTTCCCTTTCACAAAGTATGCTCTTCTTCCTTGTAAGAAATTTTCTCTTCAAAACATAAAATCCTAACTTAAGAACTTTAACTAAGAAAAATGTTCTCTCTAAACTTACAGAAAATCTTAATTAAAAATTCAGCATCCTTAATTTACAGTTGAAACTAATATTTATAATGTTCTAAAGATGTGTTCTTTCAAGTGTCTCTTCAAAGGGTTGCAAGACTTGGTGGAAATACATGATTTGTCAAGGCAACTCTTGAAGTAAACTGCCCAACGTTCCTCTCTATCGCGATCGCGACATTTGTCGCGCTCGCGAGAGAGCATGCCTGCTTTTTCGCTCCACCTTCCTAGCGCTGGTTCTCCTCCGTGTCACGTCGTGACCTTGCAACGGGCTTCTCGCTCGCGACGGTGACTTCTTCCTCTTTTCTTCTCTTCCTTCTTTGGCGCTTCCTGTCGCTCTCGCGACAGATCCTTCTCTTCTCTCTCTTATTTTTTCTCCTTTCTCCTATTTTCTCCATTTTCTTCTACACACACAAAACTTAAACAAAAAGTTACCTAATTCTAACACAATTAATTACACATAAACATTATTTCAACCACAAAATATAGATTAAATATGAGCTATTTAGGCTCATATCAAACCCCCACACTTAAACATTTGCTTATCCCCAAGCAAAACATAACAAGCACTCAAACATCACAAACTTATAACAAATAATAATATGCACACAACTTTGAAGTTCACTTCTATATTTGCCAAACATTTAAAAATAACATGCATAAACTTTCACCTCTTAACACATTAGCCTAAATGTGCAATTTTTTAAACACTATCATTGTTCATTAAACTTTAACTCCCATGTACAATTGGAAAACCATGAAATTGCAAAATACAAGAATGTTTGAACTCAAGAATTTGAATATCTTAACACATATAGAGATTATTTCACACAAAGCATTGCCTAAAGTAATTCTTACTCAAACACTATTTTCTTCAAGCCTCAATCACTCAATATGTTTAGGGATTAGTGTTTCTCTCATTCCTTAAATATGCCATTGCATACTATAGGCTTGTAATTAATAAACCTCCCCACTACTAGTATAAAGTAGTATATGAAATCAAAGGGTCTTATAATGGTTGTAACTTGGCTTAGGTTTGGGTAGGATAATTTTGGTTTAAGTAACTTATATTGTCTAGAGAAAAAGTATCACCATTCCATAAGAGATTAAAAACTAAGTATAGCATGATAGTCTAACTTTCTATTCTAACTCCCTTTTTAATGTCCACACTTTTGGTTAGTTTCTTTTTTCCTCATTTTCTTTTCTTCTTTTTCTTTTTCTTTTTCTTTTTCTTTTTCATGGTGGGTGCATTTTATGCTCCATCCCACTTATTTTATTTTTCTTTTCTTTTTGTTGTAGAAACTAAACTTTTCTAATAGTGGACCTTTACAATAGAGGAATTCAACTTGTATCTCAACTTTAATCATGCTTATACTAACAAAATGTATCTCCGTGATATAGCAATCCTAATTCTCACCACAACAAGCGTATAAAATTTAATAGTTATTATTTAGCAAAGGATTTGGTTAATATAGTGCTTAACAACAAAAAATAGGTTAAGGCTCAAATTTGGCTACCTAAAGTAAAAAAGGTTAGTTTTTAAAGCAAGCCAAAACTAATTAATCTAATTGCCCTTATCATTTCTCATGCACATCCCATATTAAAATGTAGTCTCAAAATTTACTAAAGACAAGTTCTGGAGGATATGGCATAATAAGGCTCTCATACAAAGAAAAATGTCAATGCATAAGGCTCAAAAGCTCACACAAGCTATAGGTCAAACTACCCTAAGCAATAAGTTGCCAAAACAATCTTTGTTTACATGTGAAAAGATACTCAACTTAAAAAAAATCTACACTAAAGTGCTTTGCTAAGTCATGACCTTCACTATGCACATTAGGATGCCAAAGTAAAACAAATAATGATACTATTCAAGAATTTGACTACTTAGACCAAAATTAAAAAGTTTAAGCTATACATGTAATTATTTCCAAATAAACATCAAATATATAAGCTCCATACTATTTAAGAATTTGACACACAAGCTACACATATATACAAATCAACTCAACACACCTAAAATCAACAACATATACAAAAGCCTAAAGCTAGCAGTTCATGCAACCCATAGGCTACACTAAACAAACAAACACACATATATATACACATAACACACAAACAGTGCAGGTCCCCCACACTGAAAGGACACAATGTCGTCATTGTGTGAGAAATCAATAATCAACATACAGAGAATATAAAACAACTAAAACACCAAACAAAATACAAAACAAAATAGACATAAACAGAAAAATAAAATAAAAGTAAAAGAGTTAGGAGAAACAAACTCAAAACGTTCCACTAGGGGAACTTGGCGGAGACGGAGATAACTCGACATTTTTCTTTCGAAAGAAAGAAAGCAACTTCCGACTAAGACTCTTTTGACTTCTATGCACCTCGTGCATAGTGGTCTCAATAACATCCATTCAAGCAACCGTGCTCTGATTGGCTGCTTCGATGCCCTCCAAGCGGGAAAAAACGTGCTGCATACCGACGGATGCCCCAGAGCTAGCAGCAGACCCTCCAGCATCCTTTGCTTCAGCAGCATCATCATTGGAATCATCCGAGTCATCCGTGGCAGCAGCTGCTATGGATGATTCAGGGGCCTTCCCTTTGCCCGTGTCCACACTTGGACCACCAGCCTGCACAGAACGAGCAATAAACTTCGAAGGCCAACCTCCTCAGTCCAAAATATTAGAATTGCGCAAATACTTAGCATCCATCATAGAAACTGACTCATTTTCATCCAAAACAAAATTATTCAAGTCACCTAAACACCCAAGTATAATGCCCGTAACCATATGACACATACCCACAGTTTTACTCCATGCTACGGATGCATGATACAAGCCATCAAAAATAAAATCAATTGAATTAGGGGTTTTACGTGATTACAATAAATCCAAAACAAACAAGTCTTTGGTTTGCACTTTAGTACTTTCTACTCTACCAAATAAGGCATGATAAAGATATTTATGAAATAGCATTAACGCATCATCCTTAATATGGCGATTAGTAGAATTTTTATTATTAAAAGTGTCTAAACCAGTCAATTTTTTCCATACAGGACTAGGACTGAAAACATGGGAGCCAAAACATTTACCATTCAATGGAAAACCAAACCATTCATGCATTTCCTCTAAACCAAAAACATGTTCTTGACCTTGATGCCTAAATTCTAATTGAGTTTTACGTTTATCCACATAGTCAAGTGACACAAAAAATTCTAGCACCCAATCCTTCTTAACAGGCAAGGACATAAGAACAAACATACCCCATTTCATATATTTAAGATATTTGTCAAATTGCTGAGTAAGTCCTAAATCATTTATCAGTGAAAAATCTATATGCCACATGCCCACATACGATTTCTTATTAAAGTAAACAAACTTCTCACCTTCTTCCTCAGTATAGATAGGAAAGGGACACTCAAACCTATTTTGGAGTTGAACGTGCTCTGGACCCAAATTGGAGCCTCCTGTATCTCTCCTTTCCTTGTGCCCAACAGTCTTAGTTCTAACCATCGTATAGATTATGATGAACAAAAGAAACTTGCAAAATAAAACTCAATAAGAAGGTTAGCACAAAGAACCAAACCAGAACGCAAGAAAAATTGAGAGAGGAAAAAGAAGAATGCAGAGAAGTTGAGAGAAAAATGGCAAAGAATACGAAAAACAACTTCAAAAATAAGGTGAAATGAAGAAATAGGGCTAAAAAACAATTTATAGGGGAGAGAAAATTAGGGTCCAATGTACAGATTTTTAAAAAAATTCAAATTCCGCGTCCTGTCACGACCTCACGACACTGTCACGCTCGTGACAAAAGTGAATTCTTCAAAAATATCTGCTCGCGAGACTAGGTGCAATCGCGATATAATATTTTCTCCCTCTCTGTCGCGCTCGCGATGTTGGTTGTGCGCGCGACAAAGACTAGTGGCCCAACTTAGCATTATTCGATTGCGATCAGCATACCTGGCTCGATCGCAACAGCCACATGTGAAATCC